>VDFB02105785.1:271360952-271887273 GCA_007258455.2 Sequoia sempervirens | reverse complement strand
GATCCACCGCCAAAGTGAACCAGAGTTCCACACTTCGAATAAGGCGACACGAGTTGAGGCTGGGTGTTACCCGCTCGATTAACTTCGAACTTGTCATCACATGCATACCTATTCTGAGAATCGCCTTGTTCACTTGGAGTTGTATTTAGGGTTTTCGTTAACTGATGATAGTCTTCCAGTTAACTTGTTTTAATAAGGACGTGCATGCTCGCACAATTGTCCATTTTTAGATTAGATGTTTCAGTTAAACTGAGGGTAGTTGCCCAGTTAACTGTATAGTTTACTTAATTAGGGTTTGGCACATTGCTTGCATGCATTGCAGGAACTATAGATAACACAAGGTGATTTTAGGGTTCCCTACACCTTGATGTATATAAATAAGAGCTTACGCTCATTTGTAAATAACTTTTGCTTGAGAGAGAAATATATGCTGCGCCCACCTTGCCCTCAATATTGCTCTTTTTCGTATTTGTTCATGTGTCTTCACTATTGCAATTGATTGTTATACCACATAGGGTTTCGAAAGATTGTGATGCTGAATTCTTTCCATAGATTAGATATATCTGTTTGAACATCTTTATCATTGAAATCAATTGTTATACCACCTAGGGTTCCAAAAGATTAAGGTGATAAGGCTGTTTTGTGTTAATTTACCATTGTGATCGATCGTTATACCACCTAGGGTTTCGAGAAGTTGCAGCGATAAATCTGTTTTGTGAATCTTTATCAATATAATTGAAGGTTATACCACCTAGGGTTTCGTGAGATTATAAAGATAAAGGCTGTTTTGTGAAGGCTTTGCTGATTCGATCAAGTGTTATACCACCTAGGGTTTCATAAGATCGTCTTGGTAAATTCTTAAATCTGTTGTGCCCAATAAGTTGGTTTAGATTGAGATGATAGTTGTGCCCACCTTGCCTTCAAGTAGAGAGTCTAAACCCGCTTATCGTCAGATAGTCAAACCTTGCTCCGTTTCCTCTTGCTCTGTTTTCCTGAGGAGATTGGATAGATATAAGTTGTAGTTTAGTTGATTTGCAAAACCAGAGAAAACTCAGCTGCAACGTAAAAGTTCTTTCAAGAAAGTCTTGTGCCTCTAGCAGCTGAAACAAAAAGACAGGAAGTAGTTTTAGCTTATTTTTCCTTTGCAAAGTATATTTGTCAAAGCACATCGAGGGAGCTTCCCCTCCATAATTCGAAGAGCACTCATTGCGTAGTGTGCATAGGCTGTTCATAACAACTTGTACTCCAGAGGTGTTAGTTGTTACGCCAACAGTGAGCTACATTTCTCGCTTCATGACAGCTCCAAAAGCTGATCATTGGATTGCAGCAAAGCGCATGCTAAGATATGTTAAGGGCACTTTAGACTATGGCATTTTGTATGGTAGATGCAAGGATCCTAAGCTGATTGGTTACACAGACTCAGTTTGGGTAGGTTCAGTGGATGACAAAAAATCCACTTCTTGGTATGTATTCAGTTTGGGTATAGGTGCTGTAACATGGACTAGCAAGAAGCAACAGGCAGTGGCTCTTTCATCGACTGAAGCTGAATATTGAGGAACCGTTAAGGCAACATGCGAGGCAGTTTGGCTCCGCAGGATGCTTTCTGACATGCATATGTCACAAGCAGGACCTTCTCTCTTGTACATTGATAATCAAGGGGTGCTCAAACTAGCCAAAAATCCAGTCTTCCATGAACGTACCAAGCACGTCGAGCTTCATTGTCACTACATCCGCAAGCTGGTAGAAGACGGATCAATTCAACTGCAGTATGTTCCGATAGCGGATCAGACTACAGATATTCTCACCAAGTCTTTGAGCCCGGATAAGTTTGTCAAATTTAGGGGGGCAACTTGGTGTTGTTGACCGATTGACCATTAAGGGAGGGTGTTAGAATAATAATATATTCATAATTTTAATGGTCAATTATCTACTGTAGTTTCTACAGTAGTCAGTAGGTAGATAGTAGGTAGATATTTAATATCTACAGTATTATGTATTTTCTATATATTGTAATATGTTTTCTTGTGAATACAATGAATACTTTACCATTCACAAATACCTTTCCTGTAACTGTCATTTTTTGCAAACCATGGATTGCGTCCCCCACACATAAATTGTCCAATTTTTCAAAATCATTTTTCACCAGTTGCTCTTCATCGAGAGTCATAGCTTTGAGAAAATTACAAGTGGATGGAAATACCTCATTGAAATAGGCTACAAAGAGAATTTGTTTCATCCTCTGAGCATGAGTGTAATTTTAGGATCCCTTTGTCATTCGGCTCTATCGAACCCAGATCATGCTTCTCTGTCCATTCTTCTTGAAGTCCAAATTGGAGGAAGCTATTTCCTCATGGCTTGGTTCTTTAAATCAATTACATATTTTTGACCCTTGTTCTCAATGGAGATTGTATTCTTTTTCCAGTTGTGATTGACTTTGGCTGCTACTAACCAACCTCGACCTAACAATGAGTTGTACACTTTCTTAAAGAAATGACCACAAAGTTCAACAAATGTTTGGGTTCCGAAAATTACCTTTTGTCCCATTAAAACTCCAAGAACCTTAATACCTTGTTTATCTGCACCCACTAGTTAAAAAGTTGGGGGCCAAATGGTTTGCTTGCCAAGACTTCTCTAAGTGTCTTTTGGAAGTATGCTCACGCTAGACCCGCCATCAACAATTGTATTGGTCAGATTCCTTCCAATGATCTCCATATTCACCACAATTGGTTTCTTTGCCATGTTAAATGTCAATAACAGTGGATCAATTACTTGGTTGCTCGATACTGGAGGTTCGGATATTGGATCTTCATTCTCACTAGATTCCAATTGGGCCATAGCATGCATGATGCAGGAGCATCCGGGGAGTAGTGCAATCCTGCACACCCAAAAATATTTTATTTTTTATTTCTTGTTTTTTTGGCTTATTTTTGTTGTGTTGCCTTGTAGACATTTTGGTTTTCAAATTCTTCTCCTTACTCCAACAATTAAGTTCAGAGATGATTAGGCAAGATGAACCCAAGGTGTCAACTATGCAACTTTAAAAGTTTCAAATTTTAATTTTTTGCAAACTTGCCTGGGAGCCAAAAACTCACGCAGTAGCTTGGAATTAATATTTTATTCATATTTTGTAACCTCTGGGAATTTGAATTTGTTGGTTTTAAAATTTGGAATCTTCCAGATGCTAAAAAATGGAGATAGTGGGGAAAAAGAGAACATGGCTGGCAATTTTTAGAAGATTGTCTTAATTCTTGCAGGCAAGGAATCCCAAAGGGCAAAGTATGATTTCTACACCTCATTTGGGAGTTATGTTTTGCTGGTTAAAAAAAATAAAAAAAATCATGGAGGAAAAAAATCCCGATGCCGGGGGTTGAGGATGAAAAAATAAGCTTTGATTGCACATTTTTATGAAGATTGCAAGGCTTTTCTGGGAGTCTATTTCATGGCACCATGGGGAGACTGGAGAATTTTTTTTTTTGGATTGTATTTCAGATGTCTGTAGCAGAGTTTTGTATGATTGGAGCTGTTTTGTGATAGTTTATGGCATTCTTGCCTATAGGAGTTATTTTGTTGTGTTTGCCAGGGCATTCATGCCTGTAGGATTGAGATGGTGAATCCATGTTTCTTTTTATGGAGCCTTTTGCTTGTGGGGCTGCATATTAATGTTTGAATCAGATTTATGGAGCTATTTGCAATATTATTTAAATGATATAATCTCTAGTTTTTCAATTCCAAAAGCATATTTGTTGGTTTGTGAATTTTTCTTAAAGGTGTTGTTCAGCGGCTGCAACAATTCACAATCCCATAGGATTCTCAATTGTTGATTGAATCAATGCACCATCTCATTCTCCCTTGATACCATAGAATTTCGAATTTTAGGAGTACTTTGGAACAAATCTACTACTTTAATCGGTACGGTAGCTTGAATTACTTGTCATGCAATATTTTTTTTGGATTGTAATTGATTTGCCACCATACTTGTGTTTGCATTTGAGTGGCGTTGTTCATTAGCCATAGTATTCTCCACTTTGGCCCATACTTCATGAAGTCTTTCTTTATCTATACGTGGGTACGAGTAATGGCCAATACTTCATTATGTCTTATATCAATCATGTTGACATTGGCCTTTTGCTTAAGATATTTGGTGTCTTCATGGTCTCTAGGTCCACACCATTTGCACAATAATTGCACTTTGTCTTGCTTGGTTTGGTTGTCTCTTGCAAAGTGTCCCCATTCGCTACATTGTTGGCATTGTATGATAGGGCGTCGTTTGGGGTCATACTGTATATGGCTTCGTCCTCTTTGATTTCAATAATCGCTTGGAGATGCATTTTGTGGCTTTGATAGAGTGGACTACTCTCCGTGTGTAAAGAGTACTTGTGTACTTTTGGTCTTCAAATTGTATGGGATATCCTTTATTGAATGACCAATAAACTAGCAAATCTCACAAAACATCTTTCTAGGACAATTACCTTTTGTGTGCCCCTCAATTTTGCATTCAACACACCATAGTTCGTTAGTTTCTTTCTTAGTCTTCAATTCCTTCATCATTCAGAGCATGTTCCATTGAAGCACTTGTACTATTCTTGATTCATTATTGCTATTGTCATCTGAACTTTCATCTTCCTTTGTTTTACTTTTACTACACAAATGCTTTTTATCTTCACTTTCTATGTCCATTGCTCGATTGTAGGCTTTTGAAATGGAAGAGGGTGGTACTAACTTCATCTTTTTGCCTAACAACGGAAGTAGGCCTTCAATGAACCTCCGCTTTTTCATACCGTCATCCAGTTTTGTTTCCAATTTTACAAGCAATTCTTCAAGTCTATGATTATAAGCTCGTATGTTTTTGTGCTTACCTTGTTTTGTATTGTAAATTTTTGCTACTATTTCATTATCATCATGAAACAATTTAAACTCTTCTTCGAAAGCCTTCTTTAATCTCTCCCATGTAATTTGGGAGACTTGGTCAATTTCTATATACTAATCAATCACTACACCTCGCAAGGTGGCTAGAAAAGGTTGTAGCCAAATTGCTTTATCGTCTTGCCCATTTGCCATCTAGTTTGTTTCACAAGTCTTATAGTGGCTAATGAGATCTTTCGATCCATTGCTTGTGAACTTGGGCAACTTTTTCTTTTCTCCACTAGGGCTTACCATGCTTTTATTTTGATGCAAACCTAGTGCTTGGAATCTGCTTGCTAGGGAGTTTTGATTCAGACATTTCGATGCTTCTTTCGCATTCTCAGCCACGTAGGAATCCTCAACTCTTCCCTTGGCTTTAGTGTTCTGCGCACTTGTTTTGCTTTCAGATTTTCTTTTATACACCCTTAGCTTGACTTCTCCTTCGATTGACATCCTTTCAATGCCTCGAAGGCTACTCTCATACAATTCTGTGAAGGAATGTAACTTCATCTCCCAACTTCCCTCATCTAGAGAAGGTTGTCTTGATTTTTCAACTTGATTCTGTTATTGGGAAGGGCTCTGACTTGGGAATTGTACAGTTGTATTTTTCTCAAGTGTTTATCATAGTCTCTCCTTTGTTCCCTTTGCTTGATGATCATTTAAGATCGCCTGATCTCATGGTCTTGACCAGCTTGTGACCTCTTCTTGTCTTTAGTGGGTTCAAAGGGCGTGAATCACTCAAATCAGACTCAATTTCTTTAAGACAACGACACCAAATGTTTACTGCTCTATTTGATAAAATGAATACATGAATTAATAATAGACAACAATGCATGCTAGATATAGGAGTAAAATATATCTTTATTCACACATGAAATTATTACAGAGAGGGCCAAAGATGGTCAACCAAGGATCAGAGTCAATCCGACTAGATCATACGACTTTCCTCAACGATACACAATCTATTTAAAAGACCCAACAGTTGCCAAGAGGAACACAACCATCATCCAATCGACGGTAATAACCACTTGAAGTTGACAAACAATTAATACACAGTTGGATAACCAATATTATTGAAACATAATAATATACATTGTACACTGACTACACTACATAATATGGGAACTGAAATGACATAAACTTGAGGTATGATCTCTATACCCGATATGTTCACTGTAATAGATGCCCCTGATTTTTTTTGTGTTTTTTCTGATTTGCTGTATGTGAATGTTTGCCAATGTTTAGTTTGCTTTCAAGTGCCATACATTGTTTTAAACATGCATATGGAATTGCTAGCTTAAAGAACAGAAATTTACAAAGATAAACTAGCTTGCAATTGATCAATTTTCAGATTATAATGCTCAGAAACTTTAACAGAAATTTTCAGTCCTTTACCTTACAATTTTCAGACTCAGAAATTACAATCAGACCTGGTTATTTTGAAGCACCAAACAGCATTGAACACCTCCAGTTCGCATCAATCTTCACCCTTGAGATAGACCATCAAACCCCCATGAAACTCAGCGCCAAAGAGCACTTCTCCAATCCCAGTGATGGCTCAGAACAGAACTACCTTTCACAGACCAGAATTCTGATAAACAACCTCAGCTAGGGCGCCACCCAGAAAATGGGCGATCTGCTCTTAAAATTTGGTTCCTTGCCAATAAATCAAAGTGAATACATATATGGAGTTGCCTTAGTTAGGGGTATTCAAATATCCGACACCCATATCGCCATTCCAAATCAAAATGAAGTTATGCACAAATTATCAGATTCAGTCCTTGTAACAAGTGCTCAGTAAAAGTACTGAAAAACACCTTCAAAATCACACCAAATCACACCCCAAAGAAGCCACGCTTCCACAAGCCCAAAACCACGAACTACAACTCAGAAAAATTCGAAAATCTTCATATTTTCTTGACTGAAACTGCAACAATGTAACTCTAAAGTGATTCCTGGATGGAACCACACCTCAACCAGCTAGGGTAGGTCTTGCACTACCGAAACCAGCTCCTTCATGCCAAGGGTTTTCGTCCGCAACACTTGATTGCAGACCTCTGGAATAATTCCAGCAGCATCTCCTTATGCATACATTTTTAACATAACCAAATGAAGCTCCAAATGAGATAATATAGGCTCTCAATGAGAAATTAGGGCAACAATATTTTGAATCCTTTTCCCTCTAAAACCCTTTTTAATGTTTTTTTGCTTTATACTTTAAAACACTAACAAATAATCCTCAAAGAGGCGTCTTGCTCAAAAGGAAACTATTTTACCTTATCCAACCTTCTAAAACAACATTAAGTTATCTCATTAGGCACCAAGGTAAGAACTAAAAATAGCAAATACTCTGAAAATTCAAACTAAGTGTGGAAACTGATATGCAACCCAGCTTATTGTAAACAGTAAGTACTGAACTGGCCTCCTTGTTAAAAATAGAAAGTCTACCAGAAACTCCGAAAACCTCCATAGAAAGGACTGGAAGAAAACATTAAACTCATTGGGCAACTTCCACACACTGCCCAAATAGGAAACCCTACACTGCACTACCTCTCGGACCAGTTACTAAATATAGCACTTACTAAAAATAGTAAGCAAGCCTAAATCAAACTAGCCCGAAGAAGGACATCGAAAATGGGGACATTACATTCACTATGGGTTTTCCTAGACCAAATATCTTTGAAAAAAATTGGTAGTGCTCTTCAAGGTTAAGACAATGAGTAGAACAAGTAATCTTGAATATAGATGGGTACTTCTCCATGAGAAGTCTACCTAGAATACCATAATTTGTTGCATTGTTTGTGATTACTTGCACAATATTTGTTTCACCCACCTTAGTCATGACTTCCTCTAAAATTAGACAAAAGAAATTTGCATTTTTTTTATATTCCCTAAGGTATCAATGTATTTGTTATGGGAAAATAATACCCACTTGGAAGAAACAAGGAAATTTAGCATTGTCCCATTTTTTCCTATTTGTTCAACCATCAAACATGACGATACAATTCTTTTTCCTCCATATCTCATGCTGCTCAATACTAGTGGCTATAACATCAACCACCTTTTTACTCAAAATTACACCTTAAAGCTACTCATCATCGGGGGCTTTGGACTTGTTCCATCAATAGCAAATAGCATCTACCATTAAATAGACCTAAAACAAAAAATAAAAAGTAAGTATTCTAAAATATAGAGTTTAAACTTGGAAAACCCCTAAATCTTAAATTTAAGTATCAAAGAAATAAATAAACTATGTATAAAAAGAACTAGTTATTATTTGGCCTCATAAAATAGAATGGAACAATAGAACCAAAAGTCTCCAATTAAACTCCTCATTGCTTGATGCTTATTTTTATTCCAATTTGTGCTCTCAAGTGATAGTTGGGAACTTAGAGTAATGTGTGGTACAATATACAAATCCAAATTGAATTTGGGAACTCCAAGACCAACTTTATCACTAGTGCTCGAAGTTGAAGGGAATGGAGGAATCACACAAGTAGAAGAGTCTCTTTGAACTTGGCCTATGGCTGCCATCTCTTCTCTTTGTCTCTTTTTTAGGTCCTCAAAGGATTCTATTTGAGTTTTTACGTAGTGTAAAACATTAGGAGGCACTTGCTTGCACAAAAAACATCTTGGCCACGTGTTCAAGGTGAAGTTTTAAGCAATTAATGCTTTCCCATTAATTTCAATTTGCAATAATTGCAAACCAACTTCATTTTCTAGCTTCAATCGTGGCATGTTTCCAACTCAAAGTCCTTTCGAATTGGAGCTCACATTATAACAATTTATAAATTTCAAGTAGGCTGTAAACACAAATAAATCAAGAATTAATTAATATTTAGGTTTGGTGATAAATAGAGAAAAATAATCCATTATGGAACAATAAAAAAGGAGGAAAAGTGAAGAGATTCCCTCATTTCTTGTTATTTAAATTGAAAATGGAAAAATTAACAAATGTAGAAGACATACCAAATGAAAAAAGAAAAGAAAAAAACAAAATATTTCAAACACCTCAAATTTGATGAAATGGACAAAAACTTGCTCCAAATGCACTATGGGCTACTTGCGTGCCACCACAAACTTACTCAAGTTCAATTTAATCAACTTGTGTTATCACTATGCTTTCTATTTTTTGTTTTAGTGGATCGTATTTTTGTTTCAATGTTTTTATCTCATCTTGATTGTGCTTACAAATGATATGAATGGCTTTTGGAGTTGTTGTAAGTTTTTTAGTGTATTAATTTTTAGTTTTTAATTTATTTGTCTTTGTTTGTTAATAATGTTCTTTGCTTTTGAAAAAAGAAAAAAATCCAATTTTCACTTGCTTGCACTAGCCAAGTGTTTCCATCAAAACTTGGCATGTCTTGTGAGTTTGACTAGACTAACTAGGGCCTAGGAATGAGCCCCTATGCCTCTTTTGAGTAGGCTTCCCTTGGTACTTAGCAAGTTTGTTGAGTACTCAACAAGTTTTGTACTAGTGGCTTACTTTTGCAAAAGAAAACTAATAAATTTTGTGTTATGTGTGTGTGTGTGTTATCTTGAACATGGGCTAACTCTATTTTGTACTAGAAATTTCACATGCTTGCATCTATTGCCCCTTTTCTCTAAATTCCATGAGATGCAGCATTAAGCTATGCAATTTAATGTGTTTTCAATCTTTTCACCAAGATTGCCCTAATATATATAATATAAGTTGTTGTTTTTGGTATGGAACTTGGTTTGGGTTTGTGGATCCAACAATTTTATTTTTTGGATTGATTATGCTTTGGTTTTTTTCATACAAAAAATTATAAAAATCACATATATATGCAGCCCAAACTCAAGAATTAGGATTAGAATACAACTTAGCATCATACAAACAACAAAACCACCATTATCTCAAATATGATTTAAAACATTAGTGATAAATATTATAAAATATGCATTGTCCAAACTTCAAGTTCAATATTAAAATAATAATATCAAGTTCAACAATTAGTTTTTATCGCTAAATGGTTTTTGTATATCATCAATATTATCATCATAATTAATATTAGATGATGTAGGAACATTTGAAGAACCACAAGTTGTGCCATTGTGACTTGCTCTAAAAGTGTGCTTGCTTTCATACTCCACAAGTGCAATATGTTGGGAAGTTGGAATATCCTAGTTTGTATGCTTTGGCTCTATATCCCACAATGTTGTGTCCCTTTCTTCTGGCCATGTTGTTTGTGTGAAAGGAGGTGCAAATTGGAATGCACATATACTAAGTTTTCTGCTCTTTTTGAGTGCAATTTGTTGTGCTTTATTGAGTGGATGAAAGAGTATGTGCTCCAATTTCTTTTAGATGTAAATGAATTGGTAACCTATGAAGAAAAAGTAGAGAGAGTTATATTTTATTAAAAAATATAAATGAAATTTTAACGAGTAAAAAAATATAATTTATTAAAATTGTGATAAAACTTTGATTGTGAGGGGTTGTAGGTGTTGGAATTGTTAGCCATGGAAGTACCACCAATTGTGAGCTTCCTTCTTGAACTTATCACAAAGAGCCTCAATACATGACCATTTGAGTGTACAAAATAATGAATTCGCTTGTGAATACATCTTGCAAATTAGGAATGGTGGAGTCTACGCAATGTTGCCTTGTACTTTTTAGTGACTTTAAAATCTCTATATGGGGCAATCCTTGTTGGCATACAAAGAATCTTAGCACTCTAGTAGTATTTTGGACTTAATGCATAGGCAAGAAGATGTAGTGGGCTGGTCATTGTGTTCCATCTTTTCTCAGTAATTGTGTGTATTTGTTTGAAGAAAGTTTCTTCAAGGTCTTGCTTTTTTGCATTATGATGGTCTTCATCTTTTTAATCATTGAGTCGATGGCATTGTATATCTCTCCTAAGCAAGACTTTTCCATGCTAGTATAAGAAATCATATTCAAAATGGGCTTAGTGAAAACTAAGGAGATACTCTACACAATCGCACGAAGAGTCATTTGGGATCATCTGCTTAATATTAGTGTTGTTTTGTCCCCATATGGACCAAGTTTGGTTAATGACCATGCTAGAAATTGCCTCTTGAACTTTTATAAGTTGTCTCAAAATGATTGTGTTAGAGGCAAAATGGGTCACAACAATCTATTCAAAAATAAAAAAATAAAATGATTAAAAACAAATTTTAAAGAAGAATTAGAATACACAAACAAATTATGACTTAATTAACTAAGTTTAGAAAAATAAAATTTCAAGCAAATAAAGTGAAATTGAAATGTTAAATTTTATATTACTTCACTTACTTTCAATAGCTCCAATTTTGAAAATGATCTAAATATGCCTTGTGACATGTGGTGGTTGGTGACAAACAGTTGTATCTCCCCAGCCTCTACATATAACTCTGATCCCAATCAATTTTATTCCCAATCTTTTGTAGCATAAGATTGAGAGAGTGGACTGCACAAGGTGTCCAAAAGATATGTGAATAGCGTTCTTCTACCAACACCCAACAACTTTACAATTCTTTGTGTCGTCCATTATAACTTGAACACCATTATGGGGTCCCACTTCCTAAATGACTGCAATGAGAATATTAGCATTAAATTGACCATCCTTCATCTACCCCTTAGAATCCATGGTTCTCAAAACATTGGCACTTTAGGGGGTACTACTATGACATTTGGAATCTTTCCGCCCATCCAAAACAATGGACACCCTTTTCTCAACTTATGAATCTCTTGCGGGCTTAAATAAATTTTCTATGAGCTTGACATCTTTTTCCAATAAGGTGCCACACACCTTTTCATAATTGGGGCCCTTGTACCCTTCCAAAACCTCGTTAATTTTTCTTGCTATTTCTTGCCAATATGGTGAGCAAACAACATTGAAAGGCAACCTATTTGCATGAATACATCTTGCTATTTGTTGATTTGCAATGTCTCGAGTTTTCTTTTGAAATATAGTTTCTAAAGGATCCTTTGGTCTATTGTTTGTATTGGGTTCTTCACTTTTAGGAGTGGCCAAAAATGGATGGATTTTTACCACAACATTAGGATTAGATGGGGGGATAGGGAGCTTCATTCCTTTTGATTCCAATCAATTTTATTCCCAAATTTTGGTAGCATAAGACTGAAAGAGTGGACCACCGCGCAAGGTGTCCAAAAGATGCGTGAATAACATTCCTCAACCAAGAACCCAACAGTTTTACAATTCTTTGTGTTGTCCATTATGACTTGAACAACATTACTAGGTCCCACTTCCTCAATGGCTATGATGAGAATATTGGCAATAAATTGGTTATCCTTCACCCGCCCCTTAGAATCCATAACTCTTAAAACATTAGCTCTTTAGGGGGCATTGCTATGACATTGATCAAGTGTTGCTTTTTAGCATCTTTCCGCCCATTTGAAACAGTGGACGCCCTTGTCTCGACTCATGAATCCCTCATGGGTTTAAATGAATTTTCTACGAGGTTGACATCCTTTTCCAATAAGGTGCCACAGACCTTTTCATAACTGAAGCCTTTGTACCCATTTGGAGCCTCTTGTTTTTCTAATTTTTTCTTGCCAATATGGTGAGTGAACAACATTGAAAGCCAACCCATTTGCATAAATATATCTTGTTAAGTGTTGTTTGACAATGTCTCAAGTCTTATTTTGAAATGCAGTTTCCAAAGGACCCTTTGGTCTTTTGTTTGTAGTGGGTTCTTGATATTTAGGAGTGGCCAAAAATAGGTGGCTTTCTACCACAACATTCAGATTAGATGGGGGCATATGCTTCATTCTTTTTGCTAAAGGATGATTTGCTCTATGGCTACTAGTTCATTTGCTTGCACTTGCTTCTTAATCTATGCTATCACTTGTTTTGATGACACACAAGTAAACCATTCTTCCTAGGGCAAGCTTTGATGCCTTGTCTAGGTATCCCACATAAATGGGCTTTTACTTGACTATACGAATTTGAATATCTAACATCACACCTCTGGAAAGTCCAAATATAACCCCAACATCAAGAATCAATTGTATCATATCAACATACTTACATAGAGGAGAACCTTAGATCTATTTTGAATATACGTTGGTCTATGGAGCTAGAACTAGCTGACATTGTAATTCCTATGGTAAGAAATTTTATAACCAACACATTGAAAAGAAAAAAAAAATTAAAAACGAAAATTGATATATAAAATCTAGCTCTTTTGATACATTTGTAGAAGAATGAAAGAAAAAACATAGCAAAGAGTTTGTTTCATGTTTGTAAAACAAAAATAGATGAAAAAGAATGAAAAAAGCTTTTATCTCTTTGAGTTTGTTTCATGTTTGTAAAACAAAAATAGATGAAAAAGAATGAAAAAAACTTTATCTCTTTGCAAAAATATTCTTTATGATCTTCTTGTTAGCCACTAAAAACTTGCAAATATTTAGGAATGGCAATTGAACTGTTGTAGAACCTTCAAAGATCACTCCTCAGCTTCCTTTGTTGATTCAACAAGAAAAAAAATGGAAGTTTACCCACTTGGAATGATATTTGTTTTTTGCAATAGAAATGAGCTAAAATGAACTTGCTTTGGTATTTGAAATATTTTAGTAGTGACATTTAGGGTTTGTAATCTGTTTTACGGCGTCCAGGTGAAAGTCAAAGCAATAAATTAAAAGAATAAAAATAAAACAACAAAAGTGTAGGGGATTGACAGATTCACCTTGGGTTACCTCGGATCATTCTCGGGTTCACTCTAGATGAACCCAGCCACACTATCTCGCATCTTGCCTATCTTGCCCGTATCCATAGGCGGATTGGACCAAATCACGGATCCGGTTGGAACTGAACCCGGATCTGGCTGGTCTACAGGCAGATCAGTTAAGACACACACACACACACACATATATATCTTGAGCATGGGGAGACTTTCTTTTGTTCTGGAAACTTGACCTGCTTGCCTCTACTGCCACTTTTCTCTAAACTCCATGAGACGTAGCATTAAGCCATGCAATTTAATGTGTTTTCAGTCTTTTAATCAAGGCTGCCCATAGCATTCAATCATCTAGAATAATTCATAGATTCAAATGACAACCTATTTGTAGGTTTTAAGGGAACTGGCAGAGTATCAATCAAAATGGCATTCAGGAATAAAAAATCTGTGGGTTTTATTATTTATATAGTTTGTGAAATCTTTTTACTTGTTTTTCATATTTCAGAATGATGCTATGATATACTTTAGACATCTTTGTCTCTGTTTCTAAGACATCCCAAAACGTTTTTAGACAGTATCTGACCATCATGGGTTAGCTTTTCATTATTACAAAAGAATGTGTTTCGTTAATAAAAAGAACTAACGAGTTATCAACACACTATTCTAATGTAAATTTTTTCACAAAGACATCATTTGTCTTGTTTATGTTGTGGGTGGCATTTTCTTTGGCCTGTGGGCTATATGAATGTTCATAATCGGTTGACATGCCTATACATTTTTTAGTTAGTCTGATTTGTGAACTTCTTTTTGCAGGTTCTGAATGGTTTGATTAACAGGGATGACCCCAAAGAAGCAATGACTGTTCCAATTGGAATTATTCCTGCAGGCTCTGATAACTCTCTTGTTTGGACAGTGTTGGGGGTTAGGGATCCTATTTCTGCTGCATTAGCTATTGTGAAGGTGAGATAGATAATTGTTAGAATGAAGTGTGGTACTACCAAAATTGGAGGGTTATGTGCTTTTGGTGTAGGTACAGACATATACTTCATTATAGATGCTTTTTCCTCATGAATTTTATGTAATGGTGACAAACAAGACTTCGGCTCAATTTGTTGAATCACTAGTGTCATAATTAAGGCTGTTATTTACTTATTTTCAATATTGTGGCTCCAACTTTTGATTGTAGTCCAGTTGCAATTTGTAGTGACATAATGATTTTTAGGACTAAGAATGATTTAATGTCTAAAAGTTGTTGCATTTTTTGGTTTGAAAACATAATCTAAACTAGATGTAAAAAGTATTGTCTTGATCTTATGGTTCTTGAAGCTTTCTTTTTGGGGTGTGGGAGGTGAGTCTATATCAGTCTTGCACAATAATATTTGGGCTAAGCATTTGGTTCTCCCCTTTGATATATATATATATTTTATAATTTAAATAGGGGCTTTGAAGGATTTTTATGCAGGCCAGAACACAGTAGAGTTCACTCACATGTAATGACTGTAAAAAGGTAAAACTATTGAAATGTGATTTGTTTACTTCAAATCTGGGTATGCGTCTACCACAACTTGTTCATTCTGATATAAACTGAAAATGGTGTTATTTATGTACTGCTCAAATTTAATTGGTCAGTTGAGTGGACCAAATTACTGATAGGTAAAACTTAGTAAAATCATAAACTGATTTAGAGTGCTTTTGGATTCAACTGTGTGTTTTTTGCATCAACTTTCTAATGATGGATCATGGAGTGTGATCTAAAACATCGATGCAAAAAATATAGAGATGAATCCATAATATTTATTCCTCCTCCTTATGATGTATCACAAAGTGTGATCCAAAATGTTGATGCAAAAGACATATAGTTGAATCCAAAAGCTCTCTAAATCAATATTCATAGACTGTGGAAAATTCATGTCTACTAATATTATAAACTTTTACGATTTATCAAATTCATATATTAGTTTGATAAAGATTTTTATATGTAGTTTTCCTATATGGATATATTTATATAAGATAGAGGGCAAGGGTTGACTATATTTAAATTCACTTTTGTTTTTTTGAAGTTGATTTGAAAGGCTATATGCCTACACTCAGCACTAGGGTTTTTATTATCAACTAAAGGTCTACTTTTAGGGCTTGTAGAAATACGAGGAAACGTTGGTTTCTTCTAAGAAGCCATTGAATTTGTGTTGCGGCAAAATTTTGTGAGATGATTCCCTTAAATAAGTATCTTATTTCAATATTGTATTTTACAAGTTATATGGTTCATCCGAATTTTTCAAATAGGAAAATACTTATAAATAATTTTTTTGGTGATGTTTATTGCTCTATGTGATAAAATGAATATACATGAATTAATAATAGAGATGACAATACATACAAGATATAGGAGGCAAGTATATTTTCATTTGCACATGAAATTATTGCAAAAGAAGAATAGAGATGGTCAGCCAAGGATCAATGTCAATTCGACTAGATCATCCCCCTTTTCTTGGCTATATACAATCTATTTAAAGGACTTTGACAGTTGCCAAGAGGAACACAATCGTTGACTAGTTGACGCTTATACCTACTCAAAGTTGACAAACAATTAATGTATATTCAAATAATCCATTTTATTGAAACATGATGATAGTCATTGTATGCTAACTACATCATCATCCCCTCCCCACACACACAAAAAATAAAGAAGAAGAGAAAGTTGTTTTCTAGACAATAAATTAAACATCGAGTAATATTAGGGAAGAATTTTCAAATTAATGACAATATTGTAGATGATGACTTGTACATGAAATTGGAAGTGTATTTTGCAAACTTGGACCATGAGGGACCATGAGAATACTTGGCAAATCAATTGAGTTTGGTGGCGGTTTATGGGTAACGCGCCTAGGGTAGTGTCGCCAAGCCCAAAGTAAGATCTTCAAAACTGTATAGACCTTCATGGCACACATCATTTTCATGATTTTTTAAGAGGAAAAAAACAATGTTGACAAAGCCAAAAAACAAAGATTTTGGAGTGTTTAGCCAACATATGCTAATATGTAAATGATGCTTCAGACAAAGCAACCAAGAGACCCTATCTGATTGCACACTAAAAGTTGAGAATGTTGCACCCAATTGATCATTGAGCCCATATAGTATTGTAACATATTTTGTTTGTGCTCGTCTATGCACAACATTGGAAGTGTTGAGAACGGACTATGGTTGAGAATATTGTATAATTCTTGAGAATAAACTATTATTGAGAATGGATTGAGAACAAACTATTGAGAATCTTGATTTGCAAGGCATATAATGGAATTAATAGGTTGTACAATGTTGTGTAGTACAATATTGTACCAAACAATTGGAAATTTGCTAAGCCATATAATACTACACTGTACAATGCAATGATTGGTAGACCGTACACTTTCACAATTCACCTAGTGTACAAATGAAATTCGATAGCCAATTGGAACTTGCCATACAATTGAAGTTTGTCGTACAATTGAAGGTTTGCTAACTAGCGGCTGTACAAATTGTGGAATGAAAACTTGTTCATTGACCTTACCATTAGTTGTCGTACAATGCTAAGACATTGTACAATGCAAGGATTGGCAAGCCGTATCACCCGTTGTACCAATGAAATCCGCTATACAATGGAGGTTTATGTTGGTCCTTGTACAATTGAGGAACTCCTTGGTGGTCATACAAATATAAAACCAATAGCCTGTACAACCCAAATTGAACTGTCGATGTATAATGAAGACATCGACCCAAATGATAGGATAATGTTGTTGTACAATGTTGATGGAGAAGTGAGAAAGTCATACAATCTTGACAATAAGATGAGAGGGTCGTGTAATAGTGACGGGAAGATTATACGATCGTACAATATCGCCAAAGAAGCTATATGGCCGTACAATATTGCTAAGGAAATGATATGGCCTTACAATATAAATAGGTGGATAGGTTTGTACAACATTGACAAATAGGTAGGGTTGTACAATATTGACAGGTTGGTAGGGTTGTACAATATTGACTGGCAGGTAAGACCGTACAATATAAACTTTCCCTCAACATGCAATGAGATTAGTATGCCATATAACAATTGTTCTTATTTTATTATTTTTTTCTATTTCTTCATCAATTACTCCTTTTTTGTAATTCAATTTTTCAATATAATATTTTCTCCTTTTGGTGTCCACTTTTCCCCTATTGTTTAATTTTCTTTTTCTTTTTCCGTAAATTTTTCGTGAAGCTGATTTAACTTGACAAGTATCTATATGCTCTAGGTTAAATATGTTACTCTTAGAATTATGAGATGTACCATCAATAATTTTGATTTCTTCAGCAAAGTCATACCTTAATTGGAACTACTGTCTTTTGCAAATTGTGAATTGTGTCTAGCACACGTAAACTATCTATTTTTTTCAAGTCATTTTTTATTGATTGCTTATCATTACACAATCCTTGTTTGTCTTCTTTGATCTTTGTAGCTTCAATAAAATTACAATTTGACATAAATACTTAATAATCCTCCTTTTGCCAATGAAATAGGCCATAAAGAGAATTTGTTTCATTCTTTGAGCATGATTGTAACTCCAAAATTCTTTCATCATTTGGTTCCATCAAACCTTGTTTCTCCATCCATTCTTCTCCAGAGTACGAATTTGACGAATTCGAAGAAGTTGCTTCGTCATTGATTGCTTGATTCTTCTTCAAATCAATGATATATTTTTGACCCTTGTTCTCAATGGAGATTGTATTCTTTTTCTAGTTGTGATTGACTTTCACTACTACTAGCCACCTCAACCTAACAATGATTTGTACACTTTCTTCTTTAATGAGATGACTACAAACTACAAAGTTCAAAAAAAATGCTTGGGTTTCGATAATTACCTTTTGTCCCATTAAAACTCCAAGTACCTTAATACCTTGTTGATCTACACCCACCAGTTGAAAACTGGGGGGTTAAATGGTTAGCTTGCCCAAACTTCTCCAAGTGTCTTATAGAAGTACATTCACACTAGATCCACCATCATCCTATCATCCTAGCCATTGGCTATTAATCTTGGTTCGTAAGTTTTACAATGCTATCCATGATCCTTTGATTCCTTTTGTCTTGGAGTTTTAGGGTCAGATCCTTCGATTATTGGCTCTTTTGTCAGTACTTATTCAGTGCGGCGGATGTTGTTTTCGTATGTTTCTATAAGTGAGTTCGTGGACTCTCCTTCCCACTCTTCCTCCTTTGGTGGTGATTGTATTGATGATTTCTTAGTTGATGGTTTCTTAGCTTGGCCAGCAAGGTCCATGTATCCTTCGTTGGGGAGTGGCAAGTGCCTTGCTATTTCTTCTCACTCTATCTTTGTGTATTTTCTTGTCATGGAAGTCTTTCTTTTCTTGGCTACATCTCCGACTTACGCTTCGGCTTTTACTTTGTGCTCAGGATGGATTCAACTTTCGATTAATAACCCTTTAGTTTTTTCAACTATTCCCCCCAGCCTTCTTTGTCGTTCCCTTTGCTCAATGATGTTGTGGTCTCTTCTTGCCTTTATTGGTGTCTAAGGGCATGAATCTCTCAAATTGGACCCAATTTCTTTTAAGGGAATGAAGCCAAATGTTTGCTGCTCTATTTATATAATAAAAACATGAATTAATAATAGAGATGACAATGCATACTATATATAGGAGTAAAGTATATCTTTATTCACACATGAAATTTTTACAGAAAAAGACCAGAAATAATTAGCCAAGGATCAAAGTTGGTTCAACTAGATCATCCCCCTTTCTTTTCCAATACACAATCTATTTAGAGGACCCAACAATATCCAAAAGGAACACAATTGTTGACCAACTGACGCTTATAACTTTTTGAAGCCAACAAACAATTAATATATAGTGTCATAACCCCTAATCGCAGCCTGCATAGGGATAATAAAATAATCACTGCCAAAGGAAACTACAGCGATTCCTTAAGGCAACATAGTTAAGACTTTAATTAAATACAGCTATAAAAAGAATCACACCTTTATGGGGGATCACAGCTATACAGCCTCTTAGTAATGATTGTTCAATAAAGGTATGAATTAAAAATAAAATGAAGAGTCTAAAAGGAAGCGCTCCATCTTGGAAAGAAGACAGTAAAATAAATAACAAAATAATAATAATAATTAATCAAGAAAGGCAGCGCTCCATTGAGGAAAGACATGACTCTTTGCAAGGGATATAATTTATGAAAGGATGTGACTTTTCCTCTCAAAGGGAAGATATATAGAGGAGAACTTCAATTGAAGAAAAGGCATCGAATGGGTCAAATCTGAACTGGTATTTTACGAAGTTGGTAAATTGATTAAGAAAGTATTTGGTATGCATTTGGTTGTATATGCATATAATGTATAATATTTAATATATATATATATATATATATATATATATATTTCATAATGACTAATAGGAAACAAGGAGAGATATGTTATGTCTAAATTAGTAAATAATGGAAATAGTGAATTTTCAATTTATTTATATTATTATAATCTACATCTTTTTCTTAAAGCAATCATGTGTAGGGTTGGCAAGGAAACATGCTAGGTAAGGGTGGTGTAGGTTCTCACAATGTAAGTAGACCACCCTAAGTTGGATGGAATTGTCTTGGTTGGATGTTCCTGCCACTTGGGGCCAGGGGGGTATGAGCACGCCCTTGGGCTTAATTGTGATGAATAGTTTTTCTGGTGCCCTATCATGCGTTTCTCTCCAATCCCTACCAGGATTTTTTATTGGAAAAGAGTCTATAGATTGGATTCAAGTTTAAGTTGTTATTCATTATTTCATAAATGTTAATAGTTCATTTATTCTTAGTTCAATAGCTGTTATATAATTTACTACGGAATATTACTTGTAAAACAATTTTATGTTGTGTAATTGACAATTGTCAGTTAAGGCAAATTCAGGCATACTCCATGTAGGGGACATTACACAGTTGGATAACCCATTTTATTAAAACATAATAATCGCCATTGTACACTAACTACAGGTGAAACTATTTTTTAAGATAAATATACAAGAGCATGCTTCTCAATTCAATAATTGCCATTGGTTGTTGTGACAAGGTATCTAACATGCCCATGAAAATAGAGCATAGTTTGAGAGGTGAAGTTTTGAAGATGAAATAGGTAGGTGAAATTAGAAACGGTAATTCAGGATGAACTTAGAGGATACGATAGAGAAGTATTGGCAAGAATTACAAGGCCTTGGAAATTTCTGGAAATTTTGTTACCTGCAGTTGACTATGGTTAAGGAAGTGAAAATCAAGTTAACAGTAAAACAATGCGAGTATTAATAAGCTCCTTAAAATGAAGTGAATCTAAGTGAATTTATTATTTGTGCTTTCTGGTTTTCTCACCAATTAGTTTATCTTTGGACGTAGAAATCTATTTGTTGTGTTTTTTGGAGTAAATTTTGGAACTTATTATAATGCTAGTCAGTACATTTTTGTTCTTCGAAATGTTAAAATATGGGCATTTATTCTCAATGCTGCATAGTTACTTGTTATTTATCAAAGGTATGTTGGTAACAAAGATTATTTTTCAAAGACGTGTATTTTTCTAACAAAGATCGCTCTCTTCTTTTTGAAAACAGGGTGGTCTAACAGCGACAGATGTTTTTGCAGTTGAGTGGGTCCAAACTGGTGACATTCATGCAGGTCTTACAGTTGCATATTATGGATTCGTGAGTGATGGTAACTTTTTACCATTCTAATCTATGCTAGTATCTTCTTTTTCAGAAATAGTTGTTATGTAAATGAGGTTTTGAATATTTGTTTGAAATTTACTTGTAAGTAGTCATCTTTCTTTCTTTCTTTAAAATTAAAATTTCTGTAAGGTATGCACTTGATCATATCGGTTCAATTTTGTATTCAGTAAAGCCTATCTGATCTCAATAGGTCTTTTGTTTAGCATTTAATCTCAACGTTAATTATTTTGATTTGATCAAGTAATTTTATACTTAAACCATAGAGCATGCTGCTATCAAAAGATAAGTATAAGACACATAATTCAGAATGATTATTTTGTTTGTCAATTTTATTTTTACTTCACTTCTGAAATGCACAATGTCCATATGATACTAGGAAGATGGCCAGTTTTAGATACTACAGGCTGTATTAGTGCTAATCTGTGATCATGCAGCTATGGAGAGTTTATAGTCCTTTGATTTATACAAATTTCACATGGTCTGCAGTCTGTAACCTGCTGAAGATGAATATAAATTGTGCAGTATTTTTATATTTGTATTGCACTTTTGAAGTTCTAATAATGTAAGAGAATTATAAGTGCTAACATTTGCAGTTCTGATCACGGGAGTTGCACATGACTTATAACTGTAATAGTGAAAGAAGAATAAACTGTAAATTAAACCCTATCTATTGTTTTCAAGAAATGTATGTATGACTGCAGAAAACTGCCGTACAAAATTTTTGCTTTGGTGGAAAATGGGGAGCAGCTAGGCTGATTATATGGTAATTAGGGAGCCAAACAAAACATTTCAAATGAACACTGCTGCTAGATAAGTTTCAAAATATCTCAATAAAGGTTGGAAAATCACAGTATGAGCAACTAAATTATTTAGTGAGCAGAGGATGAACAGCTATTCAAAAACAATTGAAAAAAAATTATTTGAGGAAACTGAGAGTAATCAATGTAAGTAATAGCTACTTGTAATGGAATATGCAGTTTGCGCCCTAACTATGGGAAATATAATATATATTCTTTTCGTTAGAAAATAATAAAGGGCACAACTTTTTTGAAAACTTACAAATCATGGTGACTGGCATGCCTTATAATTATGTTTTGTGATTTTCTTTGTTGCATTTTTTTGCCAAAATCAAAAGCAAGCTAGCTAAGCCAAACTAGATAGAGCTGCCAGGAAAAACAAAATCTAACATTAATCCATTATCTAACCAAGGTCTGAAGTTTCATCCATATTTCCTGGAAGTAGGATATGGAGTCGGTGTTTACACCAGTCTTCCTAATTTCTTGGGGTCTCATCAACCTGTGGAACACATTGTTTTTCTCCCAAATTGCTTGAAAAGGAGTCTCACTTTCAAGAAACTTTATCTCTCTCCGCTTCTGTATCAAAAGATTGGGACATTTGTTGTTCCACCTAGAATCTTTTACCACCTAGTGCTCAAAGGAATTAACCCAAGGTATAGTTTTGCTCTTATTGTAGTTTTTATAAAAGGTCGAGGATTCTTTCTTTGTTTAATTAGTTTTGCTTTTGTTATCCCTTCATTGACTCAAATCCATTTTCAATGATTCAGATTGATCAAGGCAGGGCTTCAAAATCTTGAATTATTCTTTCTCTATTTCTGTTGGAACCTACTTGACTAGCTGCGCACATTAGTTAATGCAACTTGAGGGTTGGGACTGATAAACACTTTTTCAAATTTTTGGCTCTATGGTCATTCCAAGCCTTTGAGAATTGCAAAATGTTGTCATATTTGTAAGGGTACAAGAATAAAAGCATTAGGGTTATCAAAAGCCCTAAACTCTAGCCGAGCCCTTGCACTTTTTTTTATAATCTCTCGTTGACCGTTTGCTTCGGTCACTTGGCTTCTTAAGTTGTTTCCTTAAGGCTCTCGTTTTGTTTTATGATTGGCCCCGTTTGCCTAAACACGACTTAGCCTGTTCCCTTTCATATATTCTTAAGCGTTTGCTTTAATCCCCAATCTTATCGTTTTGCATGTTCGCAAGGAGATGTAGCATAAATGAAAAGCGTTTGCGAAATGAATGGCGTTATTTCCCAAACTCTCCTCATTTCGCAGACGCTTTTCATTTATGCTACATCTCCTTGCGAACATGCAAAACGACACATGTCTTGTAACTGCTGACTTGTATGGGTCCTCCGCTTGTTTAATGATAATTCTTGCTTCCCTTTTATTCTTTTGATTGGTGACTTGCTCTCTAGGTTCTCGGTTCTTTAAGTTGTTTCGCGAAGTCTCTTGGACCAATTATTACCAGCCCCTTTTTCTAATGCCCCACGTGTTTTGGTTACCACATGTGCTTTTAAGGCCTTTCAAGTCATTGAATGCTGAGCTCGTCAAGTGGTCCCCACTCAATTCCTAGTCAACACCACTTGTCATTATTTGGTTGAATTGCCCTAGTTATGTGATTCACAAATCCTTTAATTTCCAAGGGATTGTCTTCGTGAATGATCAAAATGCTTTTTTTTGTGCTTTATTGATGGGTTAATCTTATTTTTGTAAACTTCTTTTGTCATGAGGACTTTAATGTCTTCATTGTTCTTCTCGTGAATTCCTGAAATCGTGTCGCGTTCCATTCTTTGCTCTGTTCTTCCACTATCCACGAAACCCCGAAATGATGATATGTGTCGATGCTATAGTAGTGAAAAGAGGTTTCTCATTTTGTGCAAGGAAATTCAAATGCCCGTGATAACCGTTGATTTCTCAAAGATCAACAGTCCACATTCACAATGGAGAAACATCTACTTGTACATTGTGTCTTTGTGCATGTGAAAATTGATGGGGGATTTGGCCTTTACCTACCAATTCACTTCCAAATCTCTACATAATTACATCCATGTAGAGTATGAAAAGTGAACCGCTATAAAGGATAATCAAGTCCTTTGAGGATGCAAGTTTCAACCTTCCACTCAAGTAAGCGTTCAGGTAATTGCGACCTTCAAGTTTACCTATTAATTAATTAAATGTGTGTTTTAAAGAGCATATAAATTATCTGGACTCTTTAGATTTCAAAAACAAAAAGTGCAGAGCATAGAGGTTTCTTGGACAACTTGGCAAGATCCCTGTCAAAGACTAATGCGCGGTTGTAGGACGACAGCGTTTTGTGCTAGTGTGTTGTATGGACAAAAATTAAAAGTCGTCACAAGGAAACTCTAAACACTCTGCATAATGTTTTGGATGTGAAAGGGGTATGCAATACAACTACATAGTGAACATAAAACGACATAAATGGAAATACTAAAGAAACTTAAGTGGAAAATAACAAGCAAGAGTTTAGTGCATCACTAAAGATGTCTTATGAAATCCAAGCTTTCTCCAAACAACTTCTCCACCTGTACCTACTCACAGAAGACCGAAGAGAAGGGTTGGGTAGCTGTATAGGAGTTTGCCTCAATCAAACCCCCGTATTGGTGTTCCCACCTCCACGAACAACCTTAGACAAGATAATAGAAATAAACATAAAATGATAGAAAAAACAATATGCTAGCGAAACAAAAATAATGTGCTCAATGTAAAATCTTGAAAAGTTACCACTCCCAAGCATAGAAGCAAAGTAGATTGTTGGTGCAATGAAGAAACAATGAGAGTCTCCAAGATGACAGTGGCCTCTTTAAATGAGAATGACAAAGCTTTGCGAGATATCCTTGTGTTCACATCAATGGTGGCACAATAGATTTTACTTTGAAAGTTGTGAAAGAGTTCTTTGAAAGATACGCCTAAAGAAAAGAGATGGAGAATGCTGTGAATGCTCAAGAAGTGTTGTAGAATGTTAGAATTGTGTGTTGTTCCCCAAGATCAAGATTGAGTCTTCAAGAAAGGTGTTTTTGGTCCAAATAGCCTGCCCGAACGATTCTCAATGAGAGTGCAGGTTGGTAGAGGTGTTACACTGCCAAAACGTGACAAGTGTAATGTCCCAACGACCAACTCAATAGTGGATTTTCGTGTGGAACACGAGTGCGGCGTGTGAACGCCTTCGCGGCTCGTACTTGTCTATGCAAAAATTGGACTTAACCATCAGGGAGTTGGACATACCAGGTGGTGAGAGATGGTTTTGGGTTGAAAAAAAGCATAATTATCTTAATTGGAACTAAAGGGGAAGGCATATATAATGTGCAATTGCATAGGATGCAATTTATGACATTACAATCCACATTTCTTATTCAAATTGTGAGAAGATTTTTAGAGAAAAGGTTGCGTTAATTTCTAGCTTGACAAGGGTTTTCAGAAACTTTTTGAGGTCTGTTGCTGCGATAAAAAGAAGTGATTTTATTGTTCCTCTTGCTTTTGAAAAGGGTTGATTTTGGTTTGTTAAGGAGAAATTTTGAAGTTTGAGGTATAATTAGATCCTTGGGTAGATTGAATTGGGTATAAAACTTGAAAACCTTGTAAAAAATTGCAAAAAACTCTAAGCTGTAATTCTATAATAAAAAATCCCTAACCCTAGAAACCATGGCCGAAACTTCAAGAGGGGTTAAGAGAGGCCTAGGTGAAGATATAATGGCTCAATTCCTAGATCATTGAAGAGACCTAGAATTGGTCAAGGTTCTAGGATTTTAGTTGATAGGGTACTTGACAAGAATGATTGTTGCAAAGATGCCATAATTCCGGTTCATGGCTACACCCTATTTAAATATGGTTTCAAAAAATGTTTGGCTTTCACACCAATTTGCAATATATGGAGATTGGGAGTTGGGAGGTTGGTTGCCCCAAATGTTTTCATTAATGTTGAGCTAATCAGAGCTATGGCTAAGGCCTATAACCTAGTGAAGAGGTCGATTTTTAGTGGAAAAGGTATTTCTTTGGCAACCCTTGACAAACATTACATTTGTGAAGTTTTTAATCTAGACAAAAATGCTCAATTACTAGTTTACTGGGAGCATTGACTAGAGAATATTAGAGATTAAGAAACAACTAGAAAGTTAAGTGGTTGCCTAGTTTTAGACCCAGAGGTCAAAACAAAGAATTGAGAAGGTTTGCCAGTGGGGAATTGAAGCCTTTAAACTATGACATTTTTGAGGACGACTTTGTGAAGACCTACTTTGCATTATGCCAGGTCTTGGGAATGGATTGTAAGACTCAAATACCAGTCAACATGATGGTATTAGCTTTGGATATCCAAAGCAGGGATGAGAACAAGCCATACGATTATGCAACTTTCATTTTAGATGGAATTCACAGAGCCTTATGTGGTATTAATGAAAATGAGGATATTGTCCATTTTAAATGTTACTCTCTACTATGCTGTTGCACAGATGGTTGCCGTTGCAACAAAAGATCGACTTGTTAATGCTTGATACAACCGCTAGAGTTAATGAATCCACGAGAGGTGGTTAAGCCATGTCACGAACCCGAGTGCTGTAGTGCACAACACAAGGAGACCAAGGGCACACACCTTGCAACAATCCCCCCCCCCAAGTGCAAGCGAGGGGTTTGAACCCATGACCCAAGCTTTGATACCAATTTTTGCACAGATAGTTGCCGTTGCACCAAAAGATCGACCTGTTAATGCCCGATACAACCGCCAAAGTTAATGTGTCCATGAGAGGCTGTTTTTTTTAAGCCATGTCACGAACCTGAGTGCTGCGTCGCACATCACAAGGAGACCAAGGGCACACACCTTGCAACATATGCCACATTCTACTCTATAGTGGGAGGAAAATTTGGTCTCCTTGTATGCAGATCAGGTCCCATGATGCTCAAATGAAGTTATTGCTTGTACAAGAATGGACCTATATTTGGGATAGTAACTGTGACACATCCAATTACAATATCTTTGAAGAAAATTTTGTCAGAGAGATAATAAGGAATGCGGGTCAAAGGATAGATTGGGGGTTGTTTGAGGATGTTAAGAGATTCCTCAGACCAAAGTACTTGCAACAAAAAATAGGTGTTGACCACAATTGGGGTGATTGGTTTTTCTATTCATATGCCACATTTATTAGGGTTTATGGTTCCTCTGTTGCACCTCATATTTTGCCCACATCTGTCCTAGACATAATTGCCTTTTTGGAAATCATCTAGCAATTGAATGAGTCAAATAAGACTCATTTCAAGAGTTACAAGAAGTATGCCATCCTGCCATCTACATTGAGTTTCTCAAATTTTCAAGTCATTGCCTGAGAAGGTTTGGAGTTGCTACTAAATAAGCTGATACCCTGTAGGATGAGGGTAGATAAAGTAAGGTGTGATCTTGAGCATTTCATCCATCATACTAGGATAAAGTATAAACTTGTTGCATTTGTGCATGAATATGACCCAATTGAAGATTTAATTAGAAATTGCTCCTCAGAACTAGAGGCTAAAGGGAGAAGAGAACAATGGGTGAAGATATAGATTGCAGAGGAAAGGAGAAAGAAGGTGGATCCTTATTACAAAGGTGCACATACAGAGGTTCAGGACCCAATCCTCAAAATCATGTCTATGCTAGACAATGTAGCCGATTAATGAACCTCAGGTAGATACATCTATTCTGTCCTCACTAGTGGAAGAACAATCAAGCCCTCAACAGGTTGCACCATTTCAACAAATAGCTCCTATGACAGAATCTTTGGTAGACTACCCTTTGGATCTTGATGACATTCTAGATGATTCATACATTAGGCAGGTGATGCAGCCCCCATTAGGGGTCATCATTGAAAGACCCTCCAATGATAGAATGTTGATAAATTTTGAAATTGGTGGGCAAGTGGTGGATGATGTTAGAGGCCTAACATGTATTGAGTTCATGTCAGATGATCAGTTCATCACCACCAAGGAATTCAAAGACTTCCTCCTAAAGAATAAGGGTGAAGCTTTTAGGAAGAGAATGGATGAAGCAGAAACAAGAATAACAAAAGAGAATAAATATGAGATTGTATTAGAGATATGGGCTGAGGTCAATGCTGACCTAGAAAAAACGACAAAAAAAAGGAAGGGAAATTATTAAGAAAAGTGGGTGTCTGTTGTTACAAGGATGGGATATATCATCTGCAATTGCATTTGATACTATCAAGAGACAAGAGGGGGATTACCCTGTGTTGTCATCTGAAGAGCAAACAAATACACTATATTTTGGATCAGGTTTCAATTCAAGGCATGAGACCTTGACAATTTGGTCTTTTTTCCTGAGACCAACAAACCCCAAGTAATAAATGATACAAATGAGTTGAATGACAACTTGATTGCCAAAAGATTGGGGGAATGCCAGTGCCCTACAAGCAACAACATTAACTGTGAATACAAACATGTTCATTAAAACATCTGTAAGAAAGTTGGAAGCAGACTTTGCCAAGGTAAATGTGTTAAATCTAAATCTGTAGGAGCAAGTTAATGTTGTCATAGGATTGCTTCCACCTCCTCAAACTATGGTGGGGGATAAAGAAAGCCAAGAAAAGACAACCCTTACTTTGGAGGTGTTGGTGTACGTTTTATCATCCACCGAACACATAGAATAAAATGTCCAAAGACACTCTATCCTCTTTTGAACAAAGTCACTGCGTATGCTAAGATTGCGAGAAGATCATATGGCGACTCCAAGGTTTCTTTCGTCAGGTCATGACATGTGGATAAGCTCAATGGGCGTTGTGATATGCTGGTAATATACAAAGGGACTTACGTTAAAGGATTTTCACAAGTTTGGGACTTAGACGAATTTATCATTAACTGCTTCTTCGGGTTGGACTTTCAATTTGAGATTCCAAAAAAGGGGCAAAAAGATAAGGGTTTAGAGGATCTAATCTACGCCTAGGAATTCAAGAGACAGTAAAGATCAGGTGAAACAAATAACCATGCTTTGTTTCGCCTCCCTGGGACAACTACGCAAAGTGGGTGCAATCTTCAAAGGGTGTGATTATAATTTTCATGCCTCGAATAAGACCGAAGTTAAGCTTCCATAATCACAAGCTCAGGCTAACTTTACACATCGAATGAAAATCATCCATCCGAAGAAAGTATGAGCAATATTTCACCATTAATCTATACGATCAAATCTTGCATTCACTTAACAAACATTCAAAGCAAATTCTATTCTAATTGTAATCTAATTCTATCCAACTCTAATCTATGGTTGAAGAAGTTTATGCAACCTTGCACACTACTTGACAATAAAAGTGATTCAAAGCAAATCATGCATAAGAGCTTTTATTATTGGAAATAGTCTTAACGCAACAATTTCATATATTGTCTCCACACAAATGAAAGTGAGAGATCACAAGTTTATATAGAGTTTTCAGAATCAAATGAAAGGCCAAGATTAAGTCAACATCAACGGCCAAGATTAAATCAACATCAACAGCCAAGATTAATACAAATCAACCCTAATTAGGGTTTCCTAAATTAACATTAGTTAACAACTAGTAAACAAAGAGTGAGGTGGCAGTTGGAGCTATCTTCAAGGGATTTCGTCCCTATCCTCCTGGGCAGCATTGTGCTTGATGAACCTGGACACAATCATGACAACTTCCTCCATCGTGACTGGTGGCAACATGTTCATCCTGAATTCCAGTCCTTCCAAGTCCTCGGCGTATCCGGCGAAGGCACTCCCCCATTCCAGCTCTTGCTTCAGGAAGGCATCTTGGATACATCTTGGATAGATAAGAGATTCGCCACTTTTGTGAAGTCCTGCCTCAGGATCGCCCCTGTAGTAGAGAAAAAGATTTCTTGTACTTTGCTCTTCAGTCTTTCCAGCTGCATGTCATTTTCCCGGACAATCTCCATATCGAACACATTTGCAGCTACGAGGTAAATCTTTCTTTGGATTTCTCTGATTTGTTCCTCCACTTTGAGCCCATCAGCCTTTGCCTTGTCCAAGACCTCGCTCCGCATAGTCAATGCCCAAAACCACTGATGGAAATCATAAGCAGCCCTTGTAGCAATTACCTTTCCCTCGACCAATTCCTGCTTTGAGACACCCTTGAATACCTTGAGGCATGGAATGAGCCTCTCTTGAATATCTGGGAGGTTGTCCCAAACTTCCGTCATGTTGGCTAATCTAGAAAGAAAAGAAGAAGTCTGTTTGTAGGCAAGCGTCAATCTCTCCATGAACGAAGCTGCTTCCGTGCCCTTGCTTGTCATCTAGTCTTTGGCCTCTTTGGCTGTGACCATACCTTCTTCCACATTCTTGGCCATCTCCTGCGAGGAATTGAGAAGAGGAGGAGTTGCTGCATCACCCTGATTGAGTGGTTGGGTCAGATGCCGTATATACTCTTTCAGGCACTCAACCTCCCTTTTGTACTCTTTCTTTTTTGCCACTTCCTTTTCCAATCTCGCCTTGATAGTTGAGACGGAGTTATCTAGTTCCTCTACCTCCTGGCCTTTTGTTGTTGGGCCCAGGTCTATAGTGGTAATGGCGTATTCCTGGGGAGTGATTTCATCTTGTGCTTTATCAAGTGTTGGTACTGCGATCTGTATGGAATGGTCGCCGGCTTCGTCCCTCTGAATTGTGGAAAACTTCTTGGCAGGTTTCTTAGTAGCAACTTGTTCCCACCTCGCCAAGAAATCCGCAGTATCATCCTCTTCTTGGATCTCAACTGGTGCCTGAATTTTCATCCTCTCCTTCAGCCAAGCGGGAATGGTAGGCTGTTCAATACTGTCCTCCTCCTGAACGTTTTCTGCACTTGGTACGTGCAAAACTCCTCTGAGGGCGAAAATCATTCCCTCTTCGAAATCATCATTTTGGACCTCCATTTCATTATCCGAACCCAACACTTCTGTGCCCATAGGAGATGGGGGCTCATCGTCATCCAATTGGATTGGCTCATTGTTCTTTTCCTGAACTGTAGAAGGTCTCATCATCTCAGCCAAGGACTTGTCTGCGATAGCCACTAGCTCATCAATATTTCTAGACGCTGCGGAACGAGATGGCTCCATCTTTTGTCTTTTCTGGACAGGCTCTATATTTGCAACTACTTTCCTCTTCTCGCCAATCTCAACCAAATCATCATTGTGGGATGTGCCGACATTGGAGGAGTATGACTCTATCTCGCTCAGTAAGTCATACGTGAGCGTTCTTTTCTGCCTCAACTCCTGGACCTGATGGTTGACCCACCATTGAGAATACTTAATCACTGGCCTCATCAACGTCGCCAAATTTGAATGCTCAGGCTCTGACCACTTGACGGCAGGAAGAGGCTAGCTCTCATTGAAAGCTTAACTGGACATAATTTTCGTTGTCTTGCAACTGATCGGGCACCCGACAAAGTTCGGTTGCTCTTATCAAATCCACTGGCACTCTAGACCATAACCTCTTTCTGACTTCATACTCGTCAGCGACATTTGCCCAAAAGTCCTCCAAGTCTACTTTGTGTTTGTATCTTTTCCCATCCACGGTCCGAATGTGATGATGAGGGTCAAAATTGGCCCTGGACCGATAAGCTGTGAATGGGTACCATTGGATTTCCAACCTGGCGCTCTCGGCTGCTTGTGCCAACGGACAGGACTCCAACATATTCCCAATAAAGAATGGGAAAGTAATAGCCGCCTTCTTACTTGGCCTCTGGATGTTCTGGTACTCTTCCAACTGTCTCAGGACTTCCAGCAAAATCATCTGATTAGTAGGATAGATAGGAAGCTTATAAGGACTTCCAGTGAATCCTTGGATCCTAACATATGTAAACTTTGGAAACTGGATAAACCAGGATCCATACCTACTGATCAAACTCTTGGCTTCGTGACTCAATCTCTGGTGAGTTCCTCCTTGAAGTATTCTCGTGATATACATGAGGAAAGCATCGTGTGCCCGCCTAAAATGAGACTTCTCCCTGAGTTGAAGTTGCGGGTAGCAGTCATAGGACTTGAATTCATTCTTGCCATTGCCAACTTTACTTTTGCATATAAGTCCTGAGTATCTATACGTTCTGGCCAACAAATAGACGACATATGAGCTCATGTGGAAAAACTTGGTCTTCTCCAAATTGGCTAACTGCTCGTGGAGATTATCGCTTATCATCCAGGACCAGTTCAACATCCTCACGTTGGAAGTGATTTCATCTATAAAATAATACATCCATGTCTCAAAATATGTGCCTTGTGGATTGCCGGCTATCTTGTTCAGCATCAGAATGATATCTCCATAATCTTCCTTAAAGTCTGTCTGACGCAATTTCTTAGGCATTTTCTTTGTGGATGGTCTAGGCTTCTCCAGCCATGACTTATTAATATTTGTGGCGCACAACTCAGATTGGCCATCATGTAATCTCTTGGCGTCCTCCTTGGTCTTATAAATGGTCTGGTGATGTGTCGGGATGCCAAATGCCTCCTGGATTGCTACTTCGCCAAATCCTTCAGTTCGGTGAAACAATTTGTCTCTCCTGCGCATCATAATGAATGGCTCATTCTACCATCAACTCGGCACATTCTATTGAAGTTGGGAATCTGGCTGCTTGGAAAATTCCATTCCTCACCATCCGTCTGGCAATCGGTGTCGGTAATCCAGCATGTCCATATACCCTCTTTTTGAACTCCACAAAGTCTACATGTCCAAGATCAGTGTCTGCAACATTTTTCCATTTTGAATTGATCTTCGACTCTCGCTGTACCCCTTTACTGGTGAACTTCATCGGCACCTTCTTTGATGGTTCTCCTGCCGTGGTCATTAACCTGCAGTAAAAACATTAACATTAATACGGAGACTTTAAAATATAATTTATTCTCATGCCTTTTATTCGAAAGTTTTACTTTCAGCTTATTAAAAGATTAAATTTCTGCGAAAAAGCAAGCTGAAAGTAAATTTATTTGCCTGAGATTTTGCCATAACTTAGCCAGAATGAAAAAGACAGAAGAAGAATTGATAAATTTAGCCAACCAAACTCCAAACCTCAGGAAAAATACTCTGGCTGCGAATCAGATTTAGCTTTTGAGAATTCAATCAAAAAGCCAATAACAAAGTGCGCCAAATTTGCTGAGAAGTTCAACTTTCAGCCAGGAAATTCTTTTACTTCACCAAGAAATTACTTCCTCAGCATAAAAATTACTCTTTCCTCTGAGAAAATCGACCTTACCTGTAGAAGAATCGATCTTGCCTCAACTTTCTTGCAACTTTGAGAGATTAACTTCTCTTCAGTTGAGCCTGTGAAAAATGAGTTGCTGAAACTCATTATAATGCTGAAGAATTTGATTTATTTTAGTAACTTCATCTTTTTCTCTCAATTTCAATTTGTCTTCTTCTCTTCAATCAGGCAAGTTTCCATTCTTTTCGAAAAATCTCCATTGCAAGCTTATCTAGGCGCCAACTTTAGCAAATCCTTTTGATTTTCAAAAACTCGAGTTTTGCTAGATGTTTATCTTTTATTTTCAATATTTTGGAAAAATATTAAATGTCCAATTAAATTAAATTAAATTTTTCCAAGGCGAATTTTGCTCATGGATTTTCTCGTTTTCTGGCGTAATTTATTTTTTTCCAAGAATTTCTTTTTCTTCCAAGGCGCATCTCTGGCGAATTTTAGTCTCTGGCGAATTTTATTTTTGTCTGAGGCATTTTATATTTCTAAGTGTTGGAAATAAATTATCCAAAGTGTTAAAATGTTTAATTTATTTCCAATCCGTTCATTTTTGACCCATGGCTATTTTAGTTTTTCTTTGGCTAAATATTTATTTTCCAAGTTATTTCACTTTTCGTCTAGCCAAGTTGAATTTTTAGCCATCTTGCCAACAAATATTACGCCAGATCCTTATTTTCTTCTGCCACGGTGAACTTCAAATTGTGCCGGGCATATTTTCCATGCCAAAATTGAATTTTTCTCTTGCTCGAACGATTTTCTCTAGGCAAAGTTGGACTTTACCATGTGTTTGGACGTCCTTCCTAGGCAAATTTCCATGACACTAGACAAATTTTCATCCCTTTTAGCCAAGGGCGAACTTTCTAACCTCTTTGCCATATTTATTTTCCTCTCTACACTTAGCCCAAAATCATGAAATTTCCCCCTCTAGGCATCCATACTTAGGCGAATTTTCAATTTTTTGCTCTTGCTAGACCTCTAGACTTAGCCAAATTTTCATTTTCTCCCTCTTCCCAGGCTAGGCGGACTTTATCAACTCCTTGCCACTTTGCTACTAAGGCATGGCGGACTTTCAAAACTTTGTGCCAAAGGTGGGGCGGACTTTCAAGAGGTCTTGCCATTCCCCTCTCAAGGCTGGGCGGACTTGCCAACTCTCTCGCCATCCATCACCTAAGGCTTGGGCGGACTTCATTGCCTCTTTGCCATGCTGGGGCAGACTTCAAGATGTCCTTGCCATTGCCTCATCCAAGGTATGGCGGACTTCCTTGATGGCTTAACATTCTCTCATCAAGGCAAGGGCGGACTTGCCAAGATGCTAGCCATTTTTTTATCCTCAAAGCTTAGGCGAATTTTCCCTAGACCTAGGCAAAATTTCCATGAATTTCATGCCTTTGGGTTGATTTTTGGGTGATTTTCTCATTATTTTTCCAGATTTTTCATGCTTTTCTTGATTTTTCAAATTTTTTCTTTGATTTTTCAATGATTTTTCGATTTTTTTGGCTGATTTTTGTTTCTAAAAGTGGAAATATTGTCTCGTTGACCAAGGTTGACTTTCTAAAAATAGAAAAAGCAAAATCCCTAAAAAATAGGGAACCCAGATTGGTCCAAAAATGCCAAAAATGTAAAAAAGCAAAAAGCAAAAAAGCAGATTCCCTAAAAGTAGGAAGTGTCAGAATTGGCTCAAAGCACAGGCAATCCTTGTCTCCGGGACCTTCTGAGCACTTCTATGACGTTTAAGCATTGTTTTAGGCATGGATTCTCAACTTGGCTCAGATGACTCAGAAAACTGACTTGAAACTCTCAAAATGATGACCTCATGAAACCGTTGCGTGAAAGCAATCCCTATAAACTAGCAAACCGCAGGGGGTCCCCATTTGCAATGGGGCGATGTGTGAAAAGGTCACAACAGGAGGTAAACAAATTGAAGGAGGAGGTCATTGAGAGTAGGGAAGCAAAGGAAAAGACAGGGATGGAAAGGAAAGAAAGGTTCTCAAAGGGTTGTTGATAGTCTATTAGGTCATAGTCTATCTTGCATCTTAGGCTACCTTGAAAACACTTGGAATAGTTACAATACAATTGCTGCTACTCATGCCATTTATGTCTTAGTAAAGGCTTGACTCAAGACTCGAGAGTCTCCAAGATTTTTGGTACCCTAGGAAGCAATTGATTGAGAAGATAATTGAGAGGGCAAATTTTGATATTGATGCTCCTATTGAATCATGTGTTATTTTGGAATATTCAAATGCTATTGAGGACAATATGGTTATGCATTAGAGTTATCAGCTTGCTATGGAGTAGTCCTTAGAGTTTTTTGAGGATCTTGAGCGTGGCATTATGCCTAAATTTTGTTTGAGGATGGTGAGGTAAAGGCTTATAGGGTATGGAGAGTTGAGTACAGTAGTATCTTATCTCCCATCATGAGTTGTATTTTTGTAGAAGATAATGTGGATATGGATAAATGCAATGCTACTATGGATAATTTGATAAAGTTAGAAGTCTGATAAATTTTTTTGAAGCTGCAAAGAAATGGACCGAGGAAGAATATTCTTCTCATTTGAATCATATCAAGAGAATTCTAGTGTCTCTAGAAAATGCATTTGCCGTGTGGGTGGAAGAGTACAATTGACAAATCATGCACCCCTGCCCCCCCACCCGCCAATTTTGTTTCATCATGCAAATGAGAGGAATACCTTCTGCAAGGGCTTCTACAACTGTTTTTCCTTCTAGTGCGTACCTTTTTGTCTTTTGCAGAGTAGTAGTACCGGTTTTGTTTTGATCATTCGGACAAGTTGTCAAATGAAAATGTGACATCTGTCCATGGCTTTATGCTTGTTGCTTACTTTTCTCTATAAAAGGGAGTTCCAAGTCCATTTTGTAAGGATCTTGGATATTTTTGTAAAAAAGAAAAGAGTTCTGTCTTAGTCTGTTCTAGTCCTGTCTAGGTTTTTCAGGGAAGGAGAGTGAATGCAAATGTAAAATTTCTGTATAGCAACATACACTTTCAAAAGATATGGATACATTGTGAAGGATTCAGAAGCAATTGTCTCCAATGTACAATTTGTTCCTCTTATGAATAAAATTGATCAAGGATCTTTTGATGTTCATCTTTGCATCATGGTGCCAATGAATGCTTCTTGTATAGCTTCTGTTAAAGTAATGAATTAAATTGCTATATCTGAAACATTGAGAGTTTTAATATGTTTAGGGATTGTTAAGAAGAATTGGATATGAATCTAAATTCAAAAAACATTATTGTAATTCAATAATGAATACATTGAATAGGCTTTCATTGAATTTGTTTTCAGGTTGTTTAGAAAACATTTGCATGATTTTTTGACTCTGTGCGTAATGGATAAGGCACCAATTTAAGTAGAAATGCTAGTTACAAGTCCAAGGTCATTTAAGATAAAGATTATTTGAATTATGTTTTAGTTTGTTCTTTAGCTTTGTATATGTTCTCAAAGCCAGTAAATGCGTAAGATTCCAAGAATTTAGCCTATTTTGACAAATTTCAATGCAATTCTTGGCATATTTCATTGGAACATCTCTGTTAAATCAATATCTTGATGTGAATTGAGTGATAATCCATTGATATTTTTAATTGTTACCCCCCTAGTTCTTGCAGAACCTGAAGTGCAGAGGGGAATAGTGATATACCTATCTCCTGTTCATTAGCCAACTACTTGAAATCTTTGAGCATAAGAATTGGCTATTCTTTAGAGGGTTTCAAGCAATCAGTTGGAATTAAAAACAAACCAACATGGACTTTATCTCTTTGATTGATTTGACTTTAGATTTGTGGTATTCCAAGACTCTCTTCATCATCAGAGCATGGATTACTTTAGATTTGTGGTATTCCAAGACTCTCTTCATCATCAGAGCATGGATTACTTCTCCCTACTTGTATTGTTGCACAACTTAATTGATACTTTTATGCTGACAAATTTTCCTTTTTCTGCTTCCGTTCTTTTGCTTGCTGAAATTTTTGCCAAGATGCCTGTAACCAAAAGAAGATTCACGTTGAAAGGAACATTTTTAGGAGTTCACTTTCTGCTTCCTTGTATAAATCAAACAATTTGAGCATTGTGGTGTCAGAAAGGGGTTCAGCAAGATGAAGGTTTACACAAATCTGATGATAGTTTGAAAACATTTCTATGTAATGGGTGACGTTATATGAAGAGAACCAGGGGCAAATACTATTTGTCAGAAACTAATTGATGCTACAACTCAAGTGGTTAGCCAGGTACTATCCTAAAACCTTTACTTTCTGTTGTTTGTTTCCTCATGTGAAGGGCATGCCCAAAGTGGTATCAAAGTCTAAATGGCATAAAGTTCAAATAGCTTAGTTGTTTGGGGATTGCCTACAGTGGCATCAATCATGCCTAGACACTGCCTCTCAAGTATTGGGACATCTCAAATGCATGCTCTCTCCTATGAAAAGAGGACATCAAGAAATATGTCCTCTGTGCACTCAACTAAATGTTACCTTACAACGTGAGATAGATTTATGTTATTTATTGAGATAACATAAACAGTGCCAAGAAAATATCCATCAAAAATAAACTTATTGATTTTTTTTTGTTGAGAAAATCAATGCACGAAATAACTTGATATTTCTCTGAATGCATTCTACTACATCTGGATGGTTCTCAACTTATTTTCACTTGATTGTTTTTCATCCTAATTGATCTTATGGCTAGACTTATGGTATTCCCAATGTGGTTGGATGACATTCCAAAGCTGATTTTGTTGTGCATTGAAGATTGGTTTATGCATATTATGTTTGGCGTTGTTGCCTTATCAATTCTTGTTTCATCCCCAATATCATTGGTTCACATCCTAAAGCTGGTTTTATTAGGCACTGAAGGTTAGTTTATGCATATTATGTTTGACATTGTTGCCTATCCGACTCTTGTTTGGTTGTTGACAGAAAACTAGTTTCCAAAAATCTCTGAAACAGAAATGCCAAAATGGAAAAGAAAAATTCAGGAAGAAAGTAAGAGATTGTGCAATTCGGTTATCACTAGAAATTTGATGAAGATGATGAATCAGTGATTCCTTAGCAATGTTGTCATTTAAAATGTCTCAGTTTTTATGATGGGAACTCACATGAATTTTGATGAGATTGGAAATGAGAGTAAGATCACGCTAGAGCTCATTAATAGGAACAATGTTGTCTTTTAAGACTGGAATATTGATAAGGGCGATGATAGAAATAATAATGCTGATACTTTAAAAACAAATTCAGACAGCAGCTAGAGTATAAGTAGGAATACATACTATTAAATGAAAAACATTCAATTATCACTAGAAATTGATGAAGATGAACTGGTGATTCCTTAGCGATGTTGTCAGTTAAATTGTATCAGTATTTTTGATAGGAATTCACATGAATTGTGATGGGATTGGAAATGATAGTGCGATTACACTAGACCTCCTTAATAGGAACACTGATGTCTTTTAAGACTATGGAATATCAATAAGGGTGATAAATGATAATGTTGATACTTTCAAAGCAAATTCAGACAGCAGCAACAATGTAAGTAGGAAGTCTAGACACTGAAAATTATCACTAGGCCTGTGACTTTAGTAAAACCCCCTTTCATCCTTGATAATTAAATAATCTTAATTATTTAATTATTATCTAATGTCGTAAATTCTTCTATTAATTAAATAATCTAAATTCTTCTATTAATTAAATAATCTAAATTATTTAATTAATTCATTTTATCCTTCTATCTCCTCTTTTGATTAATTAAATAAATTGTTAATTATCCTATTTATTTAATTGCGTCACTAATATCTTTGTCTTTTATAATTAAATAAATTTATATTTATTTAATTATTTGTTACTTTCCACTATAATTAAATAATTATGTTAATTATTTAATTATTCACTTTTAGCTTTTTCTGTCGCAAGTTAATTAAATTTTATTTAATTAAATGACATCTTTTCTCTCACTTTTTGAATTAAATTTCTATTTAATCAAAATGTTATTTTGCTTTTTCCTTTTGCATTTAAATAATGTTTCCATTATTTGAAAATGCAATTTCCCCCTCAAACTGAAGTGATTTTTGTAAAAATCAGCCAATTTCCTCATTCTTCTGTCAGTCTCGTTTCTATCTTATCTTGTCTCGTCTAATTTCATCCATTGATCGAAATAAAAATCATTTAATCTCGATCATCCATTTTGCATTCGGCTCTCTATAAGAGGATGCTGTCACTATCATTTTCAGAATAGAGAATATATATGCTGCTGTGCGATTGAGAATAAACTTCAATATTTTGCTTTGTCTTGGTCATAGGCTTGTTAGTGCATACTTATAATCTGAGGGCATTAATTATTTACAGCAGAATGGAGAAGGGCTACGGAGGTCAACCAATGGATGCATGAACTTAGTTAACATTGTTTCATTTTATTTAGGTTTATGTTTCCTTTGTTCTTCATAGTTGATTGGGGTTTTTGTGTTTAATGATCTTAACATCTTAATCTGAAATCTTAAATTCCTGATCACAGGAAGAAACACTAGTAAATGAAAAACATTCAGCAGACACAAGGACATGCTCAGCTATTGTATTTGTCATATTTGTTGGATGTAGAGGAAGCAACTCCAAGATTAATGTTGATTATATCTTACACAAAGTTAATTGATTGAAATACTTAAGATATACCCTTTAAAGTTTAAAGCGATAGTAAATATTGACACACCTCTTTAAATTGGAACCATGATTATAACTTTAGGTTTCATGAATATTGCACTAGAGCTAGGTTTTCAGTTGCGAGGCACTGGTCTATTGAATGGTTTTTCATTTTTATAACATTCTATCATATTGTGTTTCAGTATTTATTTATTTATTGGCTATATGTACTTGATACTGCTGAACAAACTTAGCATCTCTTTCAAATTTTAACTTACAATCTATGAGTTTGCATGCTAGCTTCCATGGTTCATTATATCATTATAGTTGGTACATGTTCTAATATACTTTATGTTTATGCAGTTCTAGAACTTTCAGAAAAGTACCAAAAGCGTTTTGGTCCATTCCGGTACTTTGTGGCTGGTGCTCTTAAATTCTTTTGCTTGCCGAAGTACAACTATGAAGTTGAGTATCTCCCTGTACCAGAACCAACTACAAGCAATGGTAGTACTGGTGGAAATCATGGGTGTGCAGTTGATGTATCAGAGAATCAATTTGATATGTTTGGAAGAAAATCAAATATTGAAGGACTGCCAAGAGCCTCAAGTTTATCAAGTATAGATTCAATTCTGATGACACCAAGCCGAATGTCAGGAGATCTTGATGTAATAGCAGGTAGTACCTATGCAAGCAGTGAACCATCTGAATATGTGCGGGCTTTAGATGCAAAAACAAAGCGTTTATCCTCTGGTAGGAATTACTTGCCACCAGAGCCTGAAGAAGTAGTTCACCCTTCAGTGCAAGGATCTGCAACTCCTACTAGACCCCGAAGAATGAAGTCCCGAACAGACAAAGGATGGACAGGGCTAAGCACAACAAATGATTCCTCAAGATGTTCATTGGGAAACCAAATAAATTTTGATCGAGAGGATATCTCTTCTACAATGTCTGACCCTGGACCAATATGGGATGCAGAAGCTCGATGGGATACAGGCCCAAAATGGGATGCAGAACCAAAATGGGACATTGAGAATAATTTTGATGTGAAAGGGTCTATAGATGAGATGCCGACAGCGTCAAATCATGAGGTGCAAAAGATAGAGGAAGAGAAGTGGGTTGTTAGACAAGGTCCTTTTCTTGGTGTGTTGATATGCAACCATCAGTGCAAGACAGTGCAGAACTTGAGATCACAGGTGCTTGCACCTAGGGCAGAGCATGATGATAATACTTTAGACTTGTTGTTGGTTCATGGTGTGGGTAGATTGAAACTTCTACGATTTTTTATACTGATGCAGTTTGGACGCCATCTCTCGCTTCCATATGTTGAGTATGCCAAGGTAAATGTCTGGCCTAACTATGATATCATGGGCAGTAGAAATAGAAGTAATTTCCAAGTAAGAGAGCAAAGTGCTGCTTGTCTTGTGGCATCTTTGTTCTTGCTCAAATAACAATAGTACAATCCATTCTTAAGAAACAAATCAATCATTTTCTTATATCCATTGAGTCATATACAATGCCATAATTTTATTTTCTGATTTTTCTCTTCTAATGGGCTTCTGTAAGTGGTGACTAACACAGGTCGGGAATGTTTCCCCTCCTTTTTACTTTTATGTCTGCCACAATTTTTTTTTTTTAATATTAATTTATATGATTGTCCTGCTGTTACCATTGTTTGGATAATTCCATGCAATTTTTAGATGTCTTATTAAACCTACGTATGATGTCCTTTTAAATCTTTATGTTTTCTTAGTATCTTTTTTGAATACTTCATGTTTATATATACTATGGTCTATTCAGAGATATGAGTAGGTTCCCAATGTGAGTTGGTTTTTGGGAATCTGGAAAGCTTATAGGTTGGAGTCTCTATATGTCAACTGTGTTGTCGTTTGGGGCTAGTTTAGATGTTTTGAATCATGCATGTTGGATGACAACTAAGTTCGAAAGTATGACAATTGTATATGCAACAATTATTCTTTTTGAAACTAATGGGAAGTTGTGGTTCCAACATCTAAATCCATGCATTGCTTAGTCTCTCTTGTGACAACATAAGAAAGCTTTTGGGAACCTGGAAAGCTTATAGGTTGGAGTCTCTATATGTCAACTGTGTTGTCGTTTGGGGTTAGTTTAGTTGTTTTGAATCATGCATATTGGACGACAACTAAGTTTGAAAGTGTGACAATTGTATATACAGCAATTATTCTTTTGAAACTAATGGGAAGTTGTGGTTCCAACATCTAAATCCATGCATTGCTTAGTCTCTCTTGTGACAACATAAGAAAGCTTTTGGGAACCTGGAAAGCTTATAGGTTGGAGTCTCTATATGTCAACTGTCGTTTGGGGTTAGTTTAGTTGTTTTGAATCATGCATATTGGACGACAACTAAGTTTGAAAGTATGACAATTGTATATACAACAATTATTCTTTTGAAACTAATGGGAAGTTGTGGTTCCAATTTCTAAATCCATGCATTGCTTAGTCTCTCTTGTGACAGCATAAGAACCGGCATCTGTTTGTGCAAATCACAGCTGTTATGAAATACCAGTGATGATAGAAATTCAGGCACTCATTTTGTGTAACTAGCTTACATAACATTTGAATTCCATGTATCAGCCTCCTAAATCCATGCATCACTTGGTCTTTGTAATGATAATGTTAGAATGAATATCTGTTTGTGCAATCACTGCTGTTATGAACACAATTGATGGTAGAAATAGGTAATAGCTACTTTGTATAACTAGCTTCGTTAACTTTTGAATTCCATTTATCAGTCTCCTGAATGTGAGTTCATGGATGTTGTAGAATTTTTAAGAAAATAATTTGATCGTTTCTTCTAATTTCATGCTACAATGTTCTGAACTGTCTTGTGATCACTGCTCCGCTCCCTTGACTGTATATCTATGTAATATAAATGAGAGTTAATGTCTTGAGTAGAATTTGTTAAAAAATACTACAAGGATTTGCATATACTGAGATTTTTCTGATGTCCTGTATTGGTTTCTGCAGGTGAAGTCAGTGAAGCTTAAACCAGGTAAGAATGTCCATCAGGGGTGTGGTATAGATGGTGAACTTCGTCCTCTGAATGGGCCCATTTTGACTTCTTTGCTTCCTGACCAGTGCAATCTTATTGGTCGGCCTGTACGCATATGATGTTTTTGTGCTGTGACTGGATTAAGTGACAGAGCATTGTTTTTTTGAAGTATACTTTATGTCATCATTGTATTGTGATTCTGACTTCTTTTGTGATGCTTGTATTTGAGAGCCAATAAGAAGGGATAGTTTCTGTACAATGGCAATGTGCGGTTAGTTTTTCTTTCAGAAATAGCTCTTTTTGGATTGCCTTAAGAGTACGAGTCATTTTTACATGTGCGCAACAGGAGATGTTGGATTGTCAGTATTTTTCCCTGTTAAAATGTACTGTAAAGGCTTTATGTAATTGATCTACAAATTGTATTTTAACCATTTTTTCCTCTGGACTCTATTTGTTCTATAAAGCTGTGATTCTCTTGTGACGTATATAATTGGCCCAGAAAACCAATTTCAATGGCAAAAATGACTTTGTATAAATAATCCCACCTTTTCAGCCTAATGAAATTGCTGCCATTTTGCAGAAAGACTAATATGTTCAATTGGTTATTTATCTTCTTAACTTACATGGGTTTTCACAAAGAGAAATCCAATTAATAGATAGTGTTTACGATTGAGATGCTGTAAGTACATACAGTAGTATAGAATGCTAGTTTTTGAAAACTTAAATTCTGGTCTTCTTCAGTCGTTTACTAAGGTGGTTTTCTAAATTAATAAGCTTCACTTCAAAAAAATTGAAGTCTGTTATTGGCAGCAATGAGAAGTTACTCACATTATGTGTAATTTTGTAAATGGCAGTAATATTTTAACCCAAGCAGACTCAGTTTTTCTTTTGACTTGGCTCTCTAAGCAAGTAAGTGTAAACATTGCTGCTGTCTGTCATTAACATAACAAATATGTTGTTTTGTTACTAATCAGATGCAATTAAATCATCATTTCAAAATTTTAATTACTACTGGTTTAGTTGACTTGCTTACCAATAAATATTCCAAATCTACATAATGATCTTGTACAACCATATAGCAATGTGAAGGTAACTACTGAGAATTGTTTCATTCCTGATATTGGAATAATGGGCACAGTTCTTAAGATCTAAGATGCATATTGGAGAAACTTTTGGAATGATTTAGAGTTATTTCAATAAGAGCTTTTATACATAATGTGCACATGGCATACTGCCTAAATAGGACTGTTTAATTTTGACCATTATTCAGGCTTGCCTTAACATAGATGGATTTGGAATTTGCAGTCAATTTGTCATTGTTGGTTATTTTCATTTACTGCGGGTATTAGATGCTAAGATGTTAATGGTCACATCATTTCCTTTTGATTCCCATGGATGATATAATGCTCGGTCATTTTCCATCATCACCAATTGTCAAAATTTAATCTCATGTTCATTTTCCCGATTAAATATAAAATAAAAGTTCAACTTGAAGAGAAGCAATCACAGCACTGAAATTACTATATAAAGGACACATCAACATTTTGATATGCATATGATTCAAGAAACTAGTTAAATAAACGAGTAATTGTATTATTGTTACAATTTTTGTAGTATGTTACTTCCCATCAAATTAACTTGAGTCATTCTTTGGCATTATTATCGGAAAGTTTGGTCGTCTTGCTAACTTAAATACTGTTTTACAAGATGGATATGCCATGCTAGTTTAACGGTGGATTAACTTGTGTGATAGAGAGCTGCCTTTTTGGTATGATAGTCTTAGTTGTCGCATCTATGCCAAATTTTCAAGCTTCATAATTATCAACAGCAAATATTTGCTGGTACACGAATTCAGGGAAATAGCAATTATTCAAAGAATCATACGAATGCACTTGTTCAGTTCTTACTTGGGAAGAGTGTGTGGCAGCTCAAAGGGCTCACTTATTCAATTGATTCAACACTATAACCTGGGGACTGTTGTTGATAATGGAGTTGAATGCAGACGATTAGTGGACTATTATGCCCACGAAGTATGTCAAACTAGTAATTATTCAAATAATCTTAAGACACTACAATTGTAAAAATAGCAATTATTCAAATAATCTTAAGACATTACGATTGTACTTGTTCAGTTCGTACCTGGGAAGTGTTTATGGCAGCTAAAAGGGCCCACATATTCAATGGGTTCAACATTAGAACGTGGGGACTGTTATTGATAAGGGAGATGAATCCAGGGAATTAGCGGGTTATTATCCTGACAAAGTAAGTCAAAATAATGCTTTGCAGGCAGTGAGAGTTAATCATGGGAGGCAGGGAAATGGGAAAGGCAAGCAGGTGTGTCAGTAGTGGGGCAAGAGATCAGTTCAAAAGAGCCATCTTTTCTCTTTCATTTCTCATGAACCATTGCAGTTAATTATAAATAAAATAGTTTGATACTTATTGAGGTATCTCTGGATTTCTTGGATGCCCAAATATTGAAAATTCTTTAAAAATCCCTACTGCTGCAGAGTAAAAAGAACAATTTATCTGAGAAGCTTTTTCCTCGAACAATGGTGTTATGGTGCTTTCAAGGTGGAGAAAGTGCAAAAATTGCCTACGAAGAATATTCTGGTAGCTTGGTATGAGCCATGTAGTACATTATTATTGTAATTTTTCATGGTGGTTGGAAACCAGGAGATTATTTTATAAGTATTGATTAGCAAATTTCTTCTGAGCGAGGAATATTTACGAATTTTGATCCAGCGAAACATTTGTTTATTGCTAGGTTGCAATGTCAAAGAATAGGCTTCATATGTGCTAATTGTGAGGCGGGGTTTCATTGCAGGCTATAGTAGAAAAAAATTCCAGCGTTTATTAGGTGCCGATCTTAATTATTTAACTCACACTAAAGGACCAATGTCAATCCACTAATGTTGTAAACAATTTAAGTTTAAGCACGGAAGGTCAAACCTGAATGCTGTAGGCAATTTGTTTTTGCAAGCTAGCTTTCGTAGTTTCATTAGAAGTTCAGGTTCTAATGGAGGAGGAAACAGATTTAATGGTATTGACCTTTATGTTTCCCAGTGCCCAGGATAATAAAAGATAGGGAAAGGTAATAAAACGTAAAGGATATATTTAAGGTGCGCGATACATTACTCCCAGCTTCGGTGGTATATCTACTTACGAGATGTCAATGTTACTACAAGTGGAAACGCTGGGAAGGAGTTTTTGAAGAAGTAATAGCGGCTTCTGGCGGACTTGGAATTCTTTGGATTCCTACATTAGTAAACATCACGGCTGAAGGATCTGGGAACAATTGGTAGGTATGGAAGGGAGTTTTCCCTCTACCCAGTGTTTCTTTTTGATTAATATATTTGGCCCAATGGGATGTATTTTGAAGAAGAGGTTATGGGAAACACTTGTTTAGGATTCTTTCCATCCTTTTAGATTCCTTGGTAATGATGGGAGGGGACTCTTAACACAATTCTAAGTAACATAGACAAAAAAATGAGTGAATTAGAAGGAAAACGCAATCGCAAAATGATTTCACAGATTTTGTTGATAATTGGGGGTTGATTGATATAATCCCTATACACATGGATCAATAGAAGGTTTGGTTTTAACAATATTTTTCAAAGATTGGATAGATTTGTGAGCAACAATAATTAGTTAGATGCACCTCACCAATTGGTAAGTTCGATATAATCCCAATACACATGGATCAATAGTAGGTTTGGTTTTTACAATATTTTTGAAAGATTGGATAGATTTGTGAGCAACAATAATTAGTTAGAGGCACCTCATCAATTGGTAAATTCGATTTTACCATTTCTGGGTCGGATCATTTTCCAATTCAAACGCTTATCATGGAAGAGAAACACCCAAATAGATACCCTTTCAAATGTGAATATATGTAGCTGGATGAACCCACTTTTCTTTCCTTGGTTGAAAGTTGGTGGAAGGTTCCCCTTCAACAAAAAGGCACGAACATGTTTCTCTCACAAGAAACTATGTACTATGAAGGGGAAAATCAAACAATGGAACATGCTTCAATTTGAAAACATCTTAGAAAAAGAAAGAGTGAAGGCAGAAATGAAGAATTCAAATGAAGGAATAATGTCAAGAAAATCAAACAATGGAACATGCTTCAATATAAATAAAAAAGAGCTTTCAACCTTGTATACAGAGTTATCTCAGAGATAAATCTAGGGAGCATTCGCTTAAAAGATGGGGATAAAAATATGAAATATTTTAACAATACAACCAGATTAAGGAAGAGAACCAACAAACTACAATCTATCTTCAGTTGTGATGATAGACTTCTTAACGATCCAAAGAATATCAGTTTAGAAGCAAGAAGCTTTTTTAGGATCTCCTCAATAATGCAAAAGAGTTAGATTTATGAAACCAAAAAGAACTACTAAACAACATAGTTTGGTGATTGAAGAATAGAATAAAATGCTCATAGAAGCATTTACTGAAGAGGAAATCAAGTTGGTTGTTACTCAGCTTCATCTAGACAAAGCTCTTGGGCTGGAGGGGTTCCTTGCAAGCTTCTTTCATATATTTCGGGGTTTCATTGGAAAAGTCATTTGGAAGCAGTAGAAGAATCCAAAAAAAAAAACAACAAAAAAATGTTGAAAGATTTGAAGAATACCATATCGCCCTCATCCTTAAGAAAGATGTGGTTTCTTCCTTTGATGACTATCAATCCATTTCAATATGTAACATAATATACATAATCGTATCTAAAGCAATGACCAATAGATTGAAACTATTGCTTCCAAACATTATTTTGAAAGAACAAAGTGGATTTGTTCTCAACAGGTCCATAATAGATGGAATAATTATCACTCATTAAGCTCTCTACTCAATTTACACTAGGAAAGAAACAAAAATGAATGTGAAGATGGATATAGGTAAAGCTAATGGTGGAGTTCATTAGCTCATCTTAATAATAATTCTGGAAGAGGTTGGGTTTTGTAAGCACTAGATAGATTGGGTGTTTAATTGTGTTTATAGCCCTAGATTCTTAGAGATTGTGAATGGAAATCCATTGGGCTTCTTTGATTCTTTAAGAGGCCTTAGACAAGATCCCATTTTCCTATTTATTTTCATAATAATGGTAGAAGCTTTGGGAAGATTCATTTAGATGACACAACAAGAGACTATGGAAAGGACTCAAAATCAATAGTGAAGTAAGTGAATTATCCCATTAGCAATTTATAAATGACACCATTTTCTTTGGTGAGGTGAGTATGAGAGGCTTTTCAATTGAAAGACATTATGGGGAAATACACTAAAGTCTAGGGAAAAGTATAAATAAGAGTCAAAGAATTTCTTTTTCAAGACCACAATGCATCTACAAAGACAAATAAGGAGTTGTTTGACAAATATTTGGGAATTTTGTTATTTGTAGAACAACATATTAAAGAGTTTGGTGGGGAAATGTAAAACCAAAATGACATTGGAAAGGAAAATGACTATTCTTTGTAGGAAGGATTTTAATGTGGAAAGTAGTGATCCTGGCAATCCCAATTTATTTCATGCCTTGCTTGAGAATTCCTAGAAAAATATATGAAGAAGATCCCACTATTCAAATGGGACACAATATGCACTCCTAAAGAGGCTAGTGGAGTAGGATTGAGATAATGTGGCTTCCAAAATCATGCTTTGTGGACAAAGTTAATTTGGAATATCTTTGATAGGCCTAAATCAAAGTGCTCCAAGATTCTTTGAAGTGTCTCGACTCCCAAGATCCTAACCACATCCTCATGGTGGCTAATCATCATAGAGTATCCCACCTTCATAATTTTATGCTTTCCTACATGAATATAATTAGCAATCACTTGAGAGGTAAATTGTGGTTGAGATACAAAATTTTGGGAAGATTCATAGAGTGGATATCCAAAAATATTTGAAATGTAGGACATGGCCTCAACAATGACCATCTTGTCTATGGAATGTGGATTAAAGGTAAGGTATTATTTCACTTGGTTAACAGTTTTGGTCACATTTCACTTGAGAGGTAAATTGTGGTTGAGATATAAAATTTTGGGAAGATTCATAGAGTGGATATCCAAAAATATTTGAAATGTACGACTTGGCCTCAACAATGACCATCTTGTCTATGGAATGTGGATTAAAGGTAAGGTATTATTTCACTTGGTCAACAATTTTGGTCACAATGAGTTGGAATGGAAGGATGCAAGTGGATTTGAAACCCATAAGATCAATAAGTAGCACTCAAAAAATAACAAAAAAAATGTTTTTATTAAAGAGGATTGGGATACACTAAAGTGACATTTTCCAAAAATAGGAAGTACACTACCAAGTTGAGCTATAAGGTGGTAGAGGCATTCATATTAATAGACATTGGCCATCTTGTTCATGTTGGAAGAAGTTTATCCTTCCCAAAGCTGGTGCATTTGCATAGTTTGCCACTCAGAAAATTCTTATATTAGACAAGATTCAAAAATTAGTTTTATGGGTCCCTCAAAATTTTACCTAGGTGGTGAGATATAGGAAACAATTAATCACCTCATAGTTAATTTCTTTTTCACAACAAAATGTTGGCAATGGTTGCGTAAGGCTACACTGGTTTGGTGCACTCCCTCATGATCTTTTAGCAAATCCTAAAAGGTTCCAACATTTTTGTGCCTTTGGATTATTTCCTCATCACTATTAATTTGGGAAGTTTGGAAAGAAAGGAATAGGAGAATATTCATGGATAAATTATTTGAAGAAAAATGTTTTGGACTAAGCTAGAGATGACCATCGAAGAAGTTACTCAAGTTAGAGTGGCAAACTAGTCATCTAAAAGTAAGATAGCGACATTTTGAAGAATTGGAAAGGACGAAAAACCCTCCCTATTCATGGTGAGGGTTTAATCTTTTCCTCACTTCATAAGAATGCAAAATGGTCTCCTCCCAATTCAATATGGATGAAATTGAACTTCAATGAAACAATAAGAGGGAATCTAGGAAGATTAGGTGTCAATTGCATTGCTTGTAAAGAGTAAGGTTAATTAATATGTATAGGATCAAAAATATTGAAGAATGGTTCCAATAATGAGGTATAAGCACATTCCCTTGCAAACAAATTGGGATAAATGTGTAGATTAAATAGGACTTGCATGTGGACCTACATGGGTTGATACATTATTGGTTAACAAATTAGTCACTATTTAAAATCTGTAAATTACACTCTATATGCCCGAATATAGGAATAACTGTTACCAATTGTTAGGAAAATTATTTTGTATTAAAATAATTTCCCTCTAAATTTTAGAGGTACAACTCCCCTATTAGATGAAAATTTATTCTTTTCTAAATTTAAAATCTACATTAGGTGTGCTTTAACCAAAAAGCAATGAAAGGTCAAGATAATACTGTTTTATAAGATTTAAGGAGTGATTTACACCACCAATAAAATTTCATATCACTTTAGAAAAAAAACTATCCATGAAACCAATTAGAATACAAGTTAATTTAAGTTCCAAAGGATATGAACCGATGAATTTATCGACTTAAAAAATAATTTCCAACTTGAGAAGATTCAACACTTAAAATAGTTAGTACTCTCACACATGAATATAATAACTAACAAAACCAATCGTAACACATAGATCATAACATATTTTATTCTAAATGTTAAAGATCTATGCTCACAGACTTGCAACATCTTCTCAAAATGTACAAAACAAATTCTATTCTTTCTTGTATCACTTCTTTTATTACTTTTTCCAAAAAATTCTAAGAGTCAAAGCATAATATCTTATCTAATATATTTGAACACACCCCAATATTGAGAGGAAGGGAGGGGGGTGAATCAGTATCTCAAGACTTAAACCCTTCAGTACAATGCAAATACAAAAATTTAACAAGATCAATAAGCCTTAACTAGATCATCAACTCTTAATCAATTCAACAACAATGAAAGATAAAGAAATGAACACACATGCACAAGATAACACTAGATATACATGAACAAACCAAGAAGGGAAAACCACAACGAGAAATCTCACAATATATGAAGCTCATTGCTTACATAATTATAATTTTGTTTTAAGGCTCACTGCCTAAGGAAGCTCACTGCTCTCTGAAAAAATTGCAAGCTAAGGTGCACAACCTTAGGGAAAGATACAAAGGACTTGCAAGATGAGGCACACAACCCCAGGGCAAGATACAAGACCCTGCTGAAGAGACTATCTGATAGCAGGATACATGAAGATTTATAATTACAACATATGTCAATAATACACTGCTGATTGAGGCGTTAAAATGCATATGAATTTTCTTTTTTCAAAAATTACTGCATCATTTCACACTTGCACAACACCACTCACTTTGCAACTGATTTGTTCTTCCATTTATATCCTCCACAAGATCACAAAACACCAATTAGGTTGGCTAGAACAAAATACAAAGAATGATCCCAACAAGCCAGCCACAAAAAACATAATTGTGGTGAAAGTGATCCTATATAGAGGATATAGAGGACCAAAAAAGCTTATTATATATTCCAATGTGATCCAAACAACACACATGTTGGCACACATCCCAAGTCGGCAATAAGGAAATGTGTAAAAGAAGCGTGTAACACATTACCAATTGGCCTAAAAATGTACTTTCAATTGAATTTACTCAATGCAGTTCTCAACAAGATAGGGTAGGACCCAAACACAACTTAACACAACCTCAATTGCTATCACAAACCCCCAAGCACACAACACAAGCAAGAGAACAAGCCTTGTCGACTAGTCACCCACAAATTACCCAAAAAACTAACTCAAAATAATATGTGGCACCAAAGAGATCAACCATTTATGTGCGGATCATAAAGGGGAATTCCATGAACATCCAATAACACTTCTAGATACTTATTTCACACTGTCATGCCACAAATAACCATTGCAATCCAAAAAAAAAATAACACTTCAACCCAGAAGCCCAAAAAACATAGTCATGAGATAGAACATTAACATACCAACTTGTGGTAAATGCCATCACATGAAAGATGAACTAAGACACTACACAAACACTAACAACACTTCCACCAAGTTGCATGAACAAAAAAAACAATGTGGAGAAATGTGAAGCATTTTCTAGAGCAGACCTGACAAGCAACAAAATTGCCAATCCACTACAATTACCAGTAACCTCCTCAACAACACTGGTGACTTGAAAAGATAAGAGTACAACATTCAAAGAATAAAAGAACTGAATCCCAAACCACAAGACCATATCTTCAAAGGCGGAGGAATGCAGAGCATTCTCCCAAACAGTCTTCAAAGCAACTTCTTGTAGCAAAATCTTTCACCAACATTTGAAGGCCAAAACTTTCTTGTAGCATCACATACTTCCTCAAGAACAACAAGAGAGAGCATACGACATAATAGAGACCATCAACAAAAAATCTCCAACTTTAGCATTGCTTCTAATCCTCATCTTAATGCTTCTAATCCTCATCTTAATATATCATCATGATATCATCTCTATTGACAACAAACTTACTCAATACTACTTTAATTGACAAAAACAAGGCATGATATTCAACCATAAACATCAACATCATCACTATTAGCACACCATCATAGTGTACCATCAATATACAAATGTAAGCATCAATGACAACCCAAGCTGAGAGTTGAAATAAGCATCAAACTAAGTGTTGACATCAATGACAAATAATTCCAAGCATATGTGCAACAATCTCCCCCTTTGGCATTGATGGCAACACACACCTGCACATTCTCCCCCTTTGACATCAAGGAAAAAGGGCCAAGATCTCCATTTAAATCATCAACACATTTTCAACACCTGTACTTCTCCTTCAGACACTTATACATGCCCCCTATCAGCAACAACCAACCAACTACCTACTCTCCCTGAGAGATAGCACACATCAATCTAGAAGAAAAGGATATGCCATGAATTTTCTCCCTCTGGATAGATGCACCATCTATGCATGTAGTTAGAAGAGGGATGGGTAGTAACCCCTAACTTCTATTGGAGATACTCAAAAATATCCTTTGAAAGCGCCTTAGCGAAGATGTCTGAAATTTGATCCTTAGTAGGAACATACTCTAATCTAACTTCTTGCTTTATAGACTTTTCCCTTAGAAAGTGATATCAGATAGAAAGATGTTTGGTCCTTGAATGCATTGCCGGATTCTTGGAAATTTTTATTGCATTGGTATTATCACATAATATGGGAATGGGTTCATCATATATCACATTTATGTCCTTCAAAGTTTGCTTCATCCAAAGCACCTAGGTGCAAAAGGATGCTGTAACAATATACTCAGCTTCTACTGTGGATAAGGACACTGAGTCCTGCTTCTTACTAAACCAAGGGACTAGTTTGTCTCCTAAGAAAAATTCACTTCCACTGGTGCTTATTTGATCATCCAATCAACAATAGTATAAGCACTCAAAGAAAAGTTATCATTCTTCTTATACCACAAACCATAATTTAGAGTTCCCTTCAAATATCTGAATATTATTATTACTGCCTTCTCATGAGTTTTCTTAGGATTAGCTTGCTATCTAGCAACCAAACATACTGCATGCATAATATTAGGTCCAAAAGCAATCAAATACAATAAACCTCCAATCATAGACCTATAAAGAGTCTGATCAACCTCAGGTGACTCATCAGTCTTGCTCAAGTGACAACCGGTAACCATAGGAATACTTACTGGTTTTGAATCCTCCATGCCAAACTTCTTCAACATCCCTCTAACATATTTATCCTGAGAAATAAAGATACCATCATCTAGTTGACCAATTTGAAGCCCAAGGAAGAAAGACAACTCACCAATCATAGACATCTCAAACTATTTCTTCATATCTTCTACAAACCTCTTACACATATTATCATCTCCACCAAAGATGATATCATCAACATATACAAAAACTCTCAAAATCTTGTCTGCCTCTATCTTAAAGTAAAGATTACTATCTGTAGTACCTTTCTTGAAACCTTTCTGAAGTAATTACTTATTCAATTGAGCATACCAAGCTCTAGGAGCTTGCTTGAGTCCATACAAGGCCTTTTTGAGCCTACAAACCATGTCTGGATCTTCTAATAGCTAGAAACCATCTGGTTGCTCAATGTTGACCTCTTCCTCTAAATCACCATTCAAGAAAGCTAACTTGACATCCACCTAATAGACTTTGAAATTCTTGTGAGCAACAAAGCCAAGAAACATCTTGATTACCTCCATTTTGGCTACCAAAGAATTTTTTTTCTCAAAGTCAATACCTTCAACTTTTGAATAACCCTTACATATCAATTTGACTTTGTTCCTCACTACTTCACCATCTTCATTCAACTTGTTCCGAAACACCCACTTTGTTCCTATAACATTCTTATCAGCTGGTCTAAGAACCAATTCCTATGTCAGATTATTTTTTGTCTAATTCAATTCCTTTGCCATTTCCTTCATCCATCCTTCATCTTTGCTAGCATCAACAAATATTTTGGGCTCTACCTTTGATAATAAACACAACTTCACTTGCTCACTTTCCTTTGCAAGCCTTCCTCTGATCTGCACACTCTTGAATTCTTATATCCAATTATTTGATCTGCTGAATGGTTCTTCTAAAGATACTTTTTTGGAGCCTTAGGAACCTTTTCCGATTCTCATTCCTTTTCTTCTTTCTCTTCCTCTTCTTCAATGCAGGGAGGTATATTAGATCCACAAACCTCTGGTTCTTGTGAGATCTGACACAAATATTCATCTACCTTGACATTTGTTCTTTCAATCATCTTTCCCAATGTCTTGTTGTAGCATATATAGGCCTTGCTTTTGGTTGAGTAACTAAGAAAGATCTCTTCATCACGCCTTGAATCAAACTTTCCAAGGTATTATTCATCTCTCTTGATGTAGCATTTGCTGGCAAAAATCTTGAAGTATCTAACATGAGAGGCCTTCCATACCATAGCTCATAAAGGGTCTTATTGCTATTGACCCTCAACTATACTTTGTTCAGCAAGTAGACAACAATGTGAATTGCTTCCTTCCAATACATATCAGACAGATCTTCATCTTCCATAATTTTCCTAGCCATCTCTTGCACAATCCTATTCCTCCTCTCCACTACCCCATTTTGCTGAGGGGTCCTAGGAGAAAACATATGCATCCTAATACCATGAACTTCACAAAACCTTTCAAATTCATTTGAAGTAAATTCACCTCCTCTATCTGATCTTAAACATTTGATCTTAGCATTCATTTCATTCTCAAAATTTCTTTGAAATTTTTAAACTTATCAAAATCTTTTGATTTTTCTCTTAAAAATGCAATCCATCATTCTAGAGTAGTCATCAACAAGCAACATAAAATACCTTTCACCTTGTTGAATTTTTGTTCTTATAGGTCCGCATAGGTCAGTGTGAATCAACTCCAATGACATTATAGTAGAGCACTCCTTGCTCTTGAAACTTGTCTTTGTATGCTTTCCCATTTGACATGCCTTGCATAAAGTGTTTGTAGGATTAGTTATCTTAGGAATATCTCTCATTGCACGAGTAGATCTAATCTTTACCATATTGTCAAATTTGATGTGTCCCATTTGCTTGTGCCACAACCAACACTCACCTGATTGAGCCAATAAATAGATTCTTCTATTTACCTCCTTTAGATGATAGACATTTCAATTTGTCCTAGCACCTTCTGCAACTAATCTTTTAGACCTTGCCTTCCTGATCTCACAACCTCTGGCATGAAATGTAAGGTTTTACCCTTTAGTGCACATTTGACTGACACTGAGGAGATTGTGCTTCAACCCTTTCACATAGAGGACATACTTAGTCTTGTTCTTTCCATCAATGGTTATAACACCCTTTCCACAAATTTGTGTTGACTCATCACCACCGAACTTGAAAACTCCACCATTCCACTTCTTAAGGGTGATTAAACTCTCCTTTTCACTAGTCATGTGGTTAGAGAAACCACTATTAATCACCCAAGCATTTGATTCTTCCTTTGCATGAAAGGCAGTCCACACATCCATCAATCATTCACTATCTTTGTCAGCCTGCAAGGTACCAAACTTATTACATTTTTAAACATCACCCTTTTTGTTACCAACTTTCAAGGCCATGAAGAGGGTTTCATCATTTGAATCATTATCCCCATCTTCTAAGGAACAACTACTCTCTTTGGAATAGAGAATCCTTTTGAACTTCTCTCTTTTGTTGCTATCCTCTGATTCTTTAAAAGAACATTTAGAGGCAAAATGACCAATTCTTCCACAATTGAAACACTTAAAAGGTAACTTACCTTTATATTTTCTAGTGCCCTTCTTTAATCTTCTCACAAAGTTCACTTCTACCTCATCAGATTCAACATTCAGATCAACTATTTCATCTTTTTCCTTCTTATTGACTTTGAATGTTACTTCCTTCTTTGGAGCATCTTTGTCAAACTCTCTCATTTCAAAGGCTATGAGAGAACCAAACAATTGATTTACTAGATACTTATCCAAGTCTTTAGACTCCTCAATAGAATGTACCTTATGACTATAAGATTTAGGTAGAGATCTCATAAATTTCTTCACAATCTCATCTTCTTCCACTTCTCCACCAAGACCTCTGATGCTAGCAACCACTTCATCCACCTGAAGCATGAAACTAGCAATATCTTCATGCTCTGTCATCGTCAGAGTCTCAAATTTTCCCTTGAAGTTTTACATCTTGACTTGCTTCACTTTATTATCTCCTTCATAAATGTTGCTAAGCTTTTCCAAGACATCCTTAGCAGAACTACAATTCACCACCTTTAGAAGTTCTGAATCTACTAACCCATTCATGATAGCATTCTTTGCCTTGGAATTGTTCTCATACATTCTAATATTAGCTAGATCTATTGGAGTAATAGTAGGAGAAATGTAACTATCCTTGAAAATTTTCCAAACACCAAACCCTAGAGAGTTTAGATGACCTTCCATTCTTACTTTCCAAAAGGTGTAATTTATTCCATCAAACCTAGTGATGCAGGAGCACCTGTTTGATTTCTTGCCTCCATGAGGCCATTTGTAAATAGTTGCTCTATTTTGTGTATTGGGTCTTATAATAAGGTTAACCATTTTAGAGGTGTTTGAGTCTTAGGAAGTCATATTTTAAGTCATTTGTCAAAAAATGTTTAAAGTTGTTCCATATTGTAAAAATTGTAAAAGTTGCTCAAGAAAGTTGTCAAGCAACTTGTCAAAAAGTGTCATTAAGGCATTTTGTCAACAAACTAATCAAAAGGTAGTTGAAAATAGTTGGTTTTGGTTGGAAATTTATAAAGACACCCTCCAAAACTCGAATTGGGGGTTGGAGACATTATTTTTGAAGTTTGATGAATGGAAACCTCAAATTTTGTGTGCATTTTCTTATTCTTACATTGTTTTTAGGCTGAAGTTGTGCATTGTACGACCTTGTATGGACTCATATGATGGAGTATAATATATGGATGAAAATATTTTTTTTTCTAGTTTACAATTATTTTTGTTTCATTGAATTTTATTGAGTTTTGTGGGAGATATGACTATTTTGGTGAGACTGCCCTATTCTAACAATATTGTGCAGAATTTGCAATCTGAAAAATGTGATGGTATGGATTGTACAGTCTATATTTTGGATCTAAAACCAATTGGATTTTGTTTCCATGTGAATATAATTTCATTTTCTTCAAGTCTCATCAAATTTAATTAATATTTGAATAAGTTATGACCATTTTTGTGAGGGCAGGTCTGAGCCCTACCTAGGGTTTGTAGTTTTGGGAAAAATGCAATAACTTTCTTTTCCACCGTTGGATCTTCATAAAAATTGGAGGAAAAGTCTATAATTATGTTTTCTTCAATATCACCACAACGATTGTATTTATTATTGTTTTTTGAAAGCTATTACTGACAGTTCATTGCATTAAATTGTGGGCTTCCATGGCAATGTTTCTAATGTGATCTAGAATGCACTTAATCATTGTTTGAGATGAATCAGTTTATGAAAGTTGTCAAGTGAATCAAGTTTGTTGAATTTTTTTCATTTTTGATTATTTCTCAGTTGTGTTATTGAAAAGTAAGCCAATAATTCCTAAGAGCAATAATTTTGCATCATTGCTTTGAATGATTGGTTGAGTTGAATTGTGATCCTCGTAGCACTGCATCACCTAGGTTCCTTGTAGGACCCATCATGTGCCATCCCAGAACTTTTCACAAGTGGTTAAGCTTCTACAAAGGAACTTGGATTTGATACCAATTGTTGAGCACACCTAGATACTGAGAGGGGGGTGAATCAATATCTCAAAACTTAAACCCTTTAGCACAATGCAAATACAAAATTTTAACAAGATCAACAACCCTTAACCATATCAAAAAATCTTAATCAATTCAACAAAAAATAAAGATAAAGAAATGAACACACATGCACAAGATGACACCAGATATACATGGAAAACCCAAGAAGGGAAAAACCATAGTGAGAAATCTCACAATATATGAAGCTCACTGCTTACATAGTTACAATTTTGTTTTAAGGCTCATTGCCTAAGGAAGCTTACTGCTCCTTGAAAGACTTGCAAGCTAAGGTGCACAACCTTAGGGAAAGATACAAAGGACTTACAGGATGAGGTGCAAAACCCTAGGGTAAGATACAAGGAACTGCTGAAGAGACTCACTGACTGATAATAGGATACATGGAGATTTATAATTACAACATATGTCAACAATACACTCTATTGACTGAGGCCTTAAAGTGCACTTGACTTTTCTTTTTCACAACTTACTCCATTGTTCCACACTTGCACAAGACCACTCACCTTGCAGCTGATTTTTTCTTCTATTTATATCCTCCACAAGATCACAAAATACTAATTAGGTTAGCCATAATAGAATAAAACAATAATCCCAACAAGTCAGCCACAAAAACATAATTGTGGTGAAAGTGGTCATATCCAGGGGATAGAGAGGACCAAAAACAACTAGTTACATCTTCCAATTTGATCCCAAATAACACACATGCTAGCACACAACATCCTAAGTTGACAACAAGGAAACGTGTAGAAGAAGCGTGTAACACATTACCAGTCGGCCCAAAAACATACTTTCAATTGAATTTACTCAATGCAGTTCTCAATAAGATAGGGCAGGACCCAAACACAACTTAATACAACCTCAATTGATGGTAGAGACCCCAAAGCACATAGAACAAATAAGAGAACAATCCTTATCAGTCATAAATCCACAAATTACCTAGAAAACCAACTCAAAATAATATGAGGCACCAAAGAGTAAAGATCATAAAAGGACATTGCATGAACATCTAATAAACTTACATATACTTATTTCACACTATCATGCCACAAATAGCCACCACAAACCAAACAAAAATAGAACACTTCAACCTAGATAAAATAGACACAATCATGAGATAAAACATTAATAGACCAACTTGTGGTAAACTCCATCACATGAAATATGAACTGAGATACTGCACACACACTAACAAGACTTCCACCAAGCTATAGGAACAACAACAATAATGTGGAGCATTTTCCAGACCATTCCTGACAAGCAACAAAATTTCCAACCCATTGCAATTACCAGAAAGCTCCTCAGTAATATCGGTGACCTAAAAAGATAAGAGTACAACATCCAGAGAACAAAAACATTGAACCCTGAACTGCAAGACAATATCTTCAATGGTGGAGGAATGTAGAGAATTCTCCAACAATATTCAAAACAAATTCTTGTAGCAAAATATTTCACTAACATTTGGAGGCCATAACTTCCTTGTAGTAGCACATACTTCCTCAGGAACAACATGAGAGAACATACAACCTACTAGAGACCATCAACAACTCTCCAACTTTATCATTACTTCTAATCCTCATCTTAATGCTTCTAATCCTCATCTTAATATATCATCATGATATCATCTCTACAAACATCAAACATACTCAATACTAGGTTAATTGACAACAAACAAGGCATGACATCCAACCATAAACATCAACATCATCACTATTAGCACAACATCATAGTGTACCATATTCAATATACAAATGTAAGCATCAATGACACCCCAAAATGAGTGTTGAAACAAGCATCAAATTAAGTGTTGACATCAATGACAAACAATGCCAAACATATGTGCAACAATATACACATGTAAGAGTAACTGTTTCTCAAAAAAACCAAAACTTGGAGGTTAAAGAATCCTTTAAAATAATGCTCCTTATAAATTAAATTCCATATATAAAATAACAATAAATATATTATTGCTGAGGTGACACACTACTGAAATCTTCATCATTCCTATTTTCTTGTGATGGCTGGGCTGATTCCATGACATACTAGCTTTGTACACTTGGAAAGCTTTGACAATCGAGGGAATTTCATTGTAACGAGGAATGATAAAATTTTTGGTTCTCAACTTCCTTAATGCTTTGTTCCCTTGAATTATATCCACCTTATTGGAGAAGGTTTCCAAGTGTAGAATGTATTAGGACAATGTGGAGTGAATGTTACTCAATTTTCTCATATTTTCAACATTAAAAGATTGTTTATCAAACAAAATTTTAATTATTTCTTTGAAACTATTCTTCAATTTTTTTATATCCTCATCTTGAGAATCATCCTTCTTTTAGAGGTGAACATTGATAGTTGAGAGATCCTTTTGAATGTTATCCCTAATTTGATTGCACTCCTTGAGTAAATTGTTCTATTTCAAGATGTTTTATTTTAAGAATGGAAATTTCTATTCTATGCTCTTCTTCCACATGAAACATTGATTATTGTCAACATTAGGATATATTTGCTCGGCTACTAACTTCTTTGATCCTAGTTTGATCATTTATTTCAATTCATTTTTGGTCTTCTACCAAATAGATTCCTCTTGCTTAGTCACTACAACATCATTATCAATTTCTTTCCTTAGTATCTCAATGTCTTCACAAATTTTCTACATCTCTCCAAAGAATGTAGCTCCCCTTACCATGATATATTTAACTCAATCTTCAATGACCTGCCATAAGATTTATAAGTGTGGATTTTATCGATTACCTCTCTTCCACTGGTTGAGCTAGGGTCAAAAGCGACTTTGATATGACTGGTGGTTTGAATCAAGAAATACATGAGATATTCAAACAATTGGTTAGATCATTAATCTGGTGTTTCAGTTGAACTCTAGTTTTTTTATCCTTTATTATTTCCACCAACCTGGAATCCAACACTTGAAAATTATGGACATCCCCATCTCTTGTGGAAGGTCCCAGATTAATTCTAGTTATATTGAAATCCTTCACAATCATTTGAGTAGCGTTCTTTTGTGTAGAGGGATGAGTGACCTCAACGTACATATTTCCAGAGGAGGATTCTTTCAACAATTTGAAATTAGTCCTAGGATTTTTATGTTGAAGGGTTGTTTGGAGAAATTGAGTGACGATTTCCCTATTTGAGATGCTTAGTTCAACAATTTTCTTTTGCTTGTCAAAGATTGCTCTAGCCATAAAGGAAAATTGGAGGGATCTCCTTAGAGGTGGAGTGTTAGACACGCCAACCTCTGGAGAGGAAGGGACATTTGTTTCAATTTGTACAAAAGGATTTTCAAATACATAAGGAGGAGGAGAACCAGGAGAAAAATGTGAAGAAGAAGATTTACTTACTTGAGATAGAGATGAAGATATGTGGATGTCATCTTCATCTCCCAGTTCTTCTAGCACATGACTTAATCTTTATTTTTCTTTCTCCTTTTGAGTTGTCTCTCCTACAGATCCTTCATAAGTATTTTTTGAAATACTTATGTTTGGTGAGACTTCATCATTATCTCCACCACCACTAGAGACTATCTGTTGGATAATATAATGTTGTTGGCCAAGGGGATGAGGATCTCCTTTGGCTACTCTCTACTTGTTTTGTACTCTTATTCATTTTTTGAGGAGTAGTATTTTATTTTTTAATTTCTTCTTCATTATCCATTCCTCAATTCTTTTCGAGTACCACTACAATTTTTGCCTCAACTATTTCAATTTATTTAATGCTGAATATATTGGTAGAATGGGATAAATTTGTATATTTTCGATAAAAATGGGACCAACCAAGTCTAATTCATCATCCTTGAGGTCTTGGATATCCCAATTTAACTTGAAAGTCAAAATTTGTCTCAAGACAATCTCATCCATCCTCTTTTTCTTACTTCAAATTCATCAGTGTAATCTGCCAATAGTCTTCTAATTTTGGAAGGTGATTGAAACTAGGTCCTAATTTTAGATTATTTCTAACAATTTTTTTGTTGTCAAATAGGAACCTTAGATCTTAAAAAATTGCTTTGTATACTTTGTTGGTGGTTCTAGCTGATTGCCTAGGTTTCTCCAAGGATTAGCTAGATCCTATACTTAAGAACCCTAGATCAATGGCGAACGAACACAAGACAAATTTTATAATTTTTCTCCTTTTCACTTTAAACTCTGCAAAACCAAGGTGGGTTTCCCTTTACATAACATCATTATTGAATTACAATAATATACTTTTAATGATGTAAAAACAAATTATAATTTTCACACTAACAATTTAGCTAATGAGCTTGATTGGATAAATCATTTTCAAAACCCTCTATAGCTCTGTATTTTAATTGTGTGAAGTGAGCATAAATAAAAGAAATAAAATTAAGATATAAATTTCAATTTTAGGTTGACTATGCCTAGTTCTGAACTCCGTGAATCAACCTGACCAATGCCTTATCCATTAGAGTCAAGAATGAAGAAATTTATCTAATAAAAAACTAAAGACTAACTCAAATATTTTCATAATCTCATTTCCTTCTAATAATAAACCAACAAATGGACAATACTGATAATCTTTTTTAAGATCCCTATTATAACCATAATATCTTCAATAATTTAATTGCAAGCAGTTTTAATCTATTACTTGAATAGAAGCCAACAATTAAAAAATTATTACAACAAATATACAACAAGAACCTTGAATGATATTTGATTATTAAGACTCAAAAGATATTGTATTACAATATGCATACATCAACAATATGACATGTATTCATATAAACAACAAAATTTGAGTTGTTTGTTGCTTTTACAGAGAAAAAATACAATATTCTTTTTGAAACTTTAGAAGACCTAACTATACAAGACTAATTCTATATAGAGGCTTGCTCAAAACTTAAGGACTCGAATCCTATAATAAGGCTCATAATTCCCTTTTATTGAAGGGAGAAACAAGCAAAAAGCATTATTTCATTGCTTATTACACTAAAGACAAAACTTAAATGGTGACACTTTTACAAAAGGACAAAATACATTTGTACATGAAGAAGTAACCATTGCAAAAGTAGTTAGAGATATTTTGGGGAATTTACACCCACAGATGGATTTGATTTACCCAAAGTTGCTTCTTGAATTCAATATAATATCTTTGATATTCCTCTCGTAGTTGTTTATATTGTAGTTATGTTGGTTAGTGAAAGGCGATTAAAAAACAACTCACATTTCTACACCATTCTTTTCTTTATCTTCATCCTGCTTTGATGACATGTCACCTCTAAGTGGGAGAAATTGGTTCACTCTAACCATATGATTCTTGTAATCATCATTTATCAACACCTAAACCATGTTAGAGAAGCCTACCATGCCGAACTCAATCTTGGAGAGCATATCCATGCTAAGATTTAGGTGCTCAACATCCATCTCATCATCTTTATTTATTTTTACATAATATAAGATATAGAATATTAGCAAAATATACTCTCCATTCCTTGCAAGGTTTTATCTCTCCTTCATTATTCAAAATATGATGTATGCAAAAATCTTCAAAACCTTCAAAAATATCCAACTCCCTCCTTATAAGTTCCTTAAACTTATTGTGATGGTGAATGATATCATCTAAAGAATTTGATCTAGAAAGAATGTTAGACACCAAACCATAATCAAAATTAGGGCCTTTTGTAACAATCATTAACAATACAACTCTGGATGCCCAACTGACTTGAAAACCCTTCAACCTAACTCTTGCTTAAGCATGGTTGGTGAATGCATCCTTTAAAATTTTGTAACTATCCCATACCTTATCCACTTGACTCAAAATGTTTGACAACTTGTGACCCAAAATTTTGTCAAATAGATTTGATACTTTCTTAATTGTTGCTTCTTTGGCCACTCTTGCCTCTTCTCTACTATGCTTGAGCTTCTTTCTCAAATATTTAACCTCAAGGGATAAAGTATCATTATTTTGTGATCCTATATATTCAATGGCTGGCTGTGGAGGAGGGAAAAATCCTGTAACCAAATTCAATTTCTCTTGTAGCTTCAAATTGGTGGCATTGGCCTTATCCAAGTCTCCCCACAACTTCTTCACTACTACTTTAGTAAACAAAACTGTATTGATTGTGAGGGAGGCTACTTGGGTGGCACTTGTGTCCCCTAGTATTTTGACTATCAAATAACTTGTGAGGTCACTTGGATCATGAATCACTTGGGGATTATTGGTCTCAAGAAAAATAGACCATATAGCCAAGGTCTCATGCCTTGGGTTGAATCTAGACCCAAAATACAGAGCATCAACTTGCTCTTCAGATTGTAATATAGGGTCAATTACTGCTTGCCTCCTAATAGTGTCAAATGCAATGAAAAATGACATATCTCGCCCCAAAAATAGTAGGTGTCTAACGCTTCTCACCAGCTCTTTGCCTCTTCAAGGAGTCATAGACTCCATTTATATATTAATATTTTTCCAAAATTCTGCAATGATTTCCTTTTTCTTCTCTTCTATGAGGCTTTTTTCTTGCATCCTCTATTGCAACTCTTCTCCCTTATTCTTAAGGAAAAAGTCCTTAAAATCCTTTGTAGTGATGAATTGATCATCTTGCATAAATTATGAGCAAGCTTCTGCCCTTATGTCATCCACTACTTTCCCTCCAATTTCAAAATTAATGAGCAACCTATCATTTGAGGGTCTTTCAATTATCACCCTAGCAAGGGAATTCATTACCCGTGTTATATCTATATCATAAAAAATTCCATTAGGGCCTATGGCATAATCAACCAAATATCATGTAGTAGGAGATATTTTTTTCAAAGGGATGACTTGTTGTGACTCTATGGTATATCCCTTTGAAAAGTAGGACATGGAGTACTTGATGATGGTGTAGGAACACTTGAAAGTAAATTTTTGGCATTATCCAACATTGTCATGGTGCTTAATATTGGGTCTTTAATATATGAATATGATCCCTTAAAATATGGATAAGCTTGCTTCCTCTTATTTTCAACAATTTGGATCTTGAACCATAGTGCCATTCTTTGTGTGGCCTCCTTCTATGTGGAGCAATTCCTAATCAAATATTCAATATTTTCAGGCTCATGTGAGAATGCTACCAACTTGAAACTAGTTATTTGATCATGGATAAAATTCTTTGGGTCACACCTCTTGACCTTATCCACTCTCATCCTATATGGGATCAACTTGTTTTAAAAAAAATCTAGTCCCTCTCTTGATGTGACTTGGAAGTCTGAAAACACAATTGTAGAGGGGAGGATGGAATGCTTCTTGTAGTTTATGAAGTGAGTCTTATCAGAATCATTCAAATTCCATATGATTTCCAATAAGGCAATTCGATCAGGCACATTCCTTGGAAGCACATGTGCTGCTATTTGTTGAATGAACAAGATAATTGAGGGGTGGTGAATTAGTTGTAGCAAAATAGTAATCAGATCCACATGCATTCATTAAACTATTATTCTGTTAAAGCTATTAGACATGAAATGTAGATAACATAAACTGAAATAACAACACCATACACAAGAGAACACCATATTTACGTGGAAAACCTAATGAGGGAAAAAACACAGTGAGGATTAGCTCACAATATAAGTAATTGCAAAACTGGTACAAGGGATCACTGCCAGAATAGGACACACTATCCAAAAAGGCTCACAACTAGGGCTCACTACCACAAAAAGAAATAAAAGAAGATAGAAGAGAATTGTTACATGGAGAAAAACTTCTCAATGCAACAAGGAGTACACTAAAAATGCTTCAACACTTTCACAACCTTGCATGAAAGATTTCATACACCTTCATCTCACTGCTTTCAAGAATCCAAACACTTGAAATTTGTATTGCTTTGCTCAAATTTGCATCACACACAACACTTGCATCGATCTTGCATCTATCTTGCTTCTCTCTTACATCTCATAACAATATTACTCTTATCTCAAAAAAGCTTCTCCAAGGTCGGAAACTATCCATTACACTTACAAATTCAAATTAGGTCAGAATGTAAACATTCTCACAAAGCATAGGAATGAAGGTGACCTATACAAGTCCTTAATTAGGACCCAAATAGATCCCAACACACTTCAACACTTTCAAAACTTCACATGTAGTGCTAACACAAGGTCAACCAATACCCATGGTAAACACCATAATCATTAAGTACATGCTTCCTTAAATCAATCTGAAACTTCCAGACAAAAAAATTTCACTTGAGCATGATCTAGAATAGCCTTCGAACTAATTGAGATCCATCAAACACTTCTTCCAAACTTGCATCATACAAATACTTCAACATAGAACAACTGGTAAACTTTATTCACACACTAATGGATGAAACACACACAATACTATACCAAATCAAGTAAAACCTTGAAATATGAAAGATACAAACACTAAAGAAACTTACCAAATCCACACAACCTGAAGCCAAATTGCAGAGAAATGCAGAGAAAATACATTTCTCCTAGGCCATAAAAAACATCACTGAAAAACTAGTTCACACACTGGTGAAAATATCTCACTCTGTACAATGATCCAGAAACCCAAATTCTAAATGTAGCAACCTCTAACAACATTGAACAAAATATCATATTTTCACATGCACAACATCAACACAAAAGAAACATGGAGCACATCCCAGAGCACATTTTGAGCACTTGAACATTACTGTTTTCTCTATTATCAAATTTTTCTCAAAAGCACTTGGAAACCAAGTACAAGAGATATCATCTCAACTTACTACACCATTCCAACACATCTCCTTACACTGCAACATAAAGATAGCTCCATTTCCTCACAACACTTCCTCAATATCTCAACTACACATGCACAACCTGCAACAACCTATTCTCTTTTTCACAATTTTCTCAATATCCTTGACATCTTCATCATGCAACAAAATTTCTTAACACATAGTTGACATCAATGACAACACTAGCTGGTAGAAATGCTATTGATATCGATGACAACACCTTCATACTTGCAACAATCTCTCCCTTTATCATTGATGACAATACATGACATGAAAACCATCAAAGATAACACACACACTATTCTTGCACAATCTCTCTCTTTACAAGATTCTCTCTCCCCCTAAGTAGATAAATTTTTTCACATGATTATCTCTCTCCCCCTTTAACATCAATGGAAAAGGAAAAGATGTTTTGCATTGTTCTCCCCCTTTGACACAGAACCAAGATACTTGCTCTAAATACTCCCCCTTAGGAGTACACCTAATCAACTCAACAACTCTGCACAATGACAACACATGACACTACCTACTCCCCTTGAGAGGTAGTCACCAACATCAGTCTAGAAAAGAGATAGATCCATAGATCCACTAGATTGATACATCTCCATATGTGTCTAGTTTAAAGAAGGAGGGTCAATAACCCACAGCTTCTCCCGAAGATACTCAAAAGTATCTATAGGAAGAGCCTTAGTAAATATGTTAGCAATACGATCCTTTTTAGGTACATACTCAAGTTTCAACTCATTCTCCATAACCTTCTCTCTCAAAAAGTGATACCTGATAGATATATGCTTTTTCGTTGAATGCATCACTAGATTCTTTGAAATGTTAATTGTACTTGTATTGTCACAAAAGATAGATATAGGCTCATCATATACTACTTTGATATCCTTCAATGTCTGTCTCATCCACAACACTTGTGTACATCATGATGTTGCAACAATATACTTAGCCTCTATAGTGGATAGGAAAACTAAACCTTGCTTCTTAGTCAACCATGACACCAATCTACATCCAAGAAATAATTCTCCACCACTTGTACTTTTTTTGTCATCAAAACAACCTACCCAATCTGTATCTGTATAAGAATTTAGTGTAAACTCAATATCCTTGGGATACCAAAATCCATAATCTTGAGTGCCTTTTAGACATCTAAATATCCTCTTCACTAGTGTAACATATGTTTCTTTAGGTTATTCTTGAGATCTAGCCACAAGAAAATATGCATGCATGATATTCGGTCTAGTAGCAGTTAGATATAGTAGTCCACCAATCATAGATCTATATTTTCTCTACTCAGCCTTAGGTGAATCATCATATTTTCTCAATTTACAACCAGTCACCATAGGAGGGCATACCAGTTTGGAAGCTTCCATTCCAAACTTCTTCAATATCTCTTTAACATACTTAGACTATGAAATGAAAATCCCTTTATTTGTTTGATTGATTTGTAATCCAAGGAAGAAATTCATCTCCCCAAACATTGACATCTCAAACTCTTTTCCCATCTCTTCAAAAAATTTCTTACACATAGCTTCATTACCTCCAAATATAATATCATCTACATACACAACCACTATCAAGATCTCAATTTTGAAGTAAAGATTACTATATGTGGTGCCTTTATTGAATCCTTGTTGTATCAAATATTTGTCCAATCTTGCATATCAAGCTGTAGGAGCTTGCTTTAACCCATATAATTCCTTATTCAAGTAACACACCATATCTAGTTGATCTGACAACTGAAATCCTTCCAATTGTTCCATGTAAACCTCTTCTTCTAGTTCACCATTCAGAAAAGCATATTTCACATCCATCTGATAAACTTTAAAGTCCTTATGTGCTACAAGTTCCAAAAGTATTTTCATAGCTTCCATCCTAGCCACAAGAGAAAATGTCTCCTAAAATTCTATTCCTTCCACTTGTGAGTAACCCTTACAAACAAGTCTTGCCTTATTTCTAACTGCATCTCCATTATCATTCAACTTTTTTCTGAATACCCACTTAGTTCCAATTATGTTCTGATTTTCTAGTCTAGGGACCAATTCCAAATTCTAAATTTTCTCAATCTGCATAAGTTCTTCTTCCATTGCCTTCATCCAATGTTCATCTTTGCATGCCTCACTCATTATTTTAGGTTCCACTTTAGAAAGTAAATGTAGGTTTACCTCAACTTCATTAGCTTTGCTTCCTGTCAATACTCTTTTCCTCTTGTCTCCAATGATTTGATCTTTGGAATGATTCTTTTGCACATACTTAGGGGTCTTAGGGGTTTTCTCTGGAGCTTCTTCCTCTTCATTCTTAAATTATTTCTCATTATATTTTTCTTCTTCTTCTTCTTCTTCTTCTTCTCTACAATTAGGTTTATCTGACACATATCCATCTATTGCAATTGAATTTTGTAAGTTTTCATCGACCTTCACATTTGCACTTTCAACTATCTTTCTCTGCCTTTTGTTGTAACATTTATAACATTTTCTTTTAGTAGAATATCAAAGGAAGATACCTTCATTAGACCTTGCATCAAACTTTCCTAAGTTCCCTTCATCTTTATTGATATAACATTTGCTTCCAAATACTCTAAAGTATTTCACAATAGGAATCCTTCCATACCATAATTCATAGGGAGTCTTTGTGCTGTTAGATTTTGCTTGAACTCTGTTAAGTATGTAAACAACATGAATTTCTTCTCTCTAGTAGACTTCTGGTAGATTTGCTTCTTTCATCATAGTCCTAGCAGCTTCTTGAATAGTCTAATTTTTCTTCTCAACCACTCCATTCTGCTGAGGTGTTCTAGGGGTAGATAAGTGCCTCTTTATTCCATGAACTTCACAAAACATGTTAAACTCATTGGAGGTGAATTCCCCATATTTTTCAGACCTCAAAAATTTGATTTTCACATTCATTTCATTCTCAACCATAGCTTTAAATGCCTTGAATTTATCTAATGTATCATATTTTTCTCTAAGAAAAGTAATCCATGTCATTCTAGAGTAATCATCAATCAAAATCATAAACTACCTGTCACCTTCAAGATTTCTCACCCTTGTAGGACCACAAAAATATGTATGTATTAATTTGAGTAGTCCGATAGCAGATTGTTCCTTTCCTTTGAAACTACTCCTTACTTTTTTTTCCAAACTGACAATCCTTGCAAACAACATTGATAGGCTTTGTGATTCTTGGTAGATCTCTTACTGCTTGAACTGAGCTGATTCTTACCAAATTATCAAAATTCATGTGACACATCCTCTATTTCCATAACCAACTGTCATTAATCTGAGACATAAAGCAATGAACATCAACACCTTTAAGATGATAGATGTTTCCATCTGTCCTTTTACCAGCAACAATCATAGTTCCAAAACCTTTTCTGATCTCACATGTTTCATCCTTAAACACAAGATTATATCCTTTGCTACACATTTTTCCAACACTCAAAAGATTATGCCTTAAACCCTTAACATAGTAAACATTATTAGTATTGTGCTTGCCATCAAAACTAATTGAACCTATTCCACAAATCTTAGCTCCTGAGTCATCTCCAAATTTAACTAATCCACCATCATATTTATCAAGTTTAACAAACTTAATTTTGTCTTTGATTATGTGATTTGAGCAACCACTGTCAACAACCCAGTAATTCTTATCTTCTTTAACATGAAAAGTGGATACCAAAGTACCTTCAACCTTATCCTTTATCTTCAAAACACTTTCCTTCACACAACTTTCAGGGTTAGAAGAACTAGATTCTTCTTTTATAGCCAAGAAAAAGCATTCATTATCATCAAAATCTCCATAATCAGATTCATCATTAGAAATAACATCTTCTCTAACATAGTAAGCTCTTTTAACCATATTTCCTTTATTCTCCTTACTCTTATTGTTTACAACTCTTTTTGGACATCTTGAAGCATAATGACATATTTCACCATAGCTAAAACATTTGAAAGGTAGTTTACCTTTGTACTTACTAGTTCCCTTTTTCATCCTTCTTACAAAGTTAGCTTCCACATCATCAAGATCATATTTCATCTGAATCTTCAATATTTTATGATTTTCTAGCCTTAAAAGTAGTCTCCACTTTTGTACCATTTTTCAAACCAAGCTTTCTTATCTCAAAAGAAGTTAATGTACCAATCAACTAATATCTAGAATAAGTATTAAAATTTGTAACTTCCTCAATAGCAGATACCTTTTCACTATAAGCATCAGGAAGAGTTCTGAGAACTTTCTTTACCACCCTAGGATCTTTAACTTGTGCACCAAGACCTCTCATAGCACTTACTAGTTCATCAACCCTTTGCATGTAGGTTGTAATTGTTTCATCTTCAGACATTTGCATAGTATCAAATTGTTCCTTTAGATTTTGTAGATTTTCTTGTTTGACCTTTTCATCTCCTTCATAAATGATTTCAAGCTTATCCCAAGCTTCTTTAGTAGTCTTAAGATTCATAACTTTCACCAATTTAGAATTTGAAAGACTATTTGTCAGAATAAATTTTGCTTTAGCATTTACCTCATGTGCCTTGATCTCATCACTTGTTCTCAAAACATTTGTAGGTGGAACATATTGATTCTTTATTGCTTTTTGAATCTCAAATCCATGAGTTGACAAATATCCTTCCATATTTGTCTTCCAGAATGCATAGTCTGTTCCATCAAATCTAGGGAAATCAATTTGCTTTGCCATCCCAGATCTACCTTAAGCGATTAAGCTCTTCACCAAGGAACCTTGATCTGATACCAATTGTTGAATAAACAAGACAACTAAGAAGGGGGGCTAAATCAGTTGTAGCAAATTAAAACATCAAAACCCTCAATAGTAATCAGATCCACATGCATTCATTAAACCCTTATTCTATTAAAGTGATTATACATGAAATGTAGATAACAAAAACTAAAATAACAACACCATGCAAAAGAGAACACCAGATTTATGTGGAAAACCCAATGAGGGAAAAACCACGATGAGGATTAACTCACAATATAAGTAATTGTAGAACTGGTACAAGGGCTCATTGTCATAATAGGACACATTGTCCAAAAAGGCTCACAACTAAGGCTCACTGCCACAGAAAGAAATAAAAGAAGATAGAAGAGAAATGTTACATGGAGAAAAAATTCTCAATGCAACAAGGAGTCCACCACAAATGCTTCAACACTTTTGCAGCCTTGCATGAAATATTTCAGACACCTTGAACTCACTACTTTCAAGAATCCAAACACTTGAAATTCACATTGCTTTTCTTAAATTTGCATCACACAAAACACTTACATCAATCTTGCATCTATCTTGATTCTCTCTTACATCTCACAACAATATTACTCTTATTTATCGAAAAGGTGAAAAATAGGAGTGTCCCTAGGGTTTCCAAAAATGGAAAGGTGGATCCAAAGAGGGAAAAGGGGTTCTATCTTTTTTGAATTCATTAGGAAATGAGATCCAAACAATGAAATGAATAACAACCTCAGGGTCAGTCAAGTCAAAGTGTGAATCTACAAATTTCCTTTTTTGCAAGGATGAGGGTCTAGGCCAAACAACACTTTGGGTAGAAAGATTAAAAATAGAAAAACAACTCCAAAATTCCTTCTACAAAGTGGATCTAATAGGTTTAGCATAAAATTGAAGGAACCAATAGAGTTTTTGGAAAAACTAAGGAATAAATATTGTGCACCTTTCAAAAGTTGTTCCTGCAAGCTGAATAGGGACTAATTCACCCTAGGGTGAATGGTCCTAGCAGAATTTTTTGGAAAAAATTAGATTTGAAAATGAAGCTTGAGACTTGCAATTCTTCCCTGTAACTTGATATCTCCATTCTCAGATTTGGATCTAGGCAAAATTTTCAAAAAAAAATTGTTGTTTGTTGGTGGATAGGTGTTTTCCTCATTCAAACCCCAAGTTTGGTAGTTAAACCTTGATGAAGAACATAGATCTAAAACATGAAATGTGTGTGCAATCCTAACCTTAAGTGTGTCTAAGATTAAGAAAAAATTATGCAAAGAAACCCTATTCAAGTGTGCTAGAATAGGATCCCTAAATGAACATGTGAAATGATGAAGACCTACTTTAGGAGATCTCAAATCACCTTAATAAGTCACAAATTTGATTATACCTTCCTTAGGATAAAAGCAAAGAGATAATAGAAGATGGAATCAATTAGGAAACAATTCATTAGGCTTGGTTGAATTTCTTGTGCATCTCCCAAAGCCTAGAATCCATCATGATCCTCTATAGGAAACTATCATCAATCCTTTGACAATGCTTAATCTTGATAAAAAAAGGAGCCTTAAGACCTGCAAAAAGAAAATAAAATGATGCTCCAAGACTTCACTTTTGAATGCTTCTCCTTTCGATTGAATATGAATGCTTGATATCATGTGAATTTCTCTTCTTTGCTTCTTGTCTAGTGTAAAATGAATGTGAGACTTAGTTTTATGGCTTCCTATCTAATTTTCCAATTATCAGATCCTGAAAGTTGACATGTGAAATTTGAATTTGAGAGATTGAAATGCTACCAAAAACATATCAAAAGTTGAGTTCAAGGCACTTAATGAGGACCCATTTTCCCATGGGCGAATGGGTCTTGACCTAAAACTTCAGGACTCCTTAAATGTCAGGGCATTAATTTCATCCATAGCATTTGTTCAATGCAGCTTGTGGTATCGGGAATTAAAAAAATTTAAGTAAAATAGGCCTTGGGATGCATGATAAAGGGGTATTAGCGGCCTATTGATGTGATTTTAAAATGTATTAATGAAAAGGTCACCAAAATAGGTTCAAATAAGTGTGAATTGTACTTTCTCCTAGAAAAGTGGTACAAATTTCTACACTACATTTAGCCTCCACTTTAGTGGCCATATGACACTATGTGCATATGCAAGCTAAAGGAATTCTAACATGCTTTATAAAAGGATACTCATATGGATTCATTAGGGAGAATGAAGCCCCCACTGTAGTTATCTGCAAAACCATAATGTTAGGAACCACATCTTACAACATGGATTCATTAGTTGTTCAAAAATCCTCTTATCAAACTTCTACATAGAATCAAATTCAAGGGTAGATGTATGCCCCCTGATTTCACTTACATTATGGAGGTGGAATCAGGGTAGCCACAAAACCACATCAAATTACTTAAGTCTTATCATAGAGTATTTCCAAGTACCATACCACATAGTGATAGATAGTTGATGATATCAGGAGCGGAATTACAATTCCAATGCAATGAACGACATCAAAAATAGAGTTCTCTAGCCCCCAATATGTTGATTTGAATGAAATATACCTAAAGTAAAATATGCATCTTTATAATAAAACTAGGTATATATGAATGAAACTGACATTTTTATCTCATTTTTACTTTTATATCTTTATAGTTTACCTTGGTGTAGAGTGATCCGGGATGACGAGCCGATGGACCTACAGGCCTCCCAAACTTGACATGTTGCACGATGAGGTGACACAACACATGATGACGTCGTGTTCACCAAAATGAAAAAGGTGAAAAATAGGAGTACAAATTTCTACACTACATTTATACCAACCTAAACCTCAAAAAACCTTCTCCAAGTTCGACAAGTATCCGTCACACTTACAAATTCAAATTAGGTTGGCATCTAAACATTCTCGTGGTGGATAAGAATGAAGGAGACCTATATAAATCCTTAATTAGGACCCACATAGATCCCAACATACTTCAACACGCTTTCAAAACTTCACATGTAGTGCTAACAGAAGGTTGGCGAATACCTGTGCTAAACACCATAATCATTAAGTACACGCTTCCTTAAATTAATCTGAAACTTTCAGAAAACAAAATTCACTCGAACACGATCTAGAATAACCTTTGAACTACTTGAGATCCATCAAACACTTCTTCCAAACTCACATCATACAAATACTTCAACACAAAACAATTGGTAAACTTTATTCACACACTGACGCATGAAATACACACAATAATGTACCAAACCAAGTAAAACCTTGAATTATGAAAGATACAAAAATTATAAGAAACTTCCCAAATCTGCACAACTTGAAGCCAAACTGCGAAGCAAATACATTTCTCCCAGGCCACAAAAAACATCACTAAAAACTATTTCACACATTGGTGAAAATATCTCACTCTATATAATGATATAAAAACCAAAATTCAGAATGTAGCAACCTCTAACAACCTTGAACAACATATCATATCTGCACAAGCATAGTATCAACATAAAAGAAATGTGGAGCACATCTTGGAGCACGTTTTAAACACTTGCACATCACTTTTTTCTCTATTTATCAAATTTTCTCAAAATCACTTGAAAACCAAGTACCATAGACATCATATCAACTTACTACACTATTCCAACACATCTCTAGACTCTACAACATAAAGATAGCTCCATGTACTCACAACACTTCCTCAATATCTCAACTACACATGCACAACCTGCAACAACCTGTTCTCCTCTTTTTCACAATTTTCTCAATATCCTCGACATCTTCATCATATAAAAAACTTCCTTGACACATAGTTGACATTAATGAAAACATCGACCAATAGAAATCTTGTTTACATCAATGAAAACACCTTCATACTTGTAACACTATTTTGGATCCATATACTCTTACCATGGTAGAATTAAAATAAAAAAAACCAATCACTCCAGTTGTGTTTTATCCCTACCTCTAGGATAAAGTCCCTTGGTCTCAAAAATCTCCTGACCTCCTCTGATAACCACCAATACATAGGTTGACCAAAGCTTATGAGGAATTTCTTGACAAAATATTCTTCAAAAAATAAATAATTAGACTTCTCACAGTCCTTGTCCTAGATGTAGGCCAATTTCTGTATTGGAAAAACTCCTTTTTGCTCATCTAAGGATCTGATCTGCATGTGTGGGGACCAAATATATACCCCATTGAAAAAAATGATATGGCATAGTAGAGAGTACCATTTGAAGTGAGTTATGCTATTATCTTCCTTAATAGAGCTTAAGGCTTTATGGATTTCATTTATAATATAGCCAACATAGTCATAGGGCTTATTCACATCCCTAGTCTAGATATCAATAACCAACACCATTATATTTAATGACATTTGAATCTTACAATCTAGGCCCAACACTTGATAGAGTGAGAATTATGCTTTTACAAAGTAAATATCATAGCTAAAAGGCTCTATCTCTCCACTAGAAAACCTTCTCAATTCTCTACTAGGCTCTCTAGGTCTGAAGCATGACAAAAATTTCACCTTATTGTTGTCTTGGTGTCTAATATTCTTTGGTTAGGGCTCCCAAGTTTATTGGTAATTGGGCACTAGGATTTAAATTGAACACCTTGAAAATGCAACTTCTATCTAGGTGCATCCAAACTTTCCCACGTGGTGAACAATGCCCTCTTCTTAGGGTTGTAAGCCTATGAAATGCCTCTGATTAGGTCAACATTTATGAATAAATTTGGAACCACCAGCCTTCCCAACCCTAATCTCCAGATTTTACAAATTGGTCTATCAACTAGATATTTTTGAAGGTGCATGCTTGAATAGGGCATACCCCTGAACTAGAATGATGGGGTCTCTAAAATTATTGTTCTTGTCAATAACCCTATCAGCTAGAATTTTTGACCCTTGTTCATTCTAGGTCTTTTGGATGACCCAATCAACTATGCCATGATGTCATATTCCAATCCCCTCTTCACACCCCTTGACGTTACAACCATAATTTATTTTCTAGGGTTATAGTATTTATAAAACTAGGGTTTTAAAATTTTACAACTTTGAATAAGACTTCTTTTAAAATTTTACACAATCTCTACCCTTATGGAGCCGTAATTCACTTTCTGAGTATACAAACCAAAAACTATACCCCTTAATGTCAAAACATGTAGAGATAGTGTGAATTTATTTACTAATTTTTCACTTATTGGAAACCCTAAAAATACCATGAAAACTTTCGTTTGCTTAGAAATTTGTAATAATTTAGCTTTGAAGTCTTAACTTTGTGTCTTGAATGATGAAAATGGATGTAATTAAGCCAAAACCCTTAAGAATTTGGTAGATACAGATCAAATCCACCATCAATGCCTTTGCATGCTTAAACATGTACCAATGGTAGTTGTTCCTCATTTTTAAATGTGGACTGTTGATTTACCGAAGATCGATGGTGATCGTGGGAATTTTAAATCCTTTTTGTGAAGAGAAACCTTCCTTTTATTTGTATAATGTCAAGACACGTGTCACCATTTCAGTGACTCATGAGAGAAAAAAGGATATCTTATATGCTTCCTTGATAACTCTTTCCTCCATGAAATATTATAAACAAATAAGACAAGACACATGACATGATTTTGGGATTTTAGGAAAACAAAAGCTCATATCACTCTATAAAGGTTTAAGCTAACGTGAAATAAAATAACCCATGTTTATTACACAAAATAAATGTGTTTCGCTCATTCGTGGGGAGAAAATTTTTAGAATAAAGGGATTCACATTGAATATAGTTAAAATGACTTAAAAGGTCTAAAAATTCATGTATGCAAATAAACAACTTAAGTTACTAGGTAAAGAAGGGCCAACAATGCATGATAAAGAGGGACATCACTAGGCAACTTAAGACACTGCACGAAAACAAAGCTTATAATTTTTTTGGATTGAGACCCATACACGTCAACGACATTAGGAAGCAAAATATCATTTTTCAGGCTTACAATAAGAAGATAACAATATGAAAAGCTTTCACAAACTTTAAGAGATTGCGCAAAATGATGTGTGTCTTGTGGGACCTAGTAAATTATAAAGGTCTTAGCAGTAATAGAAAATGCATTAAGGGTAATGAGCTTATCTGGTGTTCTATAAAATGGGGCCGGTAAATAGATGGGGTGAATGCCTTAAAGACATAACTTAAAAGGCTAGGAAACTAGGATTAATGGTCAATGATCAATTATAAGAAAAGTGCAAGGGCCTCGAGCAAGACTTAGGGTTTTAATGAAGGTTTAGGGTTTTTCAAATCCCTAATGCAATATTTTGAATAAACCCTTGCAAAATATAAGATTTTAGGACCTTTAATGGATCAAAATGGTTCAAAAGGCTAAAATTTGCATAAGCACCACCATACTTCACAATATCCTTTTCTATGTTTAAAGCATCAAATATAGAATTACACTAGTAATGTGATAGACTGATGGGGAAAGGGATCCCTGCTTTCTTTCTATCATGACATATCTTATTTACTTTAGCTACTTGTCTACATATTTCAATGAGAAAAGTCTTGTCATCAACATATTTCAGTAATTTGTAAGGCAAACCATCAAAACCTTTGACCCTTATGTAAGTAAATCTATGAAATTGTTTGAAATAGCTACTATAATTATTGATTAGTTGAGTAAATTCTAGAGTTATCCTTAGGATCATATCTCCCTGGCTTTGTCTTATCATTCTCATGGTTAAGGAATTGTTCACCCTCCTAAAGCTCCATTGATTCCTATCCAACTGCAACTGAATATAGTAATCATAAATATGAGTGGATTCATTGAGTGCACCCATCAAATAATGGAATGACCAAGGCCTTGTGCAATAAATAGCATAAAATAGATAAGAGGACATGTAGAATGCTCAGTGTAATGGAAAATGGGTAATTTCTAGGTGAATTTGGTTGCTAACGAGGTTAGCCCAATCAATGAATTGTTGCTTGTGAATTATCACAATAATAAAAATACATCTATTCTCCGAAGTCATGCGCATTATCATTACCATTCAACCTATCAGTGAGATCTATAATATCTAAAATATCATTTGTGAAATAGGACCAATGTAACCTCTTAGGTAGTTGAGACTTCCCTTTGTTGGGTGTTGCTAACCATTGACTAGAAATTATGTTTTTTGCAAATTGAATTTTATTTTTGGTAAAATACTAGTAGGTGATGGTGAAGTCAATGATAGTGAATTCATATCTTTGAGACAACCAAAGACTAGTATTGAAAATTCCATTGCTTAATCTGACCACAAACCTATTATTGCTAGTCCTCAAATCTCAGGTCTGAGGATCATAGTGATTCAAGCATTCTAGAACTAGGTGTAAATATTGCACTACTACAAGGAAAGTAATTGCTTGTAATAACCCACTCTTAGTTAACCTCTATGTGATTGGGGACCTATCCTCCTCTATCCTCTCCCAAAAATCCTTCAAATTGACATGCCCTAAATTTGTGTCACCAATCTCTGAGATGGTACTGAACATGCTTGAAAAATGCTCATATCCCAAATACTTGAATTTCATCTTGATGGGGAAGATATAAAATTCAATTTGTAGGAGCTAATTAGGGTTTACTCTAAAGTTTCTAAATTCCTACTATAGTTCCATATCTCACTTACGTCAAAATAGATTGGCACACTTATAAAAAAATATCTCCCAATGAATGATGAAGTGTAATAAAATACAAATATGTACCTTACCTGTGATCTTTACTATGATTATTTGGTGGTGCTAGCTCTGCAATTTCTCTTCCTTCACTCTCGCCAATTTTCCTTGCTAGTTGCTTGTTGAATTGATCTTTGTTAATTCTCAAGTTTATTTAAATTTAATTCTCTTTAAATTTGGGGAGAAGCATTAGTGACACACCTTACTATTGGCACATGTGAAATTTCTCTCTGACACCCACCTTTGACACTTTTTTATGTTTTAAAAAGAAACAACTCAAAATTTTTGTTGGTGATTTGGGTAGTTTTGAGAACCTTGTTGAATTTTGACAAAGGTTTTTAGACCTCTGAAATATTTTGAATAATGACTTCTTTTGAAAATAATCTTCCACATAAAGCTTTGAATGAGGACTCAGAATCACTTCTAAGAAATATTATGAAACTGTCAGCTTTCCATAGGGTTGTGAAAACCTTGTCGGGATTCGACAATGGTTTCGAAACCCATAAGAATTTTTAAAATGATTTTCCACCACTTTTGATCCTTCAATTCAATATTGTATTTCTAATGAGAATTGACTGGACTTCAAACATGAAAATATTAAGTTATACAATTCATGTCAGTTGTAGACTTGGTTATGCAAACCTAAATGGGATCTGACAAGGTTCTCAAAACTTAGCTAAAGGCCAACACAACACAAATAAGACAAAATTAAAAAAAAGTGACATTGGATTATCGTAGTTTCACTAGGTTAGGATAACATTTTCAGAACTTGAAAGAGTTCTAATAACCTTGTCAGAATCCAACAAAGGTTATTAAACTTTCAAAATTTCCAACAAAACTTAATCAAAAAGAGGTTGATGAAAACTGATGTAATATACACCCACTTGAATAATTTCAGGATTGTGCAAAGTGTTTGGCATGTTTTCTTATGCAAAATAGTAGTTTCTTCTAAACAAATAATCCAAGCTTCCTCAAAGGTTCAAAAAATAAAATATTTGTTTTCTTTATTTGTTTTTTGATTCTTTTATCCTCTAGCTAAGGTTCAAACATAAGCATATTCCATCCACCAAGTCCAAGTTCAATTCCCATATATTATCCTAGTATTTTCCATTAATAATCATATAAAAAACCAAGACTTACCTTTGTAATCAAATTATCCTATCTAATTCCAAAGATCCACAAATTATCCAACTAAATCCCAAATCCCAAATCCAAATCATCCCATTGTTGAACCCAATCTATATTTTCAACATAATCATGCTTCCTTTTTTCTTTGACGAGTCTCCTTTCCAAATCGAAAACCCCTTCTTTGATAATGATGATGAAAACAACCTTGTTGATCAATAGGAATATGACCCAAATGATGATAATAAGAGTCTTGTGGATCAAAATTCCCATGGTGGATGAGAATGAACATTGGAATGTATACACCATTGACCACGGTGAGGATTAACTCACAATATAAGTCATTGCAAAACTATTTACAAAGAGGCTCACTGCCAAAGGGCTCATTGCCCAAGATAAGACTCATTGTCTAGATAGGACTCACTGTCCAAATGGGAGGCTCACTGCCTACAGATAAAGAAAGATAGAAAGAAGAATTTTACACAGAGAACATTATCTCAATGCAACATAAGATCCACCACAATAACTTGCACACATCCGTAGCCTTGATCAGAGAATTGCAGACACCATCAACTCATTGGTTTTAGGAGTCTAACACATTGAATCCCTCACTGCCTCAGTTCACTTTCACACAATCTCTCGCATCTACCTTGATTCTCACACTTGTTGCATTCAATCCTTAACATCCTATCTTGTATTTATACCATCTTCAACCTTAGAAACTTTCTCCAAGGTTGGCTACACACTCATCATTTTACAAATTCAAATTAGGTCGGCAACTCAATATTCCCGCGGTGGATGAGAATGAGCGTAGACCAAACCAACACTTAACCAAGACCCAAAACAACATCTTGGATCAATCCCATGCTTCCTTAATTGGTACTTATCCTTCACATGACGTGTAAACACTAGGTCGACCAAACCTAATGAAAAAACCAATGAACTTTGAAGTACACGCTTCTGTAACAAGAAGATAACATGTAGACCACATAACATGCTTCACCATACACTGGAACACATCTTAGATGCATTCAGATTCATCCACAACTACTGCAACAACCTTCATACATAGAACACTTTCCATCAGTCCATCTAGAATGTGTAGACACACAAAGTAACTCTAAAACTAGTCTTCCAGAGCACCAAACCACAATTTTTTTTGATAAAATATAGATAACACCATTACAAGCCTTCTTCCAGATCCGTAAGACCTAAAAAAAACTAGTAGAGGACTATGGAGAAGATACATTTCTCCCAGTCCATAGACAAACAACTATGCCATACCAGTTCACAAACCGGTGAACTCATCTTTCCCTCTACATCAAACCAGAAGCTATAATCCAGGATATGTCACCCAAGGATGTCCTTAAACAACACTTCAAATCCAAACAAGCATAGGATCAACAAAAAAGAAATGTGAAGCACATACCAGAGCACATTCTGAACACACACACAATTTTGTCTTCACTATTTATTAATTTTCTCAAAAACACTTAGTAACTCATCATATCAGCACACCTGCAACACCATAAAGATAGATCCATGTACTCACAACATCTCTATAGTATCTCAACTATACATACACAACCTGCAATCACTTGTTTCCTTTCTCTGCAACAACCTACACTGTGTTGACATCAATGAAAACATTAATGACAACACCACCATACTCATTCATACTTGCAAAAATCTCCCCCTTTGTCATTGATGAAACACATGATGTGAAAAACCATCAAAGACAACAATATCCTTTTTATTTCACTATTCTTTTTCACATGACTCTCTCTTCCCCTTTGACATCAATGGAAAAGAATAATTTTTTTTTATATAATCCATATATAATTCTGATCACTCCTCCTTAGGAGTGCACCCATGGCAAACACATATCATACAACAACAATGATACTTACTACTCCCCCTAAGGAGTAGACCCCAGTCGTCAGTCCAGACAAATGATGAATCTATAGATCCACTGGACTGAAGCACCTCTATGTGCACCTAGTTCAAAGGAGGGGTAGTAACCCCCAACTTCTCTCAGAGATACTCAGAAGTATCCTTAGGAAGAGCCTTAATCAACAATTTGATCCTTTGTAGGCACATATTCAAGCTTGACTTCATTCTCCAATACCTTCTCTCTTAAGAAATGATATCTGATAGATATATTCTTTGTCCTTGAATGCATTACCAGATTCTTTGAAATATTTATTGCACTTGTATTATCATAGAAGATAGAGATAGGCTCATCACACATCACTCCTATATCATTCAATGTTTGCTTCATCCATAGTACTTGTGTGCAGCAAGATGCTACTGCTATGTACTCAGCCTCTGTAGTGGATAAAGAGACTGAATCCAATTTCTTTCTTAGCCATGAAACAAACCTATATCCAAGAAAGAATGCACCACCACTTGTACTCTTCTAGTCATCTACACAACCAACCGAATCTACATTAGTGTAAGCACTTAAAGTAAAATCAGTATCCTTAGGATACCACAAACCATAATCTGGATTCCCTTTTAGATATCTAAATATTCTTTTCTTAGCTGTAACATGTGTTTATTTGGGTTCTTCTTGAAATATGGCAACCAAAAATACTGCATGCATGATATCCAGTCTAGTAGCAGTAAGATATAGTAGTCCACCAATCATAGATCTATACTTGCTCTGATAATCTTTAGGAGATTCATCATCCTTACTTAGTTTGCATCTAGTCACCATAGGGGTACAAACCGGTTTGGAGTCATCCATTCCAAACTTCTTCAGTAATTCTTTAACATACTTTGATTGTGAAATGAATATACCCTTATCAGTTTGATTCACTTCAAGTCCAAGGAAGAAATTCAACGCACCAATCATAGACATTTCAAACTCTTTTTGCATTTCCTTTGCAAATTTCTTGCACATACCCTCATTTCCTCCAAAGATAATATCATCAACATACACTACTATCAAAATTTTGTTTCCTTCAATCTTGAAATAGAGATTACTGTATGCGGAGCCTTTGCTAAACCTTTGCTGAGTCAAATACTTGTCCAACCTTGCATACCATGCTCTGGGAGCCTGTTTAAGTCCATATAGTGCCTTTTTCAATTTATAAACCATGTCCAGTTGATCTGATAATTGAAATCCCTCCAGTTGTTCCATGTAGACCTCTTCTTCCAATTCTCCATTCAGGAATACAGACTTAACATCCATCTAGTATACCTTGAAATATTTGTGACTAGAGAATGCCAAAAACATTTGAATAGCCTCCATTCTTGCCACCGGGGAAAATGTCTCATCAATGTCTATTCCTTCAGCCTGTGAATAACCTTTGCACACAATCCTTGCTTTGTTTCTTACTACTTCACCATTCTCATTCAGCTTATTCCTGAATACCCATTTTGTACCAATTATATTCTTGTTTACTGATCTAGGAACCAATTCCCATGTTTGATTTTTCTCTATATGCTGTAATTCTTCTTTCATTGCTCTAACCCACTTTTCATCTTTGCATGATTCACACACTATTTTAGGTTCTATCTTGGAAAGTGGACACAAATTTATCTCAGTTGCTGCCACTTTTCTTCTTGTCATTACACCTTTTCCTTTGTCTCCAATTATCTGTTCTTCCAGGTGATTTTTTCTTTACATATTTTGGAGTCTTAGGAGCAGGTTCCAAAGTTTCTTCTTCTTCAATCTATTCTTCTTCTTCCTTATTATTCTCTTTCTCTTGTCTGAAAACAAGTTCATTTGGTTCATTTTCACTTATTTCAATTGAAATATGCATATTTTCATCAACTTTTACATTTGCACTTTCAACAATATTTCTCAATCTTTTATTGTAGCATCTATATGCTTTGATTTTGGTTGAATATCCAAGGAAAATACCTTCATCACATCTTGCATCAAACTTCCCTAGATTCTCATCATCTCTTTTAATATAACATTTGCTTCCAAACACCTTAAAGTACTTAACAATAGGAATTTTTCCATACCACAATTCATAAGGAGTCTTTGTGCTGTTGCTTTTGATCTGAACTCTGTTAAGAATATAGACAACAATGTGAATTGCTTCTCTCTAGTATACCTCATGTACATTTTCCTCATTCATCATAGGCCTTGCAACTCCTTGAACTGTCCAATTGTTCCTCTCAACAACTCCATTCTATTGAGGATTTCTAGGAGTAGAAAGATGCCTCTTTATGCCATACTCTTCACAAAACATATTAAACTCATTGGAGGTGAATTCTCCACCTCTATCAGACCTTTAACATTTGATTTTCAAGTTCACTTCATTCTCTGCCATAGCCTTGAACACCTTAAATCTATCTAGAGCTTGAGCTTTCTCCCTAAGAAAGCTAACCCATGTCATTCTAGAATAATCATCAATGAAAAGCATAAAATACCTGTCACCATTAAGACTTCTTGTTCTTGTAGGACCACAAAGGTCTGTATGAATCAATTCCAACATCTCGGTAGTTGATTGTTCTTTTCCTTTAAAACTACAACTTGTTTGTTTTCCTAGCTGACAATTTCTGCAAACAACATTGGTAGGCTTTGTGATTCTTGGCAAATCCTTGACAGCTTCTCTTGAACTAATCTTGATTAGGTTGTCAAAGTTTACATGTCCCATCCTTTGGTGCCATAGCCAACTTTTATTAACTTGAGACACAAAACACTGACCATCAACACCCTTAAGCTGATAAATGTTTCCATATGTTCTTCTTACTACAACTACCATAGTTCCAGACCCTTTTCTGATCTCACAAGTATTATCCTGAAACACAAGCTTAAATCCTTTGCTACACATTTTTCCAACACTCAAGAGATTATTCCTTAAGCCCTTAACATAATAGACATCATCAATATTGTGTTTTCCATCAAAACTAATTGTTCCTTTTACAACAATCTTTGCACCCAAATCATCTCCAAACATGACTAATCCTCCATCATACTTTTCAAGTTTAGTAAACTTACTTTTGTCTCCAGTCATATGATTTGAGCAACCACTGTCAATTACGCAATAGTCTTTTTATTTTATAGCATGGAAGGAAGAAACCAGCTTACCTTCCATCTCTTCCTTCTTTTTTTCCAGACCACATTCCCTTGCACATCTTCCATGGTTAGTAGAAACTGATTTATTCTCTAAGGATAGAAACATGCATTCATCTTTATCATCCTCAATATCAGATTCATCATAAAGAATTCTAACATCTTCTCTAACATAATACAATTTCTTGAACTTTTTGTCTTTATTGTCTTTGCTTTTCTTGTGTATGGCTCTATTTGGACATCTTGAAGCATAGTGATCAATATTTCCACAATTGAAACATTTAAAAGGTAACATACCTTTGTACTTTCCGATACCTTTCTTCAGTTTCCTTGTAAAATTTGCTTCCAACTCCTCTAAACTTTCACCATCTAGATCATCTTCTGACTTTGTGGCTTTGAAGGTAGTTTCTAATTTCTTCTTTTCTTTTCCAAATTTCCTCATTTCAAATGCGGTCAAGGTGCCAAATAGTTGTTCTCTAGTGAATTTCTTTGGATCATAAACTTCCTCAATGGTTGAGACCTTTTCACTATAGCTCTCTGATAGGGTCATCAAAATCTTCTCCATTACATCTTCATCTGTCAGAGTATCTCCTTGATTTTTGACATCATTTATTGCACTGTCAACCCTTTGAAAGTAGCTTGCTATGTCCTCACCTTCTTCCATTTTCAAGTTCTCATATCTGTGCTTAGCTGTTAACTTCTTTGATAATTTGACTCTATCATTTCCTTCATAGACATCTTTCAACTTTTCCCAAACTTCATAATCAATTCCCAATGAAATAAATTTTGTTAGCTCAGTCTTAGATAAAGCACTATAGATTGCATACCTTATTTTTAATTTTCTTCCTAGGTAGAAATCTCATCTATAGAAGAAGGACCACTTTCTAGCTCAACATATTTTGTCTCAACAACTTTCCAAGTCTTGTAGCCAAGAGAGATTAGGTAACCTCTCATCTGCACTTTGAAGTGTAGATAACAAAAATCAAACAAAAGAAACACTAGATTTATGTGGAAAACCCAATAAGGGAAAAACCACGGTGAGGATTAACTCACAATATAAGAGTAATTGCAAAATTGTTTACAAAGAGGATCACTGCCCAAGATAGGACTCACTGTCCAAATGGGAGGCTCACTATCTACAGATAAAGAAAGATAGAAAGAAGAATATTACACATAAAATTATCTCAATGCAACATAAGATCCACCACAACAACTTGCACACATCCGCAACCTTGATCAAAGAATTACAAACGCCATCAGATCATTGCTTTTAGGAGTCTAACACATTGAAGCCCTCGTTGCCTTTGTTCACTTTCATACAATCTCTCACATCTACCTTTCTTCTCACACTTGTGGCATTCAATCCTTAACATCCTGTCTTGTATTTATACCATCTTCAACCTTAGAAACTTTCTCCAAGGTTGGCTACACACTCTTCATTTTACAAGTTCAAATTAGGTCAGAAAATCAACATTCCTATGGTGGATGAGAATGAGAGCAGACCAAACCAACACTTAACCAAGACCCAAAAAAACATCTTGGATCAATCACATGCTTCCTTAATTGATACTTATCCTTCGCATGATGTGTAAACACTAGGTCAGCCAAACCTAATGAAAACACCAATGAACTTTGAAGTGCACGCTTCTATAACAAGAATATAGCATGCTTCACCATACATTGGAACACATCTTAGATGCCTTCATATTCATTCATGGCTATTGCAACAACCTTCATACATAGAAAACTTTCCATCAGTCCATCCAAACTATACAGACACACAAAGTAACTCTGAAATTAGTCTTCCAGAGCACCAAACCACAAACATTTTTGATGGAAAATAGATAACACCATTACAAGCCTTATTATAGATCCACAAGACTTGAAACAAAGCAGCGGAGGACTGCGGAGCAAATACATTTCTCCCAGTCCATAAAAAAACAAACTCTACTAGACCAGTTCACAAACCGATGAACTCATCTTTCACTCTACATCAAACCAGAAGCTATATTCCAGGATATGTCACCCAAGGATGTCCTTAAACAACACTTCAGATCCACACAAGCATAGGATCAACACAAAATAAATGCGGAGCATATGCTAGAGCACATTCTGAGCACACACAATTCTATCTTTACTATTTATTAATTTTCTCAAAAACACTTGGTAACTCATCATATCCGCACACCTGTAACACCATAAAGATAGCTCCATGTACTCACAACATCTCTACAGTATCTCAACTATACATGCACAACCTGCAATCACTTGTTTCCTTTCTCTGTAACAACCTATACCGTGTTTACATCAATGACAACATTAATGACAACACCACCATACTCATTCATACTTGCAACAAAAAACCCCTTGTTTGATAATGATGATGAAAATAGCTTTTTTGATCAATAGGAATATGACCCAAATGATGATAATAAGAGTCTTGTGGATCAAGACAAAATACCTCAATCCTTAGATGACATTGACTTAAGAATTTTTTCCACAATCTTTAGTAACCCATCCATCAATCTTTAATACCAAGAATTATCTAGTGCAAATTATATTGCTAATCCTTAACAAATATCCATTGGTTTTCCTTCTATCACCTTTGACAAGGGAAAACCATATTTATTCCAGTACCTCCTTTAACTCTAGTCCATATTCCAAATTTCCCCTTCAGAAGAGTGCCTTGTAGCCTCCACCTCCTATCCCAATCATTCATCCTCCAAACCATTACAATCCATACCTTTCCAATCCAAAAATCTATGCAATAAAGTCACCTTTAGGGACTTTATCCATTGAGTAATAACAAAGGCTCTTAAGACCCAATGCACAAACAAAGTTATGCCATCCCACCACATTGCTAATCCTATGCCATCTAAATATTTTGTTGATTTAATAATTCTCAATCCCAAACCTATCACATGCTTCAAATATATTAAGTCCAACATCCATGAAAATAAAAATCCTTATCCCATCCATGTGAACAACTCAAGAGTCCCTTTGTGGAATAATCTCTAGCAATATTAAATATCAATCCTCCCTCATTTCATCCAAGAAAATTTGCATGTGCCAAAAAATTACTTTAAAACATGGCCAAATGTACCCTATCCTAAATAAAAATCCTATCTATGATCAAGAAATCCTAGATCAAGAACCATAATGCACTCCATAACCTATCAAGATCACTCAAGATATTCTTATCCAAAATCCTTATTGCCATGCCAAAATCTTGTCCATCCAATAATTTCCCATCCTTATCCAAAGTCACATTTTTTTATCCAAACAATTGGATCTATATCAAGAGAAAGGTACAAATAATGATAAAAAAACCCCAACACAAATGAAGATCAAGTTATGTACACACTCCCCATATATGATCATGACATCCAAGCCAATTCGATATTTCATCAAGATCCTATTTATGATCATGACATCCACGCTTTTACAATCTTTGATAAAGATCCTATGTATGATCAAGAAACCCAAACTGATCCCCTCATCCACCTCTATTCCATTTATGATTATAAAATTAAATATTATCCTATCCATTCTCCAACAATCTCCATTTCCCAAGATGAGATACTTGCCTCCTTTAAACACATAGATTATCAAATAAATGACATTGATCACATCAAACATATATGATAAAATAAATAACATGGATCACATCAAACATGAGATAGAAAAGATAATATGCATCATATAATTTACATTCCAAATGATGAAACAACAAGTATGGAGAAGGAGAAAGCCCCAATATCTTACCAAATAGGATTGTTCATTTTTGTTAAAGAAATATTTCTCATAGTAGATAAAATATAAATGATTGATGGTTCCCAACTACACAAAGCTGGCTTAGCATATTGTTTCCAAAACAACAAATATCCTAGCACAAATAGAATATATCAAAACATGTAGTATCAATAAAAAAATTACGCTTGCATGAACAAGATATTTTAGAACCAATACACTTTTGTTCAAATCCTAGTTAGCAAGGCCTTGGTTATTCATCAATTCAAAAATATAATGATGTTAATAGTACCTTGATGATTGTTGGCCTCCTACAATGATTTTAATAACTAAGCCTTTACAACCATGACTCAGAGATTGGACATCTAACCTGAATAGCTATCTCAATCATCATGAAGGTGCATTTAAATTGTCAACCCAGGGATGTGAATTTGAAATGGGCCAACACAGTATGTGCACTAGGAACTCTCAAGTAGCCATTTCTATTCTATAGCTAAGCAAAACAATACTGAAAGTAAATTGCTTGAAAAGGAAATAAAGCAAATGTTAAACATCAACCAACAACTATACGAAGCTGAAATGCATAATAGGAATAAAATATTTGAGCAACAAACAAGAAACTACTTTGTCTACTTTGGCTGGAGGAATAGACACATAATGAACTTCTAGTGGCTGCAGGAACAGTTGATGCCAAATTTCTAACCAAGTACTAAATAACAAGTAATAATAAACTAATGCTAAACTAATAAGACTGATTACTAACCAAGTGGGTCCACTTAGATAAGTATCCACTAAACTAATAAGAAATCAGATGCTCAAACTTAGGACTTTATTTCATTCATCGTAAATCATGCATACAAAGAGTAATGTATTGAAACTGGAGAATGAGAGTACAATGTCAAATCATGCAACCTTTTGAAGAAGGAGCATCAAATCATTATTTATATTATAGCTAAACAAGGCAGTCAAATCCACGACTGGGAGGATGCCATTTAAGGAAAATAGGGGAAAGTGGAGCGATGGAAGTTACACATGCATGGAATCTAGTCAGACATGCAAGTCAGACACAAACTCAACACAACAGTAATGCCCATGCATGTTCAATCATTATGGTCCACTGCAAGGCAGTTACATTTAGTTTTGCATGAAGAATCTTTGCTACTAGCTGCCTTTGACTTGGAGCGATTCCTCAACTAGATGTTATGGAGCATGACCAACTAGTGGTGTCTTCCTCAACTTAGCACATTAAATTTGCATGTCAAGGTTAGTACGCATAATGACTACACATCTATAACCACTCTAAGAAACACATATTAACCACATGCAAAATCAATATAGATAGTTCACATATTATGCCAAATGTCATTGAAACTTGCAGAGATAGGATAATATCAAATGCCAATGGTTTGATAGAAACATTATGCCAATACAAACACTTAAACATTAAAGTTCATGACATCTATGAGAAAATAGACTATAGTTTCTAACCAAAACTAGACCAAAAATTAGGCTCATCACTCCCCCCAACCTAACGTTTTGTTGGTCCTCCAGCAGGGGAAGAGTTGTTCTTCTGCTTGGTCAAAGCTCTAAAATTTGGAACTGAGAGCTACCTGACATTAGTGGCTGCAGTACGTGAATCAAGGTCCCAATAGAATCCTCCCACTCTGTCAAACCCGTTCCATCTTTGCCTCTCTGTAGCAACGTCATTCTAGTAAAATCTAAAGTTTGGCATGGGCCACATGAGCATGGGTGGCTAAAAAGTCAGGGGAAGCCAATGTCGACCCTGTGTTCTCCCAATCTCAATATACATCTCAATTCTTTTTAATGCTACAACATAATTGTCGATGAAATTAGGCTCATCCTGTTTCAGTTCATTAGTCAAACTATTCCATCTCTGGGATAAACATCTCCTGATGGTCTCCTCCTTTGCTACAATTTTTACCTCATACTCAGTGTAAGCTGTCTCAATCCAAGGCATAATCCTATTGCCATAGCTTGGTTTGAACAACATTCTGTGCCATTCTTTGTAAATGTCCTTTGGGTTACTCGATTCAACTCTAACATGCAAAGGGATATTAGACTCCAATTTTTTATAGGGACCATGTTGCTGACCCCAACTAATTTCATTTTGTACCCAAGACATAAATGCTCTCAATTGAACATCCCCAACATACAACAAGAGATTCCAATCATGGTCTTTTGTGACAACATAATTATGTAAATAAAATTCACATAGTAAATTCTTCATTTCAAGGGAGACAATCCTATAAGCATTGAAGAATTCCATGGGGGTGTCAATAGAAGGATTCAAACCTGAGGCAAGTATTGAAATCTTAAAAGAGAGATACTTCTCTCTCAGGAGTAGAGCATAGACCCTTGGAGGATCTCTACATTCCATAATCTTTGGTGTTAAAGTTGCCATATCATCTACCCTCTGCTTCAGGGTGGCAATTTATGCATCTTTATCCTTAATTTCCTCATCCTTCTTTTGAATTTCCTCCAATTTTTATTTTTTCCTTTTTCCATTCTTCCTCCCTTCTTTGTATTTCTCTCCATAAATTCAAAATTGCTGCATGTATTGTTAAATTAGGAGGATTATGAATGCCTACCAGTCTTTTTGTTGATGGCGGCTCTTCATATGGCACTATTTGCATGGACTCAGGATGTCCAGTTATCTTAGGCTGCAAGGGTACTATTTCTTCTTCCTTTTGCTGCAGGGACTCTTGTTCTTGTTGTGGCCGTAGAAACTCCTGCCCCAGTTCTGGCTATTGCTGCATGACTTCTTGCTCATGCTGCAGGACCTCTTGCTCATGCTGCAGGAAGTCCTGATTTTCCTCCAATTCTCCTGCAATGTTAGCAAAATCAACCAATGTTATATTTGTTGCTCTCTTAAATATGTCTTCTTCTTCTTCAACATTCTCTTGCTCCATTGGAGCTTCAAGGTCCTCATGTGACATCTCACTAGGTTTAGGGCTTTCCTGCAGAGGCGTATCAATCGCAGGCTTGATTGGTCTTGATTTCCTTGGGAGGTCTCTCACGTTTTCCTTTGGTTGCAGGATGAACAGTATCAACCTTCCTCTTAGAACTTGGCACTTTTATTTCTACAGGTTGTGTTTTAGCCTTCCCTTTTTTCATTTCTACCTTTCTCTATTGTGCCCTAGTTTTCATGAGGGTTTCAAGTGGAACTTCATCATCAGAATCCGAGGAAGAGCTTTCATTTTTCTGAGTGCTATGTTCCAGAAGAACTAATTTCTATAGCTTCTTTTGCTATAGGAGGATTCACACTAGAGCTAGTTCTAGAAGTTGAAGCGCTAGGAATGGCTTCAACCGTGCTTACTCTCTTGCTAGATTGACGGGATTGAGGTATAGCCCTAGGTGGTAAGTGCTCAACATTGACAAAATCTTCCTGATGATAATTTTGATCAACATTGATAAACTCTTCCCAAGTCATTCCAGATACATCATGCAAATACTTTTCAACTAGCAATTTAATCAAGCAATGGTGGGAAACAAAATTATCCCTACCTTCTTGGGTCTCAGCTGCCATGATAGAGAGAAGATTGTACAAAACGTTGGGCACATTCATCCTCCTTCTGTGCCTCATGTGGTTCAAAATCTTGAAGTGGATAGAATGAAAATTTGACTGGTGACCCTCACAAGTGATGTATTTGATAACATACACAACTATTTTCTTCCACGACTCAGGCATAGACAATCTCTTTGCACCCCGTTTATCTATGCTCAGTGGGGGTCGTTTGGCTTTGTGAATTCAGCCCTAGCTAACCTAGCATCTCTAGAAGTAGGGTAATTTTCACCATCAGTAGGTAACCCTGTAACCTCTGCAATTATTTCCTCTATTTCCACAACTTCTAACCCTTTTATTGTGGCTTTTCCTTTTGAAAATGTCTAGGAAAATTTGAGGGCAATGCCTTCATCAAAACCATCCAACTTCAAAAAGTAATCTATCCATCCACAATTTTGAAATTCGGCCAGGCATTGTGCATCTTGCAATAAAATATCATGCACTATGGGTTCATTTTGAATTAACCCACCTCCCATTGTCTGCAATCAAACAAATGCTCAACAACTTCTTTCTTGCAATTCCCCTTTTGAAAATCAAATGCACTTCCTTGCAGTGTCTGCTAAATTCGAGGACCAACTTGCTAAATTTCTAGTGCCAATGTCGATTGAATTTCCTTTCTTTTTTCTTTCCTTTTTTGCTTGCAATTCAAGATTAGGACATGGAAATAATGACAAGAAAATGAGTGATAAAAGGAAATTATGATAGGAAGAAATGATGGTTGCAGTTATTGTCCTTCACACATGCAAGTCGTCCTTTCACTCAGATTTCAAATCAGCTCATTTTTAAATTTTTGATGCAGCCTAATATGGTTTGACACATGGGCAATAAATTTATAAAATATTTTCATCTTTTTCATTCCCCTCCCCCAAACCTAAATTTGGACATGTGTCCACACATGCGAGATGGGAGTGGTGATGCGACAGGGAATGATGGCATTTTATGCAAACGTCTATATTAACGTACAACAATTAAATGAATGCACTTAAAAGATGATTAAAGATAAAAATTAATGTGCACATACCTGAATGTGTGGAAGATTTGCTACAAAGATCATGGATAAAGTAACGCTCACCTTGTTGGAAAATAAATTGAGCAATAAATGAAGTGAAATGAGGTGAGGTGGAATGAAGTGATGGAAGATAGAGAAAGGTGGTGATGGATGGGTGGATGGGTGGATAACAAAGAAATGGATTTCCACGTAAGTGAAAGTATTTATTATGAAAAGTACGTACCTCAATTAGGCTGAAGGAGGGACACTAGGTCCATTGCCTTCATCTGCAGGAAGCTCCAAGTGCCGGGTGAATTGCTGCAGGAACTCTTCTTTAGAAGCTGGCTTATGATATAATTTGAGGTGATGATCGTTGACAAGTAATTTGAACCTGACAGGGTTAATAGTGGTGAGTTGAACAACTCCATTAGGAAAGACCTCAACAACTTCATATGGTCCTAGCCACTTTGTTTGCAATTTTCCTGCATTGTCCTAATATCTTGAATCATAGAGCAAGGCACAATTTCCTAGTTTGAACTTCTTATCCTTGATAAATTTGTCATACCACTTGATCCTCTAATTTTGCACTACTTCTGTATGTTGCAGGGTTGCTCTTCTTATCTCATCCAAAGCATTTAGCTACATGATTCTTTCTCTCTGTGCTTCAGAAATATCCATCCCTAAATCCACTACAGTTCGTAGAGTCTTATGTTCAAATTTAATTGGCAACATAGTTGTCTTTCCATACAACAACTCAAATGGGGTGAAGCCAGTAGTTGTTTTCCAGGTTGTCCTATAGGCCCAAATAACTTCTAGTAATCTGTTTGCCCAATCCTTTCTATGGACAACTACTGTTTTAGTCAGAATGGCTTAATTTCTCTATTGGTCACCTCAACTTGGCCATTAGCCTAGGGGTGATAAGGATTAGACTTTCTATGCCTTATGTTATACTCATTAACTAGTGCTGCAACAAGAGTTGATGTGAATTGAGCACCTTGATCAGTCACTATTTCTCTTCAGACTCCATATCTTGTGAAAATATCCTCATAAAGAAATTATGTAACTTTGTTATCTCTTGCATGCTTCATGGCCTTAACTTCTACACATTTTGTTACATAATCAGTGCATACTAATATATAAGACTTACCATTTGATGGAGGGTCAACTGGTCCCACAAAATACAATCCCCACTTGTTAAAGGGAGTGATTACTATTTGAGGGAAAAGTGGCATCTCATCAGATTTGGTTGGTCTACCCATTCTTTGACATCTATCACATTTTCTGGTATACCTTCCTACATCCTTGTGGAGTGTTGGCCAGTAATACCTTGTGTTTAAAACCTTTATTGCTATCCTCTTGGCCACAAAGTGTCCTCCACGTGGTTCATTGTGACGTGCATGCAAAATGTCATATGTCTCCTCTTCTCTCACACATCATCTCATGACATGGCCAAGTCCAGTATAAAACAAACAAGCAACAATCCAAGAGAAAGGAAAAGATTTTTCAATGAGTACCCTTTTCTCTTTTGGGAGAAGTGAGAAGGAAATCTACTTGTAACCAAGTAATTGGCTATGTTAGCATACCAGGGTATTTGTACACTGAGAGAGAATAGATGCTCATTAGGAAAAGAGTCATCTATGGGATGATTGTCTTCTAATGTGGTTAGCCTTGAAAGAAAATCTGCAACAACATTGGCCTTCCGTGGTTTATCCACAATGGTTATATCGAACTCCTGCATAAAAAATAACCATCTTGCTAATCTACCTATGATCAAAGGTTTATTCATGAGATACCTAATGGCTACATGATCAGTGTGCACAAAGATTTCGTAGCCCATTATGTAATGTCTGAATTTGTTTAGTGCATTGATTACTGCCAGCATCTCTTTCTCTGTCACTGTATAATTGAATTCAACTCCTTGAAAATTTTTGCTAACAAAGTAAATAGCATTTTCAACAGCTCCCTCTTTCTATCCTAAGACTGCTCGTACGGCATAATTTGATGCATTAGTGTGGATGTGGAAAGGAAGCTCCCGATTGCGTCCCTTGAGTATAGGAGCATGAGTCAAGGCTTCCTTCAAGTTAGAAAATGCCTTGTCACAAGCTTCAATCCATTGAAATTCAACATCTTTCATGAGAAGGGTATACAATGGTGCTGCTACCTTGCTGAAATCCTTGATGAATAGCCTATAATATCCTGCATGACCCAAGAAACTCCTAACATCCTTCTGTTTTGTTGGTGTAGGAAGATTTGTGATTACCTTAATTTTTGCAGGATCTACTTGAATTCCCTTGTGGGAGATGTAGTGGCCAAGAACTACACCCTCTTGCATCATCATGAAGCACTTATCACTATTTAAGGACAAGTTTTGGTCTTTACATCTCTGTAGGAATCCTAAGATTTTATAATGCTTGATTAAAATCAACACCATAAGTGGTGAAGTCATCCATATAAATCTCCATGCAATCATGAGAAATGTCTTCGAATATGCTAATGACTTCACTCTAGAAATTTGCTGGTGCATTGCACAAGCCAAATGGGAGTACTGAATAGGAATAGGTCCCCCATGGACAGGTAACTGTGGTCTTCTCCTGGTCTTCAGCTGCAATTTGGATCTGGTTGTAGCCATTGAATCCATCTAGAAAAGAGAAGTATTACTTTCCTGCAAGTGTATTCAAAACTTGATCAATAAAAGGTAAAGGAAAGTGATCCTTCTTGGTGGCAGCATTAAGTTCCCTATAATCAACAGAAACTCACCATTTTCCTCCTTTCTTGGGCACAATCACTAATGAAGACACCCATTGACTATCTGAAATGGGGTAGACAAATCATGCGTCTAGCAATTTCTGCAGTTCTCCTTTCACAATAAATCTTAGTGCAAGGTTAATTATTCTTTGTGGCTGTCTTACTGGAGTGCAATCATCTCTGATATAAATTTAGTGTGTACAAATTTTAGGATCTAGTCCCTTCATATCATGATAATCCCATGCAAATGCATGTTGATGGGTCCTCAATAGGCTTGCTAATAATAATTGTTGCTCTTCATTCAATTTACTATTAACATTCAAATATTTTCCCTTTGACACCTGGACTTGTGTAGTTAGCTCTATCATGGATGCTTCATTAATACATGGTACCTTTAGTTCATACGAAAAAAAAAATGGAACATACCTATTACTGTAGGAAGTTTGTCTATAGGAAGAGTGGCTGCAGGAAGAACGTCTGTAGGAATAGTGGCTGTAGGAAGAGTAGGCAGAAGTGTCCTGACCAGAGTAGAAGATGATACTTCCTCCACTTCATAATGATTCTGAATGAGATTATCCAACACTTCATCTTCATCTTGGAGTTGCATGAAAGATCTTCTACCTAGCATCATAAGTTGCACCACAAAATTAACTTCCTCGGCCTCTTCACAAACATGGGGCCAAACGAGATTATCTTCACCATGAGATGGCTAAGTAGGTGGATACATAACAAAATTTTTAGTACTCATTCCATATAAAATGGTCATGTCACTTGATCGACATCCAATGTATGCATCTGTAGTTTCTAACCAAGGCCTTCCAAGAATGATGGGATATCCTCCTAGTGTAGCCTTAGGAGAAAGAATCATTAATTCTGCTAGGTATTTATAGGAATCTAGAACTACCATAAGATCCTCCACTACACCATTAGGCTTAACTTTGATCATTAAATTTATTGCAGCCCCTAAATCAATCAGAGCATTCTTTACTTTGATCCCGTTTATGAAAACTGCTACCACAGGACTGCCTGGGTCATTATACTTGGGAATAGTCACTTTTCCCAACATGATATCAACTATATGAGATGAGGTTTAATGCTGGATCACATCATCATGACTATGATTAAGTGAAAGAAGAAAATGAAAGAATTAAAGTCATTAAACCAAATTAAATAGTCTATAATATATAAGCCAATATTAATAATATTAAAATATAAATTATAGACTATAACTACATTCTAATTTTTTTTTCTTTGTGACTCTTAATTTTAATTTATCTTTCTTTCATTTTTCTTCTTTTCACTAATAAAGATATATTTCTATTCTCTCATTCCATTTATCTCTAATTTCTTTCCTGCCTCTTGGGCCTTGTGCCTTCTATCCCTCTACCATCTTTCTGCCTCTTTTTATACCTGTTGGGTCTGCAAAAACCCTTTTCATCTCCTTGAGCTCTCTATCCTGATGATGGATCACAGTGTGATCCGAAACGTTGATCCGAAAAAAGCTTACACAATCTAATCCAGAAATAGCTTCTCATATTCTTATGGATTGTGGAAATCTAATAACATTGAATGATATCAACTAGCTGGCGCACCACGTGAACTGTAGTTGGGTCTTTCTTTTTCCTACCTGGATTCTTGAGACAAGCTTCCTTGATTGCTTTGTCGTAGATTGGAACATCCTTTATGGCTTGAAATAGGGGTATCTAAACACATATATGATTTAGCTGATCCAGGATGTCAAAAGTGGTATCCTCCTTTTATTCTTTCTTCTTGGCAACTTCCAATCTCTGAGGAAATGGTGGTTCTTGTTCAGTCTGCTTGACTTGAACTAGTTCAGGATTTTTAGGTACACTTGGATGAATGGGATCATTCAAAGGTTCCTCTTCCTCTTCCATAGGAAGCTCGGTGATAATGGGCTTGGAAGGGGTTGGTATAGTAGTTCCTGAACGCAAATGGATATCACTTACACTCACAACATATGCAGGGAATTGATTTGAATCAACAAAGTATATAGGATGTTGCTGTGGTTTGTTATTAGGATTGGGTGTGGGATGAGCTGGTAGTTGAGTAGGTTTAGGTGCATTTGAGCTTGGATTAGCAGGTGGAGGCACTAGAGAAGACTGTTGGGGATGAGAAGGTGGCTACATGTAACTGGTTGTCTGAGTAGACCATTGTTGTCCTCCTCTCCATTGATTTGTTTGCTGCCAATTTCTTGGAGGTGGTTTCCAGTGCCCTTGAAATTGCTACCAATTCCCTTGAGGTTTTTGCCACTAAGGTGGAGAGCCCTGATGACTGGACAAAGCATTTGGAGGGTTGCTCCAAGGCGGTGGTGGATATCCTCCATAACTAGATGGATATGGGAGCTGCAATTGGTTACCAGATGAATAGGAATTAAAATATGGCCCAACATAGGATAATGGATCCGGTGGCATACCTTGTCTTGGAGCCCAAGGCTTCCTTTGTGCAACATAGTAGACTTGGTCTTCTTCAATCTGAATTGGCTTGAACTCAGGTGAAATCTTCTTTCTTTTAAGATTAGCTACCATCTTACATCTGTAGTCCTTCTTTTGTCTGCAGTGAGGGAAATGCTCTGTCAACATTGCCTCTTCCTCTTCTTGCTTCTTCTTGGCCTGAAGTGTATCTAGTTGAGTAGCTAGATTATTTATAATATCTTGCTTGAAGTATGCCAGCAAATGAGTAATCTCCATTCTTGAAACTCCACTAGTAGTTGAATTACTCATGGAAGGTTGATAAGTTGTCCCTTTCTTTGAGGCTTCCCTAGAGTAATTCTGACATATTTTCTTGATATCATCCCAAGGAACTTGAGTGATATCTCCTCCTCCCATAAGATCCAAGGCATCAGTGCAGTTGTCATTGATTCCTCTCAGAAAAAAGAAACTTTTGTGAGTCCTCATTAAGTGCACGGTGTGGAGATTTTTGTAGGAAAAACAAAAACCTTGCAATGTAGTCTTCTAGGCTCTCAACGTCCTTCTACTACATCCTGAAAATGTCACCTCCTCTCATGTCACTACCCCTACAATATTCTTTGTATTTCTCAAGGAATTTTGTTTTCATGTCTTCCCAAGTTTCCACAGTAGCTCTGCCTATGCTCATGAACCATCTTAATGCATCTTCTTTCAAAGTGGTAGGAAAAAAGTTAAGCCAATGGGAATTAGTATTATAATCATAACTCTTGCAGAGTATGTCAAACTCAAATAAGAAGGTATCAAGATCTTCTGTGACAAGTCCATAAAACTTTGGGAGTGTTGAAGTAGGGATATTCTTGATGTTGTCAACTTCATTTTGATGGGCAATGGGGAAAGGAAAAGCTATTTGGTTAGGTTTGCTCCCACTTGCATCACCCATGCTTGCTTGTTGTGGTTCCAAAGCAAGGTGGTTCTCAAGCTAATTTCAATCTTTAGAGGAGACCTCAGAACTAGTTAGATCATGATATGCATCAACAAAGGGGTGTGGATCTTCTTCTTCTGGTAGATTTTGATATTCAACTAGCTGGAATGGATTAGGATTGTTAGGAAGGAATTTCCCATAAACATCCCTTCTCCTTCCTCTATGCATGCAGTATTACTCACTATCAGTCAGCTCACACAAAAAATTGGTAACGAATAAGGGGGGTCATTACTTCCTAAAAGAACAATTTCTAGAAACATTACAACAAGAAAAACTAACAATGACTCCAAAAGACTCCCTAGTTTGACACCATCCCCAACAACGGTGCCAAAAATGTTGGCCTCCTACAATGATTTTAATAACTAAGCCTTTACAACCATGATTCAAAGATTAGACATCTAACTTGAATAGCTATCTCAATCATCATGAAGGTGCACTTAAATTGTCAACCCAGGGATGTGAACTTGAAATGGGCCAACACAGTATGTGCACTAGGAACTCTCAAGTAGCCATTTCTATTCTATAGCTAAGCAACACAATACTAAAAGTAAATTGCTTGGAAAGGAAATAAAGAAAATGTTGAACATCAACCAACAACTATGCTAAGCTGAAATGCATAACAGGAATAAAAGATCTGAGCAACAAATAGGAAACTACTCTGTCTGCTTTGGTTGTAGGAACATACATAGAATGGACTTCTAGTGGCTGTAGGAATAGTCAATGCCAAATCTCTAACTAAGTACTAAACAACAAGTAATACTAAACTAATTCTAAACTAATAAGATGGATTACTCACCAAGTGGCCCCCCTTAGATAAATATCCACTAAACTAACAAGAACTCAGATGCTCGAACTCAGAACTTTATTTCATTCACTGTAAATCATGCATACAAAGAGTAATGTATCAAAACTGGAGAATGAGAGTACAATGTCAAATCGTGCAACCTTCTGAAGAAGGAGCATCAAATCATTATTTATACTACAACTAAACAAGGTGGTCAACTCCACGACTGAGAGGACGCCATTTAGGGAAAATAGGGGAAAGTGGAGCAATGGCGGTTACACATGCATGGAATCTGGTCAGACATGCAAGTTAGACATAGAATTGACACAACAGTAATGCCCATGCATGCTCAATCATTATGGTCCACTGCAAAGTGGTTATGTTTAGTTTGCATGAAGAATCTTTGCTGTTGGATGCCTTTGACTTGGAGCGATTCCTCAACTGGACGTTATGGAGCATGCCCAACTGTTGGTGTCTTCCTCAACTTAGCACATTAAATATGCATGTCAAGGTCAGTATGCATAATGATTGCACATCTATAACCACTCTAAGAAACACTCATTAACCACATGCAAAATCAATATAGATAGTTCACATATTATGCCAAATGTCATTAAAACTTGCAGAGATAGAATAATATCAAATGTGAATGGTTTGAGAGAAAAATTATTCCAATACCAACACTTAAGCATTAAAGTTCATGACATCTATGAGAAAATAGACTATAGTTTCTACCCAAAACTAGACCAAAAACTAGGCTCATCAATGATATCAGGGGAAACCTCATCTAATGCAAGAATCGACATAGGGGTCATGTTTAGTCCTTACCACAAGGTTTTTGTGAACACTCATCTCATCCACATGATATACCATCATTCCCAAATACTTGAACCCACCATTGGGACCAAAAAAAATGTAATAGGCAAAAGATAAAATTAAATGTCAAAAGCCAATGAATTCAAAAATCAAAGTGGACAAATGAAGTCAAAATAGATCCTGAAGAAAATTGGATTAAGCAAAGAAAATAATTTAAATATAATAGTTAATAAAAATGTGGATAAACATGGAAAAGGTCTCCTACAAACTACAGGTGTCCACCTCTTTCAAAATGGTCGTAAGGTGTATAAATGCATTGGTACTAAACACAACCCAAATCCAAAATACAAAATACAAAATCCATCATTTTTCAACCCAAGTTTAGAAAAATAAAAAATCCAAAATCCAAAATTATAAATAATCCATCCACATCTACAATCCCCCTTCATAATTTGATATCTCACTTAAAATACAAAAATCCTAACTTACAAATCTACCACACCTTGAAATAGTACTTTATCATAAGGAGTCTAATAGAACTATATCATGATGTGTGCATTCAAGTTAGGCCAAAACTTGTATCAACAAGGATCATGATAACATCTGTGGGTTGTATGCAAGCATCATGATCCTAAGAAGGAATCTCCTTTATGTAGGCCACTATTGGAATATCAAGACACAAACATCTACATAAATAATACAAAATGAACTAGAATAGTTAATGATCATTTAAAAATTGATGGCAAAAAAAAGTAAATAAAAATAATTCATCCAATAGTGGAAACCATTCGTATGGTACTTTGGACAAGTACCATAATTAAAACCTAGAAAACATGCATTATACATAAAATAATTATATATGTGTACCATTACACTTGGGGGAATGTTTTTTCATCATCACACCTTTTTTCATGACATCACCATCTATTCATTCCACATCACTTCCATCCATCTTCCCTACCCACCTTGATATTGACATGGATTGGGAGCACAAACTCTTGACATGTGTATCCTTTGGCTACACCTAATATAACATCATTCCATTATATACATATCACTATCCAACCTCATATCTTGGAGAAAACATATTATTCCCATGTCACATAGCCCTTGGAGATCACATCCTAAATTATGCATCTAAAAATTCTTCTCTCTTATCCTCCATCCAATAATCCTCATGTATCCTATCCTGTACCTAATCATCCTCCCATACACCACCTAAGAAATCCTTTATTCTTTCATCCTAATTGTTAGATTTGGTTCTCCTTTTTCATCGATTCCAAGTATTTTTTTATCCAATTCACTATTTAATCCAATCCATATATCCTACAACCCCCATAATCCAATCAATCTTAAAAGTAGTCCACCCAAATCCAACAATCCTATTCCATGCAATATTGTTAAGCACTTTAGTGTATTATTAAAAAATACCTTGGTTTTGTTCCCAATTTTTCTATAAAACTAGATTCATTTTACTCAAACCATCATCATTGGGATAAATCATTCACAATCCTCATGTTGTTCTCATCATTAAGAAATAATCCTCATTTTTTAATTATCATTAATAATACTATCATCATCATCAATCAATCATTCAATTGGTTTCTAACTTGAATAGGGGCAACGACATGTTTGTATTTGTATTATTGTACATGCTTGTTGTCGTGCTTGTGTGTATTTTTGTTTGTTTGCATCTATCATAGTCTTTATAGTATAACACCATAACAATAGCATGGCATTCCATATCATGGTGTCCAATATCATATGTTTGTAGGTGAATTTTTTTTAAGTCAATCCATGTGTTGGATACATCCTCACTTTAGTATTTATAACTTAGTGCATAATATACATTACTATATTAAATAAAGGTTGCTCTCCTCATGAGTAACTGCAAACAACTGGGTCCACTTTTTGTGAAACAAATGATGCAATTCTTTTTCAAAAGGAACAAATTTTGGCAATACAATTGATGAATTTTTTTATAGAAGTTTTGGATGAAATTAAAATCCATTATAGATGACAATGTCTAGTTTTTAGATATATAATTTTTTTTACTATTGAACATATTTGTTCTATTTATTATTAATTTTTAAACAAAAGAACTGATAAATTTTTTAGAAGGAATGAACTTTGGCAATATGGTTGATAATTTTTTAATAGAATTTTTGCATGAAAATAAAATCTATTATAGACGACAATGTCTATTTCTAAAGTATGTATTTTTTTTTTCATTTTTAAATAAAAATCCTTATAAACGTCAAATGACATGTTAGTATTTTTTTAGTAACTTTTGATTTGTAATTTTTAATTATGACCAATCTAGACATAATTCTATATATGATGAAAAAAGTTTCAAGTTAAAATTCTTTTAGGTCAAATTATGTTGGCCATACATGAGGGATTTTAAAAACACACCTTAGTTTGAGTAAAAAATAATTAAAAAGTACTTACTAAAAAATTACAAATATCTTTTAGTGCTTTAAGTTTTCAAATATGACCATTCTAGACACCATTCTCTAAATGATGAAAATAAATTTCATGTTAAAATTATTTTAGGACAAATTATGTTGGTTGTATATGAGGGATTTAAAAAAACACCTTAATTTGAGTAAAAAATTAATTAAAAAATACTCTAAAAAATTACACAAAAATATCTTGACCATTCTTCAACATCATATGTAATTTTTTACAAAATAATTTTAAAAATCTTTTAATTACTACTTATTTTTTTGGTCATACATGTGCATGTTTTGACCTTCAACATATCCTTTTAAAAAGATGATCTTTTTACATACTATACAAAACCAAATTTTATTATTTGGGTATTAGATTAAATTATATATTTTAAAACTAGAAATAAAATCCTACATTTCATTTTTTATACCATGTTAATATTCTGTGTAAGTGCTTTAAAGTTTTATCCCAACTATGACAATGTTTGATTTCGAGAAAAAAGCTTCCACTTTTTAGTCAAAAAGTGGACTGATTTTCTTGCACATGCCCTCATGTCAGCATAAAAACACATTAAAAAATAATTTAATCATTCCCCATAATAAATTCATTATCCTCATTGCATTTATAATCGAGTTTCTTGCATCCATTTCTTTATTTTTCCTCCATTTTCTTCACATCTCTTCTTTCAAGAGGTCATACAATTTTTGCACGGATAACCTCTCAAGGGGGCATCATCCCTCTACATAGTCTACCATTACTTCTTGCACCAAATTTGGGTTTATAATCACTTTACTCATTTCTTCTAATTCATTCTTCTCATAATTTTCTTTTATATGAAACAATGTTACTTTTAACATCATCTCAAAAGAAGGGAAAAATATAAAGACTAAAATAATTCTCTTTTTATCATTATTATTATCCATCATTATAATTATTCATTTTTATTATCTATTAATCTATTATTATTTAATTAAATAATTCCTAGCTATTTAATTGATATGAGCTAATTTATCACCCATTAATAAATAAATAAATCAATAAAATTCATCTCACATTATCCATAAACATTTAGGTAACATTACAACTCGTTATCCATTAAATAAATTAAATAAATTCATAATTATCGTCTCATTAGTTAACTTCTTCATCAAAATATAAATTTTCTCATAAAAAATCTATTAAATGAATTAATAAAATTCACAATTATCCTCTCACGAGTTTAACTTTCTAATAAAGCTAGTAAATTCCTCATCAAATCCCACTAATTAATCCACCTCTCCTCATTAACTCCACTATTAGTGGAGTTAACTCATGGTTTATGATCAAGCATAGACCATCCATTTATTCCTCAAAAATATATAAATTCATCATCTCATTCATCATTTACATAAACAATCTCCAATACAATATTACATTATCAAATTTATCATCCACATAGGTTATGTTAACAATGATAGGATAGGTAACATTAACCTTACAATCCTATGCCATTCATATGTCTCCATGTTTCTTGGAATGTGTTCTAGGGGACATGAGAGAAATTCATTGAATTTTGGCATTTTTATAATTATATTTTAAAGAGATGATTTAATGTTGAGGGAGGTTACAAATCATCATGGATAAAGTCTCTCTCCTAGGCATCCACTTTGGGAATTTGTGAAATATCATGAGTGGGGTGCCAAAGTTTGGAGGGAAAAAGATGTTCATTGGTGTTCCATCGATAAGTTAAAGAGTCATTAGAGCATCTAGAAAGACATAAGTTGAAAAGGCTATGGGCTAGGTTCCCATCTCAAAGCCTTGTGAATTTTATTTAATATTTTATAATGAATTTAGGTTTTCCAAGAAGGGGGTGTGGGGTTTTGCAAGTGGTTTTGTACCTCTTGTTTTGGTTTACCATTTGTGGTTTTACCTTCCAAAAGTTCTATATATTGGAACCATTGGATGATAGTTTCATATTGAGTTATTTGCAGGTATCTAGGTGCAACTAGGTTGATCAAAGATCAATAATGGAGTGTATTATGGTGTATCTCTCTTGTGAAGATTAATAGTATACTTTTGCTCTTTTCTTATGTAATTTTTTTTCCCGAAAGGGTTTCTCCACATAAATTTGGTGTAATATTTTGTTTGCTTCACATTGTTTTCAATATTTGGTATTAGAGCTAATGATTTTGTTGAGAAGGGGATGCCTTTCTCTTAAGTGTTGAATGTTTTTTGGTTGTAGTGGAAGCTTTTGTCTTGTGGTATATTGCAGATTTGTGAAGAGGATTGTATACCATGAACTCTACCCTTTGTTAGGATATTGAGAAGTTCAATGGAACAAGCTAGGAGATTTGGAAATTAAAGGTGGGGGATCTCCTTGAGGAGAGAGATAAGAGGTTACTATTTTCATAAGAAAGTAAACTAGTTGCAATGTTTGATGAATATTGGAATAAGTTAGTCAAGAAGGCATGAGGAATCATTCATTTGTGTCTTATTGATTCCATCCTTTTGAATGTCTCCACACAAGACACCACATACACGTGGAATATTATACCTATGATATATATATCAAGCTAAAATTTTGTCTAACAAGTTGTATCTCTAAAGATGAAATATGGAAACTTTATTGTAAAACATTTAAATTATTTTAACATAATTATTAGTCATCTTGCATAATTAGATGTTAAATCAGAAGATGAAGATAAATGTATCTTGTTTTTTTGTTCTTTTCTCAAATCTTGGTAAAATCTATTTGTTGCCACAAGAAGTGGTAAAGTAGAGCCAAAGATGGAAACCATGATTTTCATACTACTTTTAGAGGGGATGAGGAGAAAGTATATGAATGTCGGCTCCCAATATTCTTTTCATGTGAGAGGTAGGTCCAAAGAGAAAGGGCCTAAGGGGATAAAAGAGGGATAAGTCTAAAGGACGTTCTAAAACCCTGAAAAGAGCAGAGTAAAGTGTTGGAATTATGGAAAAAGAGGGCATATGAATGAGTGTAGGAACAAGAAAAATAATGTTGATTCCTTGAGGGAAAGTCCTTCGATGATGATTCTGATGCTTTGTTTATTTCAACTAACTCTATTAATAATGATGATTGGTTTATTGATTCAGGTTGCTCCTACCACATGAATCCTCAAAAGGAGTGGTTTAGTACTTAAAAATAATATAATGGGGGGATGTTTTCCTTAGTGATAACAACATAAAGAATATTGTTGGTAAATCAAAGGTAAAGTTGTGTTTTAGTGATGGAAGGATTAAATCTCTTGATAATGTTTTTCATATTCCACCACTTGCGAGAAATTTACTTTTAGTATCCAAGTTAAATGATTTTGGAATGCATGCTATAATTGACAAGTTTTGTTGCAAGTTGGTAAGAGGGATTTTGGTGATAGCTAAAGGATCTTAGATAGGGACTTTGTTTAGGCTAAATTCCTCTACTTTGTGTAACTTTTCCAATGTAACTAACACTAAAAATGCATGTATGTTGTGGCACCATATATTGGGTAACATTGGTGAAAAATGACTTAAGAATATTCTATGTAAAAATTTGGTTGACGGTATTTATGATTATTCTATTGGTAAAAATGATTTTTCTGAACATTGTGTGTTTGGTAAACAAAATAGATCATCATTTTCTAGTGGATCTAATAAGACAAAGATTTTATTAGATATCATTTATTTAGATGTATGTGGACCAGTGGATGTTGACTCTTTGGGTAAATCTTGGTATTATATCTCTTTCATTGATGATGTCTCAAGATACACTTGGATTTATTTTATGCATTATAAATCTAAAATTTTCACTAATTTTAAGGTATTTAAGGCCTTAGTTGAAAATAAATCATATTATAAGATAAAACTATTAAGATCTAAAAAATGGGGGTGAATATTGTTCCAAGGAATTTGATGAGTTTTGTAAGCATGCAAGTATTGTTTAAGAAAATACTCCTTATACTCCACAAAAAATGAGGTAACAAAAATAATGAACAAACCTTGATGGAAAGACCTGGGAGAATTTTGAGTGGTGCTAATATTGATAGATGATTTTGGGTAGAAGCAGATGGCACTGCTTTTTATTTGAGCAATAAATCTTCTTGTTCAACTCTAGTTGATAAAACTCCTTATGAAGTGTGGATAGGTAGAAAGCCTTCTATTTCACATTTAATGATCTTTGGTTGTGAGTATTTTTTTCAAGTGCCTCAAGAGAAGAGATCTAAATTGAATCCAAAAGCACAAAAATCCATCTTCATTGGTTACAACAATAATGTAAGAGGTTATAAGATTTGGAATCCTCTAACCCATAAAATAATCTTTTCTAGAGATGGTGATTTTCAAAAAAATTAGAGCTTACTCTACAGAAGAACAACCACAAGAGAAAGATAAAACAAAGACAACACACTTTGAGATAAATATTGAGAAGCAAAAAGTTTCACATGTGGAATAAAAATCAAACAAATTTGAGGATGATGAAGAAGAAGAGGGTTCAGAGAGTTTAGAGGATGTGTAGGATAAGCACATAGAAGAAGAAGAACAAGTAGAGAGCATTAATCCTACCATAATGAGGTTCACAAGGCAACCCAATACAATTAATAGGTATAGCCCACCTAATCTATGTTGTGTATTTTATTTGTCGAGTATTAACGATGAAATTAGATCTTTCAATTGGAGGAAAGTGAGTCCTGGTTGTAGGCCATACAACAAGAGATGATGAATTTGGATAGTTGTGACATATGTGATCTTGTTAGTTTTACCAAAGGAAAGATTTCCATTGGTTTCAAGTGGATATTTAAAAATAAACTTGGTGTAGACAATTGTATATAATCGGTTAGAGTGGTACATGACCAAAATGGTGGCTAAGGGCTACTCCCAGAGAGAGGGAGTTGATTTTGGTGAAATTTTATCTCTTGTTGCTAAATTAAAATATATTATATTCCTATTATATATTACTACTAATTTTGACTTTGAGATACATCAAATGGATGCTAAAACTAATTTCTTTCGTGGGGATCTTGAGGAGGAAATTTTTATGCAACAACCTGATGTTTTTGTTGTAAAAGGAAAATAACAATTGGTTTGCAAGTTGAAAAGATATTTGTATGGTTTGAAATAGTTACCCAGTATGTGGTACCAAAATTTTGATTCTTTTGTGTTAACTTTGGGTTTCTTAGGATCAAGGAGGATCATTATGTTTATATTAAGGTTATTGATGATTAAATTCTAATTATTGTATTGTATGTTGATGATATGTTGTTCATGGGTAAATAACAAGGTAATGATTAGGGAGCTCAAGACATAAGTTTCTAGAACATTTGATATGAAGGACTTGGGGGCTAAAAAATATATTATTGGGATGAAAATCAATAGAGATTGGGGTCACAAACATATTTTGTTAAGTTAGAGTAAGTATGTTGATACCATTTTGTAAAAGTTTAATATGCATGATTGTAAGCAAGTTAATATTCCATTTCTGGTTGGTACTAAGTTGAGCTTAGATATGTGTCCTACTTTTGATGATTATTTTGAGGATATGTATAAGGTTCCTTATGCTAGTTCCATTAGTAGTTTTATGTATGTAATGGTTTTCACTAGACCAAATATATCCCAAGTAATGGGAGTTCTAAGAATTTTTACGTCTAGCCTTGGTAGAGAGCATTATAATTTTGTTAAGAGGGTGTTTATATATTTGAAAGGTACTTTTGATTACTGTTTGTTTTATCATGGTATTAATTATGTGGTCAAGTCATTGGAAATTTAGGGGTTTGTTGATGTAGATTGGGTAGGTGACTTGGATAGTCAAAGGTCCACTAGCGGCTATGTATTTACTTTATTTGGAGGTGAAGTGAGTTGGATGAGTAAGATGAAGCCTATAATTGATTTTTCCACCACTTAATTAGAGTATATGGCTACTACATCAGCCTCTAAGGAGGTGGTGTTGTTACAAATACTTGGTATTAACATTGGTTTTGATTGCAGGATAACAAGGATTGGATGTGGTAGTCATAGTGCTATTTGTTTGCCCAAAAATCCTATGTATCATGTTCATAATAAGAATTTTTATGTTCATTATCACTTTGTATGAGAAATGGTTGATAATGGTAATGTATTGATTGATGAGGTTTAAATTTTGGATAATGTTTCATTTTCTCTTACAAAGCCAGTGCCCACAAATAAGTTCTCTTGGTGTAGGAAGGCCATGAGCCTTGATAATTGTACTTGATTTATTATTTTTATCTCTTGGATATAATTGAAATGTATAATGTCAAGTGGGAGAATGATAGGTTAGGTGACATTAAACTTGAAAACCTATGTCATTTATATGTCTCCATGTTTCCTAGAAAGTGTTCTAGGGGACATGAGAAAAATTCATTAAATATTGACATTATTGAAATTATATTTTCAAGAGAGGATTTAATGTTGGTGGAAGTTACACATCACTATGGATAAATTCTCCCTCCTAGATGTCAAAATTGGGAATGTGAAATTTCTTGAGTGGAGCACCCAAGTATGGAGGGAAAGAGGTGTTTATTGGTGTTTCATCTAGAAGCTGAAAAATCACCAGAGCATCCTAAAAGGAAGAAGTTGAAAAGGCTATGGGCTAGGCACCCATTTTGGAGCCTTGTGAATTTTATTTAATATTTTATCATGAATTTTTGTCTTCCAAGAAAAGGATGTGGGTTTTTGAAAGTGGTTTTGGTACTTCTTGTTTTGATTTACCATTGTGGTTTTGCCTCCCATAAGTTCTATATTTTGGAGCCATGGGAAGATAGTTTTATATTGAGTTGTTTGTAGGTGTATGGAAGCATCCTGGTTGATTAGAGATTAATAGTGAAGTATATTATGGTGTATCTCTCTTGTTAAGATTAATAATATACTTTCCCTCTTTTCTCAAGTAGAGTTTATTCCCGAAAGGGTTTCTACATGTAAATTTGGTGTCATATTTTGTTTGCTGATTTTTCTATTGTGATGAATGTGCAATCACACACATATAATCTAATTTGATAATCTTATTTTCATATTTGAATTCACATACATAAGTTAATATTGTAGCTTTGTTTCACCTTGTTTTCAACACAAGTTACTATCACCAATTTATAAATATTTATGGTAGAAAATAATCACTTTTATAGCCTTGTTGAAGAAGGATTCCTTCCAATGGAATAAAGTAGCTACCAGGGAATTTGAGAAGATAATGGAAAGAAGATGCACGGATTCAATTAAAGTTACACTGTGTTTTTGTATAGCATTCATTAAGGAATATGATACATTGGGAAATTACATAGTAGTAATCATGTAAGAAGGAAGACTCATAGTTTTTAAGACTTACCAACTCAAAGATAAGAATTTTTTAAAGCCAATTTTTGAGAAGGAAATACTGGTTATCTTGCATGCAGTCAAATAATAAAGACTTTATCTAATGGAAAGACAATTTAAGGTAAAGACAGATTATGATAGTCTTATATACTTTATAAAAAATATGTTGTTATCTAAAGATAAAGATGAGTCACAAATATGTTGGGATATGACTTTATGATCATACATAAGAAAAGAAAGGAGTGTTGTGGCTGATGCTCTATCTAAGAGAGATGAACCCATAAAGTCACTATTGTATGCCATCTCAATATTATAGGTAGATTAACTAAATGGGGCATGTGAATAGTTAAAGGACATGGACACTCAAAATATCATTGAGAAACTCCAAAATTTTTGATGTTTATTAGATAAATTTACACAAAATAAAATTATTTATGATACAAGGAAAAGTTGTACGTTTGTAAGAATTAACCCATGAGTTTAAGGTATTGGAGGAATTGCATGCTTCTCTAGTCGGTGGGAATTTAGGATTCCTATAGACTTATCATAGGATCAAGAAATATTTCTTTTGGGATGGGATCAAAGGGGATGCTCAAAATTTTGTATTAGAATGCATGGTATGCCCACAAAATAAAGGGGACACACTTAAGACTCAAGATCTTTTGAAACACTTATCTATTCTAAGTTAGAGGTGGGACGAGGTATCCATAGATTTTATCACAAGATTATGTAGGTTTAAATGAAAAATTTCATCATGGTTGTTGTAGACCATCTCATCAAATATATAAATTTTATGCTTCTTCACAACCATTTATAACAATAATTGTAGCATTATCATTTATGAATACTATTCAAAAATTACACATGACTACAAAATTCATAATAAATGATTGTGATACTATATTTACAAGTAATTTTTAGATTGAATTATTTTCATTTTTAATCACTCAAAATTCTCATACTTTTTCATATCATCCTCACTTAGATGGAAAATTGAGGTGGTCAACAAATGCTTGGTGGGTTACTTATAATGTTTCAATTTAGATAAATTAGAGTGATGGGGGCAATGTAAACCACTAAATGAATGGTTATATAACACTTCTTTCCATACTTCCTCTAAAATATCTCCATTTTTGGCACTATATAGGTATTAGCCACCATCAATCAACTCATTATTTCAAGCACACCAAAAGGTTTGAACAATTGAAGAACACATTTAGCATTAGCAAGAGGTACTTGCTAGTCTTTAGGAGAACTTGGAAATGATAAAAAAAAAGAAACAAGTTGATCAATCTCAAAGTGAACAAAATTTTGAAGTGGGATATTAGATCTTTATTGAATTACATCCATATAAGAAAAAATCACTAAAGATTTTTTTTTTATCCAAAAATAAATCCAAATTAGGGAAGGAGTGAGATGAGGGAGCTTCTGCCAATTGATCGACGACAACTTATCCTTTGATTACTTTCTGAGTTATGAACATGATGTTGAACTCAGAGAGCAACATCACCTATTTCACTAACCTTCTTGAAATATTGATTCTAGTAAATAAATGTTTAAGGAGATTACATTTTACAATCACATGAGTTTATGCATGGAGAAGATAATGTTGTAACTTCTGCATTGTGAAAACGAGAGTGAGACATTATTTCTCTATGACAAAATATCAAGTTTCATAATCAACTAGAATAAGACTAATGTAGTAGACCACTCTTTCTTTACCCTCATCATCATGTTGAGCTAATAAAATTGCTAAAGAATGAGGTGACACATAAATATAAAGTAAAAAGGGTCTATCTTGAAAATCCGACATCAAGATAGGAGGATTGGCTAAATAAATTTTGATAGATTCAAAAGATTTGTTGCAATCATCATCCCATGAAAAACAAACATTTTTCTTCAATATATGTGTGAAGGGAATGGTGCAATCAACCAATTGAGATACAAATATATGAATCACCTGAATCTTCCCTTACTAACTATGTAGTTGAGAGATGTTTTTAGGTGGAGGCATATTAACAATTGCATCAATTTTATTTGTGTCAAATTTGATTCCACGATGAGAGATGATAAATCTTGAAATGAAGAAAAAGTGGATACTCCCTAGGATTTGAACTCTAGGGTTAGGTACTTTTTCTAGGATTTTTTTAAAGGTTTGAGGTAGCAAGGTTTTGATGAATTTGGACAAGATATAGGATTGAATTACAACCTGAAAGGTGAGTCAAATTTCCCTTGACCAAACCTAGGATGAATTTTGGAGTGAAATTCAATGCAATGACTAGGCTAATGATGCAAATCATTGTTCTAATGCAAATATAGAAAACACAAAAATCCAAAGACAAATTCAAACTACAAAAATGGATAAACGGGACACTGTGCACTTGGCATATGAATCTAGGGCTGAAAGTTGAGGACCAAGTCACCTAGGGTGACTATGTCCTATTTGAACAACTTTAGATTTTTTTTTACAGTCCTCTGATGCCAAATCAAAGCCTTCTATTTCTGCTTGTCACAGTGTCAAATCTAGTTTAGGTGTAGAGATAACTAAGTTTCCACATGTTGTCAAGTTGTAGATTTTGAATGCAACAATGAATAATTTTCCTTCAAACTTGTCCTAATCTTCTTCAGATCTTAAAATTTCATATTCAAAGAGAGAGAGAGGGTTGTGCCATATAGGGGCTTACCTTCGTCAAACCTCGTGTTAGTGTTTCCACTTCCACAATGGCAATGCCAATGATAAGGGGCATATCCTTTTGAGGGATAAGGTGTTGGAGTGTGGACAGACACTGAGAGGGGGGGGTGAATCAATGTCTAAATATTTTAAACTTCGACCAAGACTTTTAATTCTGATTCCCTTTCTTTTGAAAACAAGGCAGAGAAATGGGTTTGAGAGCATTCATGACAGCATTAACTTAGTTCATTTTTAACAACTTATGCCAATTAAAACTTGTGTGAGATATCTTGCATTTGTAAAAGAGATGACTAACATTGTTTAACAATCAGTGCATGATGACAAAACGGGTGCAACTCATAAGACTGTACATGAAGACCAACATTGTTTAATCACTTTAGAACCACCAGATTTTAAAGCAGATTTATGAGATACTAAAAAAACTAAGCAATGGAATGAAATATGATAAGCATGAAACAACTAAGAGCTTTAGTACACAATAACAATTCCTAACCTATGAATCAAATGAATACTTTTATGCTTCCTTTTGAATTAGAATCTTTAACAATGACTTGTGCAAGACATTTTAAAATGAATATTTGCAGAGATGAAGGAACTAACATTCAACAATGTTCAGACTGATAAGAACAATCACTCACAAAATCATCACAGTCTAGAAGCATTATGACATCAAAACAATGAGACCATAAGACAAAGAAATTGCTGAGTGGAAAACCCTCCCGGTGTAGAAAAACTACTCCTAAACTTCTTCCATATTGGCTTATATTTTCAAATACCACTGCTTACAATGCCTTACTAGCCAACTTTAGAGCACCCACTCTAGGATCCCTAACCCATTATACATTTAGGAACACCCATTCCAAGGAGCACCAACCCCTTCTACAAAATCAGAACAATAATCATATATCAGAGGATTTCTCTATTTCCATTTTTTAACACCCAAAATGCCTTACTTTCTAATACCCCTAATATCCTAAAGATTCACCAACGAATCTTCAAAATACCATACATATTAAATATAAAAGCTATCTCTCTACATTATCTTTGTAGACTAACAATTACAAAAATTTTCACTTGTGCTTCAAAGAACTATCCCATTCCGAACAGTGATTAATCACTATATATATATCATTTACAAAATGCACACCTTCCTTTTAGAACCTTCACCGAATGTTTTTAAAACAAACAAAATGTCATGACTGTTTTGATCTTAGAACTCTGAATACAACAAAATCTACACCAATAATATCATCTGTTCCAGGAATACAAAAATGCAATAACATATGCACCAATAATATCACTTTCTTTTTCAAAGTGATTTGATAGAACAAAAATAACCTTATAATTAGTGACAGATGGAAAAAAATTTTCACCAGGGCATCTTTTCCCTTCACACATTTTACCATTCTAATAGAAAACAAAACAACTGTCATTGCAAATGCCTGATAAGAAATGTAACCGATTACATATCACCACCAAAAACCAAAATAAACAATTCTTTCAGAAAACCCATGATGGGAAAAGAAATGTAACTGAAATCATAGCATTCCAATATTGACTCAATACTCACCAAACCATTTTCACCCATTCATATTCGAGCAAAGAGAAAATTTTTTTTCCCTTCGAAGACTTTCATCAAGAAGAGGTAGGAATACTTGATATGATGAATAAAACTAAAAAGAGAGCATGATAATCTGCTGTAAAGAATTTACCAACCTAGCTATGGAGAAACCAACAAATCTTCTTCCTCCATCGAGCCCTCAACCAAAAAAAAATAGCAAACCCAGTAAACAACCACGACATAGCTCTTACAGTGAGCATCATTTTCTATTTTTTGAATTGCAATAGGTAATCACCAAAGCAAGAGCAGTTACACAATCTTCATGGCGGCGGTTAGGGTTACCAACCCTAGCAAAGTGAGAAGCACAAAATGACTTTTCCCTTCGATCTATCCTTTTCTCAAGTCATTCGATGAAAAAACAAAAATTGAAGTCCGAAATGACTAATAATAAAACATCATAATGATTTTAAATCCGCTATCAAAAACTTTTACAATGGATGCCGACACAATAATCACCTCAATAATTGCTTCCTAAATGTCGATTCAACTTATCACATAATGTACTTTATTCCATGTCTAATGATTTTCAAAGAAAGCCGACAAGAATAATTAGAAATGAAGATTGTTGAAAGCACACATAAATCTGCCAAGGTTTATTACCAAAGACTTTACACAAAGTTGATTTCACTATCACCACAAATAAAAGCTTAGGGAAAACCGATAGGGTTTATACCTTTTTAGATACTAGCTCCATAATGCCACCCAAAGTAAAAGACCAATATCACATTTAGTGCCCAACACCATTTATGGTGTAAAATATGAATAATTTAATATCCTCACTAAAGGTAATATCAACCATGAGATACTTCAAGGATATTTACCAATGAAGAGCAATGTGCAAATTATAAACCAGATTTCATGAACACATAAGAAATCACCTTCCATTTTCAAGCAAATGCAAAGAGACCTGGTATCACTTACGCAATGTGACCTTATTTCACTTAGCCAAGTCATCAACCCTTGCTAAGGAGGATTATATGAAACCGAATAAAGAAATCATATGCCAAGATCAACCTGATAACTATTAATGAAACCAAGATCAAACTGAAATAATATATCTGCTGAATATACCTGAACCTGAACCAACAAGGACATAATCAACCTGAAGCATAAAGATCTTGGGACCTATCAAGAGAAATGAAATATATATCTGAAGCAAATGCATGCCTTGAAACAAATGCATGCCCTGAACAACCACACCATATACCAATCCAACCCTGTAATCTTTGAAGCATAATAGGCAACAATAATTCAATGCAAGTATATGAGGACATGTCAACCAATCCGAGATACCATCAACCTGAACCTGCACCTGTAAATACCATAGCACCATTTGTGACTTTGTCATCAAGGACAAACAACTGAGGGGTGAGAACAACATAAGGCTAATGATAAAATGAATGATGAATCAACAATGGGCTGCAACTCAACACTCATTAATGGCTTCCTCAAAGGATTGAAGTCATGCACATTTCATCAAGGCTTAAATATTGCTTGCTTGATTTGCTTGAAGACCTACAAGAGTTAGATCTCACAAATAATATGATAACATAAACTTGAACAAACTCACATACACTTTGGCCTGATGATTTGATGTTAAATTGTTGTCATAAATATCTGAAATGTTATTCTTAAGTTGCTTGATAATGCCCTTGATAATAATTTCTCCATAAATTTTCAATTATTTTTCAAATGATGAAATGGCTAATTATTTATAGGCATTTAATCTAATTTCCCAAAAATTAAATCCTGATAGCCGACATTTGACATTTGAAATTCAAATAATAAAATGCCACCTCTGACATATTAAATTTTGGAGTTAAAATAGGGGGACTAAGTCACCTAGGGCGACTTAGTCCCAACCCTATTTTTCAAAGTATAAAGTGTCAAGAGAAAAATATTAAATGTATGCATTGGTTTTCCACATGGATTTTCTTGATAATTGTCCAAATGGGCCCCAAAATGCATAATTTAGGAAATTAGGTGTTCAATTAGGGCCATGCACTTAGGGGGGAGCAAAACACAGTGTGAAATTATCATGGGTGAATTTTTTTATGCTATATTTAGCCCCCACTTTAGTGAGAGTATGAACTTACACTCAGACTCACACTAAAGTAGAAAGATATGTCAAGAGGGGTTTGATTGTACAAATATTAAAGAGACAATATGAAAATTAATCTAGGGGGAATCACGCAAGCCCCTAGGATTCAAAATCACATGACAAACCAACATAATCACAAAGGAACACACATGTATGTAATGAAGCAAGACAACATACACAAACATACATGAAAAAAACATGAAGCATACATGATGAAAACACATGACATGATATAACATAAAGATGATGGTGAAATGAAAAAAAAATAGTGCAAACATAAAGAAGGCACATAACAAAATATAAGGTTAGTACTAAAGGGATTCAAGTTGGTAAGGCAGAGAGACCTCAATCTTAAATTTGTCTCAAATACCAAACTTCATCCTTTGAATGTGTTATCAAAATAAATTGATGCTCTAACAAGGATGTAAAATCACTCATGAGCCACATGGATCTAGTGGCTAGCAAGTTGTATTATGCTAGGTGTCCATACAATATGATGGGTTCCATAAGGCTAGCAAGCTATGTTATGCTCAACACTCATAAAACACATAGCTCTATTGTCAAGAAAGTTGTGTTATGCTCGACAACCAATTTAAAAGGGATGCTCAAGTTCATGACTCAAGAAGTTGTGTTATGCTGAATCCACGAACCATCTTGCTAAAGCCTCACCTAAGAAGGTGCATAAAATTACCTAAGAAGGCACATAAATGTCTAAGAAGACGATGACAAAACTTGCTTAAGAAGGTGCATAAACATCTAATAAGATGAACAAGACAAGGCCAAAACCTCAAGGGGTGTTATAAACAAGACCACTACAAAAAGTTGTTTTAAAAAATGATAAAGGGGCATTGCTCAATCTATAAAGAGTCACACCTTAGGGAATATCACACATGATACCACCACTAAGAGAGGACAAGTCGTGAAACACAATATCACACTTTAGGGAATACTAGTCATAGTATTTCCACCAAAGGTAACATTATATGCCAAGAAAAGTTACATCATTAGGGGAAATCAAACCTAATATCACCACAAAGGGGACACAAGCATGGATTGAGGAGGTCACACTCCAATTAAAAAAGTTTCACTTTCTAGGGAGATGTATGTTATCATCACTAAAAAGGGGCCATTATTTATACAAACCATGAGTTATCCTTGCCCCCCAAATGTAGAGACAAGGGAAACCACACAAGAGACTATCATGTTTCTTCCATGAAAAATATGGTTGCAATTAAGATTGTACCAACATGAATGACAATGAGCAAACACATAAAGCTACAAATTCCATGTAGTGAGGAGCAACACCATAGAATAAAGATCATTATTTCTTAGAAGGATTAGGTGCATCAACACATGTAAGAGCACCAAAATCCTTGTATGTTATTACTCAAGGCATAACATTCATTGGTAAAATTACCATGCACTCGATGGTATGCACAAAACAAGATTTTTTTATAAAATTTATTTCATGTTTTCGGAGGAAGAGATATCAAGCAGGCTTTCAGAAGCCTTGAAAAAATAAGCTCTTGCTCAATAGTAAAAGACATTTCTTTCTCTTTTGAAGAAAATATTGCTCGCTTACCATAAGATTTCATACATATATTAGATGATAAAGTGTTAGATGAAGATGGGGATGAAGATTGGAAACCTAGACCTTGTTTGGAAAAGTACGGTATATACTTCACTTGATTCCTATCGTTTTGTTCCATGTTTACATTATATCAATTTTTAACAAGAATTTTGTATCCAAGGCCATAACATTCTTCCAACTCAGTTAAAGAAATAGAATCTACATGCTCTTGAGAAGAATTATCTTTTTCCTGAGCACACAAATCCTTTTTAATTTTTTTGAAGTTAGGCATCTTACACTCATGATGGACAAAAGATAAAGAGGTTCCATCACCATCATGGGGCAATTTTTTTGGATTTGCTGATGTAAAACAAGATAAAACTCAATACTTCTTAGATTTAGATTATGAGATTTTGTACTCTCCCATAAAGGAGGGTGTAAAATCTAATGAACCCTAGTCATCATCTAAGAGTTTTGTTACATATTACATACAATCAGGATTATCATCAATTTTGATAGGTTCTTTAGACTTTGATGGAAAGATTTTAGACTCCCCTTTTAAACATGGTGTAAAATCTAATGGTCCCCAATCATCATCCATAGATTTAATCATGGGTTCTACTTTTAAAGTTGGAATCAACGTATTAAGAGAGTTGGAAGTATTATGTTCAACTTTGGCTTGTAAATTATTACTCCTTTCATTTTCTTTAATCGTGTATATCTTGTTATTATATTCATACTTCATCTCGTGGTATAGAGTAGACAAGACTCCCTTCATGTTGTGAATCCATGGTCTACCTAGGAGACTATTCTATAAAAGAGGTCTTGGAATGTGACATAAATAGGTGTTTGTAAAGTTATAGGTCCTACCTTAATGGGTAATGTGATTACTCCTAATGGTTGGTTGTTAATATTATCAAAGCCACGAGTTGAAAGATCATTAGGTTCTATAAGATTCTCATCCATACCCATTTTATCCAAAAGATCAATGCTACAAATATATGTTAGATGAATAGGAAAAATGAGAGGGGGTGAATCAGTTGTACATTAAAAACATTAATCCCTCATCAACATTCAAACCCTTGTTATCCCTTAAACCCTTATCATGCATTAGAAAAATGTAAACATATGAAACAATAATATAAACACATCCAAACACATAAGAACACTAGATTTACATGGAAATCCCAAGAAGGGAAAAACCACAGTGAGGATTAGCTCACATATATATGAATTACAACTCTAAATACAAGTAGGCTCACTGCTAAGGGCTCACTGCCTAGAAAAAGAAGAAGAAAGGCTCACTACCAAGAAGAAACAAGAATAGAAGAAGAATATTTCAAATAGATTCACTATCTCAAGGAAATAGGATAAATCCACCAATAAAACTTTATGCCATCTGGTACCTTTGGCTCATTGCCTCCAACAACTTCAAGCACACTAAAAATGTAGACCCTTCTGCTCATTGCATCTAGAGTCACAGGCATTAAGCTCGCACTTAGATCACCACACTTGATCAAATTCACATCTTTCACACTTTCCACATAGATCCACACTCATCTCCAACAATTCACCTTACATTTATACCATCCTTGACCTAAATAATCTTAATTAGGTCAGCCTTAATGTATGCACCTCAAATGTGCAATACCAAAATATGTCAACATCAAACACCTCTACGATGGAAAGAAGGGAAGAAATACCACACCAAGGGTTAAATAGGATCTAAATCCACATCACTACACTACTCAACCCATCCAAAATCCACGAGGTACCTTCACAAATAGTGCTAGCACGCCAGGTCGAACGAACCTGAACTAACACTACAAGCGACCACATAAACACTTCTCCAAGTCACATGGACCACACAACACCACTTCACAACATCCATGCAACATCTCAAAATATTCCAACATCATTAGAATATTTTGCAGCTCTACCCCAACCACCTAAAATTGAGAACACCATCATTATGTGCAACCAGACACACTACCACAAAACACAACTTACTAACCAACCTTGCAAAACACCTCAACACCTGAAACATCAAGGAAAGGAAGTTACAATCAATATAAGCATGTTACCAAATCAACAAGACAATAAACCTCACTACGGAGAAATGTGGAGCAATCTCATTTCTCCCAGACAAACTTCTACACAAATAGGTAGACTGTCAAACACAACTTTCATTGTAGAAAAATATAGAATATGAAACTCTAGATATAACACCTCTGAACACCTCTGATGATCACATCTAAACTGAATAGGAATATCTTCAACCATGAAGAATGCAAAGCACAACACTTAATACAACTCTGTCACATTGTGCACTCTTTTATTCAAATTTTCTCAAAAACACTTGGAAACCAAGTGAACCAACTACATTAGAAACACTACAAACACTTATCCAACACATCTACAACATATGCAATACTTTCCAACAACACCAACACTTTCCACACTAGGTTTGACATCAATATGACATCAAACCATAAAACATCCAACATTACCAACAAGCTCCATCAATCTCCCAACTATACTCAATATTCCAACAATCTCTACATACAAGGAGTTGACATCAATAACAACACTAATGAAAAAACCGACTTCCAACAACTCTAATGCTAGGGGTTGGAATCAATGAAAACATCAGAAAGCTTCCAACAACATAAGACCCGATTCATTTTCTATGAGAGTATGCCTAACTCCAATTTTATTAATGACCACCTTTATCATCAAAGCTTCATGTTTATTCTAGATCTCAAGTAAGGGTAATTCCCATTGAGGGAATGTGATATCCAAATTTGTCACTTGCATACAATCAAACAAGGTTGTTACATCATTCAGTTTAACATAAGTTGGGACATCAATCTTCCACAAATCCTCTTGGAGCATCCTGTGGTATGTAGGTGATGTTTGAATCAAATACCAAAGGGTAACCTTGGCTAGAGTATTACAAATTTTCTCAACAAGATCATATACTTTACCACCACGCTAAGGAATATTAGGTGGAGGTGGAAGTTATGGTTGGGGTAATGTGATGGATGTTGGTGTTTATTTTTCTTGATTATTATTCATAGTGTTATGTGTGTGAGAAACCGCGTGATAACTTGGTTGCTATGACACATGATTACTAGTGAGTTATTTTGAAAAGTTTAGGATATGGAAATGAGGTTTAGGAGGTCCTATAATGAGAGGTGATTTAGAAGGTACAATAATTAGAGGAATTTAAGGAGGTCCAATAATTAAAGGAGTTTTAGGAGGTCCAATAATTAAAGGAGATCTAATAGCCAATTGTGCATTCATAACCTCAATTGAGTTAACTACTTTTTGATGATATTTTATCGAGGGGGGATCTAATGAAAACTTAGCATCTTCATTTATATAATATATCTTACCATCTTTTGAGAAAAATGTATCAATTATATCATCCTCTTGTCCCATAATATCTTTCCAAGTGGGAGAGGTATCGAGAGAGAAACAAACAAGGTTTTCATGACACTCAATGATTAGATCTTCTATCACCAAGATACCTTCTTCATAATTAGGCGAGGTATCAGGAGAAGAACAAACTTGATTGTCATGATTTTCGATGATTTCACCCTCTTGCACCAAAACCTTCTCACTCATATGATTTTTGATGATTTCACCCTCTTGCACCAAAACCTTCTCACAAGTAGGAGAAATATTGGGAGAAGAACTAACATGATTGTTAATGTTTTCATTTTGTTTCCTTGGATTGTTCTCATAGGTAGAAAGAATATAATTATACAAGCCATGTGTTACCATATCAAAACCACATCTTTGAAAAGGAAACATGTTGTTACTAGCCCTATGGATCAAATTATCAAAATAAAATAGATCTAAAAATAAAATTGCAAAACAAAATCCAGATTTGAATAGAGGAAACATACACATAATTACACAAAAAATTTTAGGTCAAAATTATTGGACAAGGGCACCCAGGGCAACTATGTCCTCCATAGATTTTTGCAAAATTCAAATTTTGGTTGTGTACAATACTATTTTAAGTTCCTAATTTTGTGTGCATATAGGTGTAACAATGAATATTTTTCTAGAATTTTCCCAATTTTATGATTATGTAAGTAAAAATGCAAGTGTGCAACAATTTGCAAAATTTTAAAGCAATAAAAGATAATTGGAAATGTAATTTCCAGATCTATGATGCAAAAATTGACTGATCTTAATATGCCAAAATATGAAAATGATGATGTTGATGCATTTTTGAAACAAAACAATACATTTTTTTTCACTTTTTGAGCTATATGAAAGATGCCTAAATGGATGCAATGAACAATTTCAGATTTAATGACCTAATGTAGATTTTGAAAATCCATTTGAATGTAAAACAGACCTAAGATGACTAAAATTGACCCTATTACAATGTGGAATTGTTAGGAAAAGGTGTGTTGTACACCTTGCATAATGTTATAATGTAATATTTATTTATTTATTATGTGGTGCACCTAGGGAATCTAGGGGTACGTGCATCACATGGGTCTAGCATTCTTGGGGCCACTTTATGTGTTGTATGTAATATTGGGAAATAAGTTGTAAAATTGTATTTATTCAATATTGGGGAAAATAATTTAAATAAACCCAATATTAAATGTGGGAACATGGTTTTGTAATCTCATGGTATTAGTCACATGGTTTTATGTAATACCACCTAGTGGTTTTGTGAGAGCTTGTTTCTATAAAAGCAATCACATGGGTAGTTGTTTAAGGTTCGATTGTTGGATTTTTGGCTAAGGGGTTGAGGTTAGTTGTTGTTAGCATTTGTGAGGGTTTGAACCATGGCATGGGATGTGTGGTTACATGCTTGTTCACATGGGGTGCTTGTTGTGGGCTTGATGCTTCAATGGTGTTCATGGAGAACTTTGAAGATGTATTATAATGTTTATTGTTGAATAATACATGAGTGATGGATGCTTTTGGAGGCTGGGTTTTTCCCTCTTGAGGGTTTTCCTAGGGTAAATCTTGTGTCATCTTTGATGGCATGTTGTCTATTATTTTGCATATGGATTTTGAATACTTGTTTGCATAGATTTCTCTATTCAGGTTATGTGGAAATTATCTTAGGTGGATGCATATTTCCTTTCAAGAATACAATATTGTATGCAAAATTTTAAATTTTTATGCCTTTTATGATGCAAACATGAATTCCTAAATTAATAATGCAAAACAATTCAATGTTAAACCTAGATCTAGGATGCTTTGTTTTAGATTTTAGAAGGTTTATAATATTAACAGGTCGGGTTCACCAGAATGAAATGAAGAAAAAGTGGATACTCCCTAGGATTTGAACTCTAGGGTTAGCACTTTTTCTAGGATTTCATTAAAGGGTTGAGGTAGGGGGGTTTGATGAATTTGGACAAGATATAGGATTGGCTTACAACCTGAAAGCTGTGTCAACCTGCTCTTAACCAAAACCTAAGATGAATTTATGAGTAAAATGCAATGCAATGACTAGGCTAACAATGCAAATTATTGTTCTAATGCAAATACAAAAAACACAAAAAGCTATAGACAAATTCAAACTACAAAAATGGACAAAGCAAGACACTATGCACCTGGAATATGAATATGGGACTAAAAATTGAAGACTAATTCACCTAGGGTGACTATGTCCTAGTTGAGAAACTTCATATCTATTTTTACAGTCCTTTTATGCTTGATCAAAGCCTTCTATTTCCACTTGTCACATTGTCGAGTCTTTGTCAAATGTAGAGATAACTAAGTTTTTGTATGTTGTCAAGGTGTAGGTTTTGAATGCAACAATGAATAATTGACCTTCAAACTTCTCCCAATATTCTTTAGATCTGAAACCTGCACATTCAAAGAGAGAGAGAGAGAAATGTAGAGATAACTAAGTTTTTGTATGTTGTCAAGGTGTAGGTTTTGAATGCAACAATGAATAATTGACCTTCAAACTTCTCCCAATATTCTTTAGATCTAAAACCTGCACATTCAAAGATTATGCCATATAGGGGCTTGTCTTAGTCAAACCTCGTGTTAGTGTTTCCACCGAACCACAATGGAAATGTCAATGATAAGGGGCCTATCCTTTTGAGGGATAAGGCTAAATGATAAAATGAGTGATGAATCAAAAATAGACTGCAACTCACCACTCATCAATGGATTCCTTGAAGGACTGAAGTCATGCACATCTCCTTAAGGCTTAAATGTTTCTTTCTTGATTTTCTTGAAGACCTATAGGAGTTAGATCTCACAAATAATATGATAACATAAACATGAAAAAACTCACATACACTTCGACCTGATGCTTTGATGTTGAATTTCTACCATAAATATTTGAAATGTTGCTCTTGACTTGCTTGATAATTCCCTTGGTAATAATTTCTCCAATAATTTTTAATTAGTTTTCAAATGATGAAATGACTAAGTATTTATAGGAATTTAATCTAATTCCCTAAAAATTAAATCCTGATAGCTAACATTTGACATTTAAAATTCAAATAATAAAATCCCACCTTTGATATATTAAATTTTGGAGGAAAAATAGGGGGACTAAGTTTCTTAGGGTGACTTAGTACTAGCCCTATTTTATAAATTATAAAGTGTTAGGAGAAAAATATTAAATGTATGCATTGGTTTTCCACATGGGTTTTCTTGATATTTGTCCAAATGGGCCAAAAAATGCACAATTTAGAAAATTGGGTGTTCAATTGGGTCCATGCACTTAGGGGAGAGAAAATCATAGTGAAATTATCATGGGTGAAAAATTACGACGCTACAAATCTTAAAATCTTGTCGACATCTATGCCAAAGATGCACTTAAGAGGATTTAGTCTCATCTTATAAAATTGAATCCTTTCAAAGATAAGGCAAATATTTTCAACGCGAACTTAATGAGTCATAGAATTAGCCAAGATGTCATTAACATAATATTCTAAGATCTTGTGAATGAAATCATGAAACATGAGTCATTGCCCTTGGTAAGTTGCTCCAAAATTCTTTAATCCAAATGGCATGACTACATAACAAAAGGTACCCCAAGGGGTAGTGATGGCTATCTTATATAGATCTTTTGGGTTAATATGAATCTTGTTATAGCCTGAGAAGTCGTCCATGAAGGACAATAAGGCATGGCGTGTAGTTGATTCCACAATCATATCGATATTAGGCAAGGGAAAATCATCTTTAAGGGAAGCCTTATTGAAATTTGTACAAATGCAAATATGACCATCAAGTTTACTGACGACAATAATATTCGACATCCAAGGTGAATAGTCAATAGAATGGATAAAACCAAATTTTAGAAGCTTTTCTATCTTAGTCTTGGCTAATAAAGAAACCTTAGGATTCATTTTATGAATCTTTTTCTTGACAAGTTTGGCATCGAGACATAGAACAATATTATGAAATACCATAGGCTTATTAGTACTAGGCATACCCTCATATGTCCAAGCGAAGATATTAGGATGAGAGTCCAATAAATTAGCATGTTGTTCAGACTCTTCTAGAGAGAGACATTTTCCAATATTAATCACTTTTTCAGAAGATTTAGGATCCATGAGAACATCAAAACTATCTCCTTTAAGGATGGTACTATGATCCTCAAGATGAGGCATAGAAACACTATCATCCACATTAGATAAAGGATCCTTCTCATCAATACTTATAATAGATTCTTCAAAATATGCCTATTTACTCAAACAATATGGGAATCATCGTTTATGGTGATAAGAAGGTAGGTTAGAGTAGGCACCTAAAAAGTCCTCTAGTGCTTCATTTGAAGGGAAAATATCTAGATGGACTTCCTTAGAGTCTACTTTTCTTTCAATATACTTTTAAAAATCATGTTGAAATCCAACCATGGTTTCCCCTTAGACTTGTGGGGCAGTATCCAAGTTCAATATTATTCTTACAAGGATCAACCTCTAAGGGGAATTTAATAACTTGCTCATTACGCCCATAACCTTTACCTCCATAACCATATTTAGAAAAGAGATTGAAACCTAGACCATAACGTGTTTGTAATTCTTGGAAAGAAGGAGGATTATTGTAAAGAGCATAATTCATGCTATAGGTATCACACTGCTTCATAGGAACATAATCATCCTTCTTAGTAGAACCAAAATTTACATTCTCCTTAGTAGAAGCATGATCATCCTTCTCAATGGAAGGGAAATCTTCTTTCTTAGTATAAGGTAATTCAATTTTCGGAAGCTCAAAGTAGATAGGATCAACTTTATAATCTTTGATATAAGATTCGATAAAGTTTAAGGATCCCCAATCATCACCAAGACATGCATTCAATTCAAAAGAAGTAGAAGTGATAGACTTAGGACTTTATACTTTGAGATGATCTTCCTTAGGGACATCCATCTCAAGAGTATCCTTTGCAATAGGTACTACTGGAGTAGATATCAACACATTAGAAGATAACAAAGGGATACCATTTTTAAGAGTAGAAGCAACCGAGGCTTAACTAACAACTACCGTTTTATATAAGTGTATAGCATCAAGGTCAGCCTTGATTGTGATTACTTTGTTATTGACAACAAATTTCACAGAACGATGTAGAGTAGAAGTAACTACTCCCATAGCATGAATCCATGGTATTCCTAAGAGAATATTGTATGGTAATGGTCCCAAAATAACATATGCCAAAGTGGATATGGTAATAGGTCCCAACCTCAAAGGCAAGATTATCTTGCCTAAGGCTTGTCGACCAACATTATCAAATCCATGAATGTACAAAGAAGAAGTATCAAGATAAGTTGAATAAATTTTTATTTTAGGTAACAAATCAATGCTACATATGTTGAGTGTTAAACTGGTATCAACAAGAGCACATGTAATGCCAATATTTTTAATGTTAACTATTATCATTAGAGGATACACTTGCTTCTATACTTCCAAAGGTGGGATTTCATGCAGGATGGAATGTAATATTCGATGAATGTACACATGAATATGATCTATCAATGCATTAACATCCATTGGCCTAGCGGAAGAAGGCAAGAGGATCTCTTTCAAGGCTTCCAAAAGCATACCTTGGTAAATCTTAGCAGTCTGAAGAAAATCCCAAAGTGAGATCTTGATAGGAGTAACACGAAGTTTCTCAACAAGATCATACTCACTAGGTGGCTTAGTTGCAGGTTTAGGTGCTTGAGGAAGGTTTAGTTGAGAAGTTGATAGATGTGATAAGCTTATGTGCAAGAGTGCCTTGACTATTGCTTTGCTAGAAATCTAGAAAATCTTCACTATGGAAGTGAGAGAGAATGAGAAGAGTGAAGTAGAATGAGAAGAGAAGAAAGATCGAATGAGAGGGAGTGAAAATAAATGATAGTGAGAGTGAAAAGTGGAGTTTTGTGAGGGTGCATGGGCCAGAAGAGCCGTTACATCCACATTTCTGCCACAATGGAACGTGCCATAGAAAAAGGATGTGGAATATTCTCATTTGAATCTTAGAAAGTTTGGGGATGTTAGTGCATCATGGGGATGTCCACACGTTGCATAAGTGTCCTACTCAAAAATTTACAATAATGAGATATCTAGGCTGCTAGTGCTTCATGTTTGTCCCCTATGAAGTTGAAATCATGAAATTTTGACTTATAGGTTTTTCTCATTAATACGACGAGCTAGACATGCGCAAGTGTGAAATTTCCACGAGGTGCAATTTTACGACACTACATAATCCTATGCTTCACCTTGGCTTTATAACTAGGTGGTATCATGTGTAAATCAAAAATTATATCATCATAATCTATCATTTGCATCCTTTGATAGAATATGATTATTCTCTCTTAGCCAACCTCTCTTGTTCTTTCATGAAGTTCCTAGATCTTGGGTGGTTGTAATCTTTAGCTAAATCTTACATGGTGTAGAGTATTCTATACCAACTCTTACAATAGTTATCTCCTTGGTTGGGCATCAATATTTTAGAGGGTTTATAATTTTTTGAGCTATGACAAGCCCTCACCTTGTAAAATTTCTTCCACCACATTTGTTGGTGAAGTTGTGAATGGGTATTTGAAAATGTTTCAACAATTAATTAATGACATAATTATTATTTGTGATTGTATTTTACCTATTATAGATGAACATTGATGGATTCATAGATAAATTATTAAGTAGAACTATTTATTTACATAGTATCCTCTATTTTTCCTTTTTGATTCCTATACAAAAAGTTTAAGAGCTAAGTTATGTTACCCAACAAGGAATTGTTCACAAAAGATCTTAGCCCTCCATATTCATTAAAAATTGAAACATAGAAAAAGGGGGGAAACCCTAAAGTTGAATGTATAAAGCCTAGGGTCAATTAGCTTCCCTTTTTCAAAATTTCATTAAGAATGGAGATAAAAAAGGTGAATATATTGAATTTCAACCAAGAAGGTGAGTTAATCAGACCTAGATCTGCATTCTTGGGGCCTTGAAAATGGACTGGAGATTATTTGGAATGACCAACCTAATTAAGCTATATGACCTAATATGATAAATGCAATATTTTAGAAACACACAGAGTAAAATAGTAAATTGTAGGAAAATTTGGGAAATATTGGAGAATGTGCACCTATCATGAAAAGTTGGATCTATCATGCAAAGGAGGACTCAGACGCCTAGGGGAATATGAGTCCTTGATAGGGGGTCCTTAAACTGATTTTTCAGTCCTCTTATGCTAGATTTGACCTTCTATTTCTCGGTTGTAGAGTTGTTGGAATGTTATCAAATAATTTTGTAGGTGAATTTTCATGGCTTTGCAACTTTTAGGGCTTTGAATGCAACAATGGACAACTTATCTTCAATCTTCCTTCAATCCTCTTCAAACCTATAACTTGCACATTCAAAGAGAGAAGAAATTTTGGTCCATTTAGGGGCTTGCCTCAATCAAACCCCGTGTAAGTGTTTCCAATTCCACAATGACAATGTCAATGATAGAAATGATAATTGAAAGGAAGGAATGATGAAATCACAAAGTGTTGCAACTCACCACCCTTCAATGGCTAGTTTGAAGGATTGAAGCCATACACATTGCCTCAAGGATTTGAATCTTGCTTGCTTTAATGATTGAATTCTTTGGAGAACTACAACAAGGGTTAGCCTTCAAAAAACATGAAAACACATAGAATTTGAAACGATGTTAGATCTTGAATTGTTACAATAATGCTTTGAAATGCTACTCTTAGCTTTCTCTTGGAAATACTATTTTCTCTATGGATGCTTGATAATTCTTGTTGTTAGATTTTAAATGATAAAATAACTAGATATTTATAGCAATTGTTCAAATTTCTTGAAAATTACATCCCAAAATTCGACACTTAAAATTTGAATTTTGAATGTTAAAATGCTGCCAACAACATATTAAAATTTTTTCCTCGACAAGATAGGAAAATCCATACACCCATGGGTGTATGGGTCTTGGCCCTATCTTACAAGACTTTGAGTGTCAGGATTAAAACATTAATTACCTACATTTATTCAATGCTTGCAATCCTTCAGAAAATGGTAAAAATATGCCTTGGAATGCATAATTTAGGAAATTATGGACATAATTAGGTCCAATAAATTAAGGGGGACAAAACATAATGTGAAATTGTTAAGTGTGATAATTTTTGACATTACATTTATCCCCCACTTTAGTGAGAATACGAACTTGTTGAAGTTGATGATTAAACTCCACAACACCCATAAATCACCTACAAACAATTGTCCTATCACAAAGAAAGATCAAAGAAACTGATTTTCTATGCAAACAAGAGAGAAAATATTGAATCCAAAAGAACAACTAATTTGCTATGTATTAACCTGAATGGTTCTAAATTGAATTATTACAATGGATGTGCAAGCTTTATAAAAGCATGCAAAAGAAAACCCTAGACAAGGATTTGACTAGATAGTGACAAGTGTTCTAATCTCATGCAATGAGACAACTTGTCTTATATTTAATTCAAACTAATAATAAAAAATAACTCCTAAGTTTAGCTTAAGTGAATAAAGTAATAAGGGACTTAATAATTAATGAATAATTAATTATCAAGTGATTATCCTGATTACTCCAACGCCCCCCCAATATCAAATTAGGGAGAAGCTATAAAACCTTGATGTAGAATGCAATGATGGATGCATGGATGGGTCCTGGATATAAGTCCTAATGAGGTACTTGTAGACATATAAAATATACTGATTGACATTGTGCATCTGATCCCGACCTACTAACATCGTTTCATCCTGAATCATCCCTCAGTCTAACCATTTAATCAAATCTCCTTATTTGATTAAATTCATCAATATTCCTCCCTTAATTAAAAATAAACCAGTTATCTAATTAAGTCTCTCTCTTTTGTTAATTAAATCAATCATCTGATCTAATTATCCCTATTTAATTAAATAATCAATTTTATTTGATTAAATCTCTAAAATCTATCTATTAAATTAAATAAATTAAAACCTTATTTGATTTAATCTAACACCATCTCTTTTAATTAAATAAATCAAAATCTTTATTTAATTAATCTCTTATCACATTCCTCTCTTATTTGATTTAAATAAATCCATAAATTTGAGTCAAATAGGTCACATCATCTAATCTCTCATTAAATTAATTAACCCTTGATTAATTTAATCTCTTGTCATGTCCCATTCTCTAGATTTTGAAAGTTGCACATGAAAATAGATTTAATTCATTTATTAAATCTCTATTTTCCTCACAAGGCATCTTTTGGAATATTCTCCAAGTTTGAATTCAAAAATTCCAAGTGGACATGTACATCCAACAAGGCAATAACTCCATCTTACATGTCCTTTGCCTTGAGCCAAGTGGCATTTATTGCATTTTCCCTTCCCTCTTGCAAGTCATTTCAACAAATTTGAAATTAAAAATATGCATTTATTGGCACAATCCTCAAAACTTGCACATCCTCCATCCACTCATAGATTGACAAGTGGCATCTTGCCATTGGATGAATGTTAGTCCCACATTGCTCAAATTTGGACATTCATCCATCTTGGAATTCTATAAATAAAGAGCTCATATCCTCATTTTATCATCCACAAATTATGCAAAGTTATTATGCTAAAATATTTAGCCATTTCCATCAAATATCATTGAGTTCTTAGCTAGGTTATGCAGGTTTTTAGCTTGGAGCACTCAATCTTCATCAACAAAGTGGATCATTCATCAATCATCATCAACACATATCAATCTTGCATCATAGGAATTGGGAAAGGGCCAATTTTCACATCAAATTGGCACCAATTCCCCCATGGGATCATGAGTTTGCAAATTTAAATTAGGATTCAATCTATTTTGTTGTTTTCGTTGTGTTCTTCATTGTTTATTTTCCTAATTTGAGTTTTGTTGAATGGATTTCATGGGGAATCCTTGTTCATGCTTGCAATCTCTAACTTAATGTGTTTGTTCTCATTGTTTTGTAGGTATTTGGATTGGGGTTCACATAGTACCCATGTACAAATAAATGAAACTCTCATAACTAGAGAAAAGGAGAAAACCAAATGGGAAAAACACCTCTCCAAAAGAGAGAAAAAGAAATGATTGTACTATTGAAAGAAGGATAGAAGGAGGAATCAATGTGACCCCCCAAGGATTGATTTTTTCATGCAAGTACAATAGGTGTCCCCCCAATAGGAGAGATAAAATGAGGATATGAGTCCCCCCACAAAGAAATAGCTCCCATGCCAATGATGAAATCCTAAAGACAGAATATGATCCACTGCCTGCAAACAACATTTCTCCCCTTACTGCCTGCAAACAACATTTCTCCCCTTAGGAAGAAATAGATCCACTGGTGATTAGTGAAGCCAATCCAAAAGAATGGGTAGATCAAGAATCCAAATCCAAATGATGTGTTCCTATGAAAATTACTCACGTGTCCACATGTTAGAAAGCGATGATGTCAATCCAAGATCTTGTGAATATTGATAGAGAACTAGTTGCAAAGGAAATGAAGATGATGGGCCAACACCATTGATGTGACTATCAACAAAGAGGAGATGAATTCCATCAAAGTAATCCTTGATAGGACTCCACAAAAAAGGATGATATGTCTGCTAGCTATGAACCCCAAGTAGCTTTTTCTAGAAGATGATGGATATCCTGTTACATTTAACCAATATGGGCCAAAGATGTGGCAATGCTGAGATGATTAGGAACAACAAGAGATGTTGATGTAGTCTCAATCTGTAGAGTGGGAACATGAAGACAAGTCTCTAAACTATTAGAGCATGCGATACCTATGTGTTGGAAAGAGACACTACACATGTCATCTGGTGTTGTCATTGATGGAAAACCTAGTTAGTGATTCGATCCACACTTCAGTAGTTGCTTATACCGGAAGTCAAATTGAAGTTTTATGTTAAACTATCAAGCAAGAATAGAGCATCCGATAGAGTTATGTATATCGATTCATATGAAAATTTCTTGTTATCATTTTGAGTTGTGGATCTTATGGAATGTTTTTTGATGTATGATCTATGTTACCCTTGAATCATAGAGCCTCATATCGATTGGTGTGAAAGTTAGAAGATACGGTTGATTGTTTTTCTGTCTATCAATGCAAGAAAGCCGACTAAGTGAATATAGCGTGTTGTTGATCTTTGAGGAGTAATTGTTTGAATTGTTTTATGCTCGAACATGTTGTTTTGGGTCCTCATTATGTTGTAGCTGACTTTGGTTGGTGCGAATTGAAAATTATCTATGAATTGAGCCAACAGTTTGTAAATATTTTATGTTTTATTGAAGCCAACATGTGGTTGATTAAATATTTAGTTGTGGATATATATAAGCGATCATTTATATCATTTGGATATATGTACAAAGTGTGTTGATGTATGTTGCAAAAGTCAGAAGGATTGTAAAGTGATTGTGCATAGTTTCACTTGCATAGAGCAGAGATTTGTGATTCGACTTTAAGGCAGTCAGAGTTTCAAAGAAAAAGAGTAGAATCAGATAGAAGGTCAAGAATGCGACTGATGAGCTTAACCAGAGTTGTAATCTAGAATTAGTAGATGCTACTCTCTCAGTTCAAATCCTTTGGATGTAATCCAAATCCTTTTGTAAGACAGTGAGTCTTCATTTTGTATCTGAGATGTGAGCTCTAGGTAGTGTGCCTGAATGCATGTGCATTCCTTTTGTAAACACTTATTGTGAATATACTCATATTGTGGATTGGCCTTCCACCATGGTTTTTCCCCTAACAAGGTTTCCACGTAAAAATCCTTGTGTTATGATGTTGTGGTTGATTGATTTGTATTGTTGCATCTTTCTTTTGGTTCAATGTTGTAAGTGGTTTAATGATTAGGTTAATAAAGTTAAAAATTGCAAAACATTGATTCACCCCCCCTCTTAGTGTTCCTTGATTCCAACAATTGGTATTAGAGCCTAGTTCCTCAGAAGAAGTTTAAAAGCTTGGGGAAGATCCGAGAAAGTAACTCAATGGAGTCAAGCAGTCTTCAACAACAAATTGTGGTGGCCCTAGATGATCTTATTAGTCCAAATCTAAAGTCAGGGAATTGCAAGCAAGCCTCATGAATGCTGAGAAATTAATTCAATCATTGAAAGATAAAATCAATGAGTCTAGGGAAAAGAGAAAGGAACTCTGTGATCAGATCAAGTAGAAAGAAAGTAAAAGTATGGAAGATGAACACCTGAGTCAAGCCTTGAAGGAAAAGACAAAAGAATGTGAAAAGCTTACTAGAGATAATGTTGTCCTAAAGTATGAGATGGAATCTATTGTGACGAGGATGACCAAGGAGATTGAAGATAAAAAGAAGAATGAAGAGAATCTTGCTCAGTACTTGAAAGAAAAATCTGAAGAATGCAACCAAATTACTGATGGATTCAATTAGCTGGAACTTGAATTTGAACAATCTAGAAATAATGAAGAAGAGCTTGAAAGACAGATTGTTACTCTGAGAGAAGAACTTTCTAACGCAAATGAATTCAAGGAGAAGTTCAAGATTAGCTTAGCCAAGCTTGATGAACTTATTAAAAGTCAGAGGACTGAAGGCGACAAGTGAGGTCTTGGTTATGAGAAAGGAGAAAGCTCCATATCTGGAAAAAGGAGATTTAGGCAAGGAAATCAAATGAACAAAGCTAGAAGGTATCCGGTAAGACAACATAATGCTCAAAGGTTCAATGGTTATTGGTTTTTTTGCAATAAATTTGGTCATATGGCTACTCAATGTAGAAGCTGAATGAATTCAAGCGATCCATCATTCTCAAGTCAGTGTTTCAATAGAAATAAGTTTGGTCATACGTAAAATGAATGTAGAAATGTGTCAAACAACTTTTTCATTAGAGATGTCAGATGTTATGCATGCAATGGATTTGGCCATATTTCTAACCAGTGCAGATCAAGAGAAAATCAATGGAATAAATGGTTTGGAAAAATAAATTTTGTGTGCTATAATTGCAATAAATCCAATCACATTGCAAGATTTTGTAGAGGCAGAAAGGGTCTGGTAAATCAAAGGAAAAATATGCAGAAGGATGATAAGGGAAAAGGAAAAAATAATACAAATGAAGTCAGGAATCAAATGAAGAAGACATGGGTGAAGAATAGTGTTTTAGATGTAGGAAATGGTTCAACACCAAAATCTAGATTTGGTAATTCCTCTAGCCTAGGGGGAGTTCTCAAGAAAACTTTTTAACCCCCTACCGATAGTTGGTACTAGAATGTGGCATATAGCATTGATTGCATTAGTGATGTGTAGATGTTTTGGGATCTCTTGTGGAGGAGATTTGTGCAAAATTGAAGGTCCACAGAAGAATTTTCTTTGGTAGTCTGTGAAAACAGGGTATCCGAATGACCTAGGGAAAAAGCATTTATTGCAACAAAAAGTTAGGTGTGCGAATGATAAAAGGTTACTTTTATTCCTCATTTATCACATTGCATTTCAAGAAGAAGAAGGTTGGAGAGCTCTACAACAAAGTTTGGTGAAGATTCAAGTTTGAAGGCGATTCAACGATCAAACCCTAATCTGGTGAAAGGTATTTATCTGTGAACTTGTGAAATTGAAATTTCTGGAAATGGCAACTCCATTAGTTGTTGATATTAAGGATAGGCCCCGTCCAAAATTCAAATGGAACCTGTTCAAATCCATCGAGAAAAAACCATTAGGTGCATTTTCTTTCATTCCATATGGCGTTTTGCATATCGAAGATATTAGGGCACACATTCATGCGAATGTTGAAGAATTAGGAAGTTCCCAGTTGTTGAATTTGTACACCAATCACATTGTGGGAGAATATTTTTGTATAAAACCTGAATTTAAGTTTGTGGAGAAGAAGAAGTTCACGCAAATGGTGAAATTTCCCATGTTCAAAGAAAATGAATGGGTTTAGTACATATTGAGTCGAGTGCATGTCGAGTTTATGTGGTTAAGTCAGCATTTCAAAATCACAAAGGAAGCTACAAGGATTGTAACTGGTTTGAATTCAACCAGTGGGTTGCCAACATTGGAATATGTAAAGAATCAAACTATCATAGATGCAACCGGTTCAATGTTCGACAAAAGAGCCATGACAATTAATGATATCATCAAAGTGGATGTGAGATTTGCTTCCATGGTTATTGGTTATAAAATCTATCACTCCAGCCAGGATAACTCTGTATCCGGTATTGCAATCTATGTAACATATCAAATGGTCAAGGAAAATGCAGAGTATGACCTATGTGAGTTACTCTCAATCCAGTTAATTGAAAATCTTGGAAAATCAAGAAGGATAAGAACTCTTTCAAGTATGGAAATTTGTTGCTATACAAGTTCTTCTACTTCATGAATGAAGTTCCGGGAGTTGGAAAAGTGCATTGGAAAAGTGGTAAACCAGTAGTTGTTCAAATTAGAGATATCTTGTATGGGATTGGTGACAACAAAGCTAGAAAAATTGCTATCTAGGGTTATTTCAAAATCTTTCATAATGAAATGCAAGCTAGAGAAAGGATTCCACATCTATTGTGGAAAAATACAAGGACTCAATTTGCTTCATGGTTCATATTGATCAGTGCTTGATGGAAGTTGCAGAACCTAGAACAGTCTGGATAATGCCTATGGGTTATGAGGTTGAGGAACACATTTTTGGAGCTGTATGCTCAACACTTGTTGAGTAAACCTTGAGATCCGATAGAAGAAAGGTTTGGTACCTTTGAGGAGAAATATATGCAAGTGCATGATCAATTGAAGAAGCCTATGATAGTCCATAAGGTGAAAATGGAAGTTGAAGCTTTTGCTGAAAGCATGGGGATATCAGCTGAAGCTGTAAGGGAAGATATGATGAAAAGAGAACAAACTAAAGTAGGAGAGCTAGCTAGAACTGAGTCTACTATTTAGGTAGCATCCTCTGCCTGAACTAGATCTACTAGGAGCTCTGCACTCCCATCCGGTCCTGCAAAGAAATCGAGCCCTGTGAAAGCTCAAGCCAAGACATCTGGGAGAGAAAAAAAGAGGAAGAAGGATAAAAGCAAAAGAGTCTATGTTGTTTCAGAGGATGAAGAAACTGAATCTGATGAAGAAGTAAGAGAAATTAAGAAAAAGGGTTCAAAAGCATCTAAAGTCTCTAAGGACAAGCCCTCGAGTGAAGAGAAAGCAAAGAAGGTGAAAACTAACAAATCAGGTATGTCTGTAGAAGAAGTGGAAAAATCCTTGATTAGGGATGGTAATCTTAGGCCACTTTGTGAATGGTATGACACCTTTGATAGTGTCGGTCAAAGAATTCTTGAGGAAGCCACAATAAAGCATTTGAATAATTTCAATAAGACTCATATAAATAATGTTAGATTTGCCTAAAGGTCTGTATGAAGTCTTGGAAATGAGGAGAGTGAACGCAAGAATTGAAGAAGAGCAAATGAGAGAACAAATAGTTGTTGATTTGTGTCTGGTAATGTCAATGGAAGAGATGAAGAAAATTATAAATGATGCAAAAAATGACTTTAAGAGAAAAAAAAGGGTGAATAAGCTGATGATTGGGAAAACTGAAGAAGTTGCAAAAAATACTGGGAAAATTCTTAAGGCTTTTATGTTGAAAAACTGATATAATTTTGTTTCTGAAGAAGATCTTAGTGAAGATGCTCCATCTAGTCCGGTAAATGAAGAAGGAAAAGTAGATACATTTGAAGATAGTTTGAATCCTCTAGACGTGCAAGACACTGAAATTCCCATGGAGACTACAACTCCTAAAGTTGTGTCAGTTGATGAAATTGAGATTCCTGAAGCTAAGGAAGAATCTTTGGCTGAAGAGAAGAAGGCTGAGGTAAAGGAGATTCTTGTGGAAGCAAGAGACACTGCTAAGGTAGTAAAGGACTTCTTAGAAGAACAACATGAGGAGTTTGACCCTGAATTAGTTAAAGGTCCTATCAACTTGTCTACTCTATCTCCTATTCATAAGCTGAAGGTAGCATCGTTTGCTTAGGCTAAGGAAAGAGAGGAGATACTAAAATCTCATATTGAGGACAATGAGTTGCTAAATCTTGCATCGAGTATTTTGGAGAAGATCATGCCTACATATGTCAAGGATTCATCTAATTCTCCATCTGGTCAGCTAAAGAAACTTGTCAATTCTATAAGTACTCACTTTGAGTCTCTTGAGAAGTCAGCTGTGGATAAGGTTGAGAAAGAATTTAATGCTAACAGGTTCAGTAGATTGAAGGGAATGATAGCTAATGATAAATATTTGTTAGCTACCTATGTAAAGAACATTCAAGGTGCTTTGTCTGAAGGTGGAAATGTTTACAAGTCTTGTTTATCATTTTCTAAATTCACTAAAGTCTTTGAGAAGAAAATGAAGGAGTATGAGAAACAGTTAGCAGATATTTCTCAAGCATTTGATCCTCTAACCATTTCTGTGAGCAAGCATGAAGGTTAGGTTATATCCCTGCTTGAAAAAATTAAAATTTTGAAGCATGAAGAAGGCATAATTGTTGTAAGGGTTCATGAGCTAAGAGGACTAATTGGTCCTAAGATGGAGACAATGCTTAGTGCATTGAAGGAAGCACAAGATGCTATGGTGGTCAGTGATCTGGTAAACCTTGAGTCAGTAGAGATGCAATATTACTTATTCTGTGGTCACATGACTATTCTGGAGAGTCTCAAAAAGAGTTGGGACACAAGTTTGAGCCTGTTGAAGAGCAATTTTGCCGACATATTCAAGTTTATATAAGTTGTAGAAGCATGCTTGTACATATGCAGTTTGTTCATAGCAATTTTGTATGATTTTTTGGTATGCGGATTCCCGTCTTTGCCATTGATGTCAAAGGGGGAGTGTAGGACTATGAAAAATTCCTTATTCATCTCAGGGGGAGTTGTGTTTTGAAGTTTTGAAGGTTGGCAATGTATTCATGTTGGTACTGATCTGACACTTAGTCATTTTTTCACTAAGTGTTGCCATCAATGCCAAAGGAGGAGATTGTTGGAAAGAGACACTGTACATGTCATATGGTGTTGTCATTGATGGCAACCCTAGTCAATGATTCGATCCACACTTCAGTAGTTGCTTATACCGGAAGTCATATAGAAGTTTTATGTTAAACTGTCAAGCTAGAACAAAGCATCCGACAAAGTTATGTATATCGATTCATATGCAAATTTCCTATTATCATTTTGAGTTGTGGATATTAGGGAATGTTTTTTGATGTATGATCTATGTTACCCTTGAATTAGAGATCCTCGTATCAATTGGTGTGAAAGTTAGAAGATATGGTTGATTGTTTTTCTGACTATCAGTGCAAGAAAGCCGACTAAGTGAATATAGCGTGTTGTGGATCTTTGAGGAGTAATTGTTTGAAGTGTTTTGTGCTCGAGCATGTTGTTTTGGGTCCTCATTATGTTGTAGCCGACTTTGGTTGGTGCACATTGAAAATTATCCATGAATTGAGCCGACGGTTTGTAAATATTTTATGTTTTATTGAAGTCGGCATGTGGTTGATTAAATCTTTAGTTGTAGATATATATAAGTGATCATTTATATCATTTGGATATATGTACGAAGTGTGTTGATGTATGTTGCAAAATTCAGAAGGATTGTCAAGTGATTGTGCATAGTTTCACTTGCGCAGAGCAGAGATTTGTGATCTAACTTTAAGGCAGTCATAGTTTCATACCAGAAGAGAAAAATTAGATAGAAGGTCAAGAATGCGACTGATGAGCTTAACCAGAACTGTAATCTAGCATTAGTAGATGCTACTCTCTCAGTTCAAATCCTTTGGATGTAATCCAAATCCTTTTGTAAGACAGTGAGTCTTCATTTTGTATCTGAGCTGTGAGCTCTAAGTAGTGTGCCTAAATGCATGTGCATTCCTTTTGTAAACACTTATTATGAGTATACTCATATTTTGGATTGGCTTTCCATCATGGTTTTTCCCCTAACAGGGTTTCCACATAAAAATCCTTGTGTTATGGTGTTGTGGTTGATTGCTTTGTGTTGTTGCATCTTTCTTTTGGTTCAATGTTGTAAGTGGTTTAATGATCAGGTTAATAAAGTTAAAAATTGTAGAACATTGATTCATCCCCCCTCTTAGTGTTCCTTGATTCCAACACTATGATATACTCAAGCTCCTCCAAAGTATCATCATCAAAGGTATGGAATCTGCATCTGCAAGAGGGATGAGACAATCTATAACATGATCCTTTGCGTATGAAGAGATATAAGGATCTCCAAGGATCTCCCAAAGTTGTGTCCAAAGTGTTTGGGGATATTCAATGTTTGATACAACACACATAGTGTCAAGATCAACACTAGAACATATAACCCTTACAATATGATCTCTAATGACACCCCATGCTGTTAAACTCCTTGGTGTGCCTGGTGTAGGTATAAGTCCATATAAATAAGGAAAAATATCAAGCCACCTAAGATGCGTCAGGATGCCATTTCGTGAAGACTCATAATTGTCCTTGTCCAAGTTGATCACAAAAGGATGAACCAAAAAAACCCATGATACTTACTCAAATGAAAAAATTAGAGACTAATAACCCCATTATTGATAAATTAGATCAAATGATGTCATCCTATGCAAACAAATCCTTTCCATGTGCCAAGATGTCCAAGTAATTAAGAAGAATGTGAAAACAAAAAATACTAAATAAAATGTACCTGGGGTAGATTCTATAAAAAGTGCATGAATATACCTGAAGATCTTTGAAATACCTTTCCAACACCACTTGAATCGCGAAAATTGGAGATAAAGGAAAAAATTTATGAGCTCAAAAGCACAAAATGAATATCTAACTTTGAATGAGAATGAAATGAACCAGCAGAAAAATCTGATAATGAAACTTGCACCACTAGAAAGTGCTCAAAACCAGCGTTCCAATGATATCTTGTTTTCTTGATTTTGACACTGTATACCCAAGTTATGACTGATTTAAAAAAATAGGTCAAAAAAGGGGAAAAATCTTGGCTGGTGGCTAATGAGTGGCAAGAAATTTTTTAAAAGCTTTTATTTTCCTTTTTTTTTTTTGTGTTTTTTTTTTGCAAAAATAAAAAATGCAAAAAAGCAAAATTGATGATGATGATTTTTTTTTCTAGAAAAATAGATTAGAAAACCAAAAGGAGGAGTTGCAGGGAGCAATGGTGGTAGTTCTAGGTGGCCCTCTGATGACACTCCTGCTACTGGCTTTGGTTTGCCAGATTCTGGCAAAAGCTTTCTACGTCTAGCGCTTGCAATCTCACCCCGACACGAGGCTAAAGATAAAGAGAAGGAAAAAGATATTGATGATGATTGGGGTCCTCCTCCTGACGTCACTCCAGACCCCACTGATGTATGGGGTAAACACATGGATGACAAAGACCGTCCTAGCTCTGCTGGCACTACTCTGGCCGCTTGATGGCCATTTTATTTTATAATTGTAATGTTTATGGACTTTTGGGCTAGGCCCATGTGACTCTAGTTTTTTGATTTTCTGGGCTTTTCCCATGTGACTCTCAGGGCGTGCCTTATTACCACCCACCTTTTTTTTGTGAATATGTAACTTTATCTTTATTTTAATAGAGATAGCTGCCTATTCATCAAAACAAAATCTAGACAAGAGGCTACAAATCTAGAGCTTTGATAACATGTTGGAGTTGATGATTGAACTCCACAACACCTAGAAATCACCTGCAAGCAATTATCCTATCATAAAGAAAGATCAAAGCAACTGATTTGTTATGCAACCAAGAGAGAAAAAATTGAATCCAGAAGAGCAACTGATTTTCTATGTATTATCCTGAATGGTTCTGAATTGAATTATTACAATGAATGTGCAAGCTTTTTAAAATCATGCAAAAGAAAACCCTAGATGAGGATTTGACTAGATAGTGACAAGTGTTCTAATCTCATGCAATGAGACAACTTGTCCTATATTTAATTCAAACTAATAATAAAAAAGCACTCCTAAGTTTATCTTAAGTGAATAAAGTAATAAGGGACTTAATAATTAATTATCAAGTAATTATCCTGATTACTCCAACAAAAATTACGCTCAAAATCACACTAAAGTAGAGAAATATATGTCAAGAGGGGTCTGATTGTCTGAATGTTGAAGAGATAGGATGACAAAGGATCAAGGGAGATGCCCAAATCCCTAGGATCTAAGATCCCATGGTAAACCAACATAGGAACAAAGGAATACACATATGTATGATATGCAACAAGACAACATACACTAACATACAATGTCAACATGAAATGCAAAAAGAGTGTATGGACTAAAAATTTGTATTATGCTAGGACCCATAGAAAAGGAATTCATGACTCAAACAATAGAAAATTATGATATTTTATAGGTGAAACACAAAAAATAAGGCACATGGGCTAGTGAGGATTGTTTTTCACTAGGTGAGCCCCCAAGACAAGGTAGCAAAATGAGAAACACACAAGGTCTAGTGAGGATCATTTTTCACTAGGTGTGTACCCATGACAACCATACCAAGGGTTATACTCCTTGATAACCTTGATAAGGTGCTACAAAATGATCAAAATGTTATGCCAACACAACACTAAGTTCAATTCCTATGAAGAAAGTGAAGCAAAAATGTCAATGTCAATGTCAATATCAACACACCACTAAGTCCAACGCTCATGAACAAAGTGAAGAAAAATTAATACCAATATATGCCCCCACTTTAAAGAAATTGCAAAACACCATGTTGTAAGCAATTAAATTAAAGTAGAAAGTGATAAATGTCATGTAACAAAAAATCACAAGAGCTTATTTGGAAAGCCCTATGTCAATGATATGTTTCCAAATAAAGCTACATCATGATAAGGGGTTTTCCCCAAATGTAATACAAAAACAACATAGAAAGGAAAAATGAGGGATCCACAAATTTGAGGTCAATATACGTCTTTGCTATAGTGATATAATAGAGCTCAGAACTAACATCATTCCCCAAATACTTGTGAAACAACGAACATAAAGGAGGAATGACACATAAAGAGAGAAGAAAAACAAACTTTTGGGATAACATAGAAGAGACCTAAATGTCTCAATTCCTTGCATCATCCCCAAAAGGAAAACATAAGATAAGAATAAAAGACAAAGTTTATGACATATAGAAGAATGAAGATACAAATATAAGAAAGTCATGACAGGTTTGTTTCCTTTGTATCCTTGTGCCAATGGAGCAACAACGGTCATCCAAAGAAGATTCACAAACATAAAGACACACTAAGAAATAAAACACAGGAGATCACATCACGTGCAAGCAAACACAAATAACGTACATAAGACAACATAAAAGAGTACTGCACATGCGAGCTGACCTAAAGCAGGTCATTCACATCCCAATCTTGCTCATCATATAGGGAAGGCAGACAACTAGGTAAAAGGACAACACCGAGTGTCATATTAGGAGCTTCTCCAGGTGCCATACATGGTGGATTACTCTCATCTAGAGGATCGTCATGGTTTCCCCCATCTAAATTCATTTGATTTGAAAATAAAACATTAAGCTCATTATGCACCTCCTCATCAATTTTAGCAATTTCATCTTCATCAACCAAATTGATCACAATGGGAGGTTTTATGACAATAGCAGTTGAATTTTATTGTTTCACTTCTTGCTTTGGTTCCATGTCTTGTTTTGGTGAAAGGTGTATTTCTTCTTGATTCATTTCCATAGGTGTTGGATTATCATGCATTGTTTTATTCTTTTCTTCCAATTTATGAGCGATATCACAATGTCTTCGCCTACACTCTTTAATATTTCAGTTTCTTCTTGCATGGTTTTCAATTTGTGATGATGTAGGAGTGGGTTTCTCAACCATTGGTTTTTTTTCTTCCCTTAAGGGAGGAACTGAAGAAACTACTGGGGTTTGGGAAACCACCGTCTCTTTAGGTTTATACACATGTTTTATCTTTGGAGTAACAAAAGGAATCATGTGATTGTCTCTTGGCCTTTTATAAGAGATGGGTGGAGGGATTGCAACATATTTACCTTGACTATTTGGAATGGTCTTTGGTTCAAGCATAGGTTCATTCATAATTGGCTAGGGAGAAGGAACAACCATGGACCTATCATTCTCAGGAATATTACTAAGAGATAAATCTATTATGCGCTTTTCCTTGAACTTTTCGTATGACATGAAAAATAAATCTTCACTAGTATTTATAGGTTCCATAGGTTGAGGCTAAAATAAATCCAATAAAAAATTACCACGAGAAGATAAGGGATTGAACCCACTATGATGCACCGTAAATATCTCATTTTTAAAGGGGAACTTTACGCACTTGTGAATAACCGATGAGATGGTATTCATGGAGCACAACCATGGGTAGCCTAGCTTCACACAAGATTGGGATGATAACATAATGATAGAGAATGAGACATCTAATTTCTTTGGTCCAAATTTTAGAGGAAGAGTAATCAAACCTATCGTAGGGTGAGAAAAACCATCATGAGTTTTATTGATGATGGAATAATTGGTTGACATGTTTTGGGAATGTGGTGAGTATGGTGAAAATGTGTATGTTCTCGGTGGGATTATGCTACAAATTTATGAGTGGGGATGAAACTTGAGGTGTGACATGTGAAGATCCAAAACCATAAGGATTTCCAATAGAAAGAACTATTTTTGGAGTTATGACAATTCTTTGTTGTCTTGTTGAAGCAACAGTTGGATTTGTGTATGTAGGAATAGAGGCTATAGTTGTAGGGAAGGAGACTTGACTTCCTCATTGACTTTGAGTATATCCCAAAGCTTGAGCGCAACTAGATATAGTAGGGATGTTGGCATCAACTAAAAGAGCTAGGCCACACAAAACTCTAATCCATGAGTTTCACTAATCAATTTCCTCATGTTTTCTAACATAGGGACTGCAAGACCAGCTAGAGATTCAGTACTCACATAATCTTGGAGTCCTTCTAAGTCTTTGTCCAATTTTTTTAGTTTGTCTTTAGGAACATGGGAAACCATAGTCTCAACATATATAAATATAGGTGTTTGTAAGGTTGTCATTGGTATGGTAGCATTAGGGATAGAGTCCAAAATGGGTTGAGTATTGACAACAATTGTCATGAAAGAGTTAGAAGACTCATGATCCACAACAGATATGAAGCTAGTGCAGGATGCTATAAGCCTAGAACTACGTCTCACTGAAGTATTAGGAATAGGACACTAGGTCGTGAAACTCATACAAGTTCTAAAACACTTAAGTGTACCCAAGATGAACACAAAAATGATAAACAAACACAACAAAATAGCTAGAAACTAAAATCAGATAGTAGAAGCAAACAAGAAATGTAACAATAGAGTTTTGGGAAAAAGTTTGTCTGGCCAAGAATAACAGGATGGAGGCACCCAAGGGCGTTTGATTCTTGGTCAAGGGTTCTAGAATTGAAAATTTTGGTTGCGTATTACACTACTTAAGGATTATGATTCTACTTGCAAATAGTTATAACAATAATAAATTTCCCATAATTTGCTTAATTTATTCCAATTTGATGTAAAATGCAAGTATGCAAGAATGTTGAAGATGTTTGAACAAGTTATGAATGCAAATTTTAGATCTAAAATGCAACTATTGATTGATTCTAAGATGCAAAGGCTTGGAAATGATGATTTTGATGCAATGCACTTTCTTTCACTTTTATGAACTATATGCCAAATGCCTAAAAACATGTAATTACTAATTACAAAACAAAGATCTGCAAGTTCCTATAGACTGAGCAAACAAAGACAAAAAACTGTGACAAATTTTGTTGATGCACCTGTATAAGGATAGGGTTTCCAGGGGGCTTTTGAGTCCTTGACAGGGGGTTTGAAAATTGAAAAACTGAATGTTAAGTTGTTTAAGATTTTTGTTTCTATTTGCAAATAGGTCTGACAGTGACTGCTTTTCCATAATTTCTCAATGTGATTGAAATGAAAATGTATGATAATGTGTGAACAAAAATGAACAATTATGAATGGAATTTTAAATGAAAACCTGACCTAAATGATTGAAAGAAACCCTAATGCAAGCTATGATGTAGTATGAGTTACAATTTTTTGGGGATTTTATGAGCTTTTATGATGCAAATATGAAACCCTAAATGAGAAATGTAAGACAATATGATCCAAATCCTAGGTCTAGGATTTGAAAGACCACTAATTTTAGAAGGTATATACTATTAGGATGTCAGTTTCACCAAAATGAAACATAGAAAATGGGGGGAAAGCCCTAAAGTTGAATGTATAAACCCTAGGGTCAATTATTTTCACTTTTTCAAAGTTTCATTAAGAATGTAGATCAACAAGGTGAATAGATTAAATCTCAACCAAGAAGGTGAGTCAATTAGACCTGGATATGCATTCTTGGGGCCTTGAAAATGGAATGGAGATGATTTGGAATGATCAACCTAATTAAGCTATATGACATAATATGATAAATGCAATATTCTAGAAACACACAGATTGAAACTGTAAATTGCAGGCAGATTTGAGAAGTATTGGAGATTGTGCACCTATCATGAAAAGTTGGATCTATCATGCAAAGGAGGACTCAGACACCTAGGGGCGTATGAGTCCCTAATAAGGGGTCCTAAAACTGATTTGTAATCCTCTGATGCTAGATCCGACCTTTTGTTTCTTGGTTGTAGAGTTGTCAGAATGTCATCAAATGGTTTTGTAGGTGAGTTTTTGTGGCTTTGAAAATTTTAGGGCTTTGAATGCAACAATGGACAACTTGTCTTCAATCTTCTTCAAACCTCTAACTTTCACATTCAAAGAGAGAAGAAATTTTGGGCCATTTAGGGGCTTGCCTTGGTCAAATCTCGTGTAAGTGTTTCCACTTCCACAATGATAATGTCAATGATAGAAATGATAATTGAAAGGAAGGAATTGTGAAATCACAAAGTGCTACAACTCACCACTCTTCAATGGCTTCTTTGAAGGATTGAAGCCATACACATCACCTCAAGTATTTGAATCTTCTTTGCTTGAATTCGTGAATGCTTTGGAGACCTACAACAAGGGTTAGCCTTCACAAAACATGAACACACATTGAATTTGGCATGATGTTGGATCTTGAATTGCTGTAATAATGCTCTAAAATGCTACTCTTAGCTTTCTCTTGGAAATAATATTTTCTCTATGGATGCTTGACAATTCTTGTTAGATTTCAAATGATAAAATAACTAGGTATTTATAGCAATTGTTCAAATTTCTCGATCCTAAAAGCTAACACTTGAAATTTGAATTTTAAATGTTAAAATATCACCAACAACATATTAAAAATTGGTCACTGACAAGATAGGGGGATCCATACGCCCAATCTTCCAGTACTTTGAGTGTCAGGATCAAAACATTACTTGCATGAATTTATTCAATGCTTGCAATACTTCAAAAAAATGGTAAAAATAGGCCTTGGAATGCATAATTTAGGAAATTAGGGACTTAATTAGGTCCAATAAATTAAGGGGGGGAACATAATGTGAAATTGTTGAGGGTGACAATTTTTTACATTACAAAAAAAAAAAAAATATTTTACCATTTTTATTAAAATAGAAAGAGGAAATTTACATGTTGTCCATGCTTTAGTGAGGTAACTAAGGAAAAGTTTTATGTGAAATTTGAATTTTTATATGTTTAGTGAATCATGCACAACATTGTATACCTTGTTATATGTATTATACATCAAATAGGAATCAAATTTTATGAACTATAAACTATATTCATCTTATAACATATGATTCAAGGTATAGAATCATCTGTAATAGTTTTGATGCAACTAGTATTGTCTTTACCCTAGTGATAAATTTTAGGGGTTAAGAGAACAACTGGTTATAGTTTTTGTATAACTCGTTGATCAATCATCCTATAATTGATATGTTAAATAATTTTAGTGACATGTAGGAACACCTTCCTAGGTTTAAGCTAAGCCCAAAGAGTGAGATATTTTACCCACTCTCGTAGTTAACCCTTAATCTTCCTAAATCCACATATGAGCCTATATTTACCTCCTTGGTGATAAACCATAGCCTTGAAGTTGAATAGAAACTCAAAGAATTTTTAATTATTATATTAGGACCTAACACAACTTATAATTGGAAATTATGTGTTTTGAACATTCATATGTGCCACTATCTAGCCAAGGAACATGAAACTTAAGTAGGCTCATTTTGTACAAAATATTCTTAATGACTAGATCCATTGATATGTGAGGCATTAATGGATAGTGCAAGGGTTCCTTTTGGTGGCCATGATCAATGATATTCCTAGAATAATTTAGACCTCTTAGGATAGGAACCAAAATCCAATATTGTATCATAATATGGTTTTAGAATTACACTAGGGTGGTGTCAAAACTCAAACCCATAGAATTTTAAGCATGTGGTAGTGGCTAGCGTTATTAGGGACGAGGTTAGTCACTTCATGCAAGTGATTTAATTCTTCTAGAGAGGTTGATAAAGAAATCTCATCTAGAGAGGTTGACAAAAAATCATAGCTCTCTAGTGATTGCATTGCTCTATGAGCTTCTTCATTTAGGTAATGGTATGTAGAAAAGAAGAGTGTTGAGATGTCTTGCACCTAAGTAGATGTGTCTTATATAGGTGACATGTAATAAAAAGTTTTCTCTTTGATACTAAAGATCTAATTTTTGTCTAAGATTGGAGGAAAACTTCACATGGCAAAGTTATGGCTAAGCCAATGGAAATGGGTGTCAAAACCTAAATTATATTACTTTCTATCAACAATTGAACATATTATTTCATTGTAGTCAATTTCCCCTACAATACCACATTGATTAATTAATTAATTCCTTATATCATCACATGACATGAGTTAATTTATTATTACTAATAATTAATTAATTTCTTCTTAATTTATCCCCTTTTAATTGGTAAATTTATTGATCAATTGATTCTCAACATCATCCTCTCAATTCATTTCTATCTTTATCCTCTAGTTTCAATAGTTAATTAATTATTATTAATTAGTTAATTAATTTCTTCTTAATTAATCTTCTTTTAATTGGTTAATTTATTGATAAATTAATTCTCAACACTATCTTCTTAATTAATTAATTAATTTTCATCTTTTATCGTTTAACATTATCTTCTAAATTAATTAATAATTTATTATTAATTAATTTGTTTCTATATTCATGCATGCATTATTAGTTAATTATGCAAATAATTAATTAATTATTCTTTCATGCACAATTAATTAATTATCCTTCTCTCATGCATTCCCCAAAAAACTTTATGCACATATAATTAGTTAATTATGAAAATAATTAATTCAATGTCCTCACTTGCTCTTCTTTTCTTCTCCATGTAAATCACTTAATTGCCTCATGCACTCAGTCAACTCTTCTATGCACTTAGTTAACCATTTCATGCAAATAGGTAACTTCTTTTAAATCATTTGTCAAATTTAGTTGGGTAATAATCATTATTTTAATTAAACTTTGAAATAATTTGCAACCCTTGCATGATTGTCACCTCTCTATATTCACTTCACAATCCATGCAATCCAAGATTTAATCTCAACCATCCATTTCTATTCCCAAAATTCTATAAATCTAGCCTCTTATTCATCATTTTCATCATGGCTCCTTAGTGCAACATTTTTTTTTCATTTTTGTAATCCAACAATGTTAATATTGTGTTGCGAGAATTGAGAGCATCCACATACATACTTTGAAATAATATTATTTGTGTTAAATTAAACAAAGGTTGGATGCATTTCCTCTCATAATTCAATTGGAGGTTTGCATGGATACACTAGTTGTGTTTTAAATTCTATTTTTTAATGGATTTATTTGTTTTCTCTATATTCCTTTCTTTTAATGGGTTTTATTTTTTATGGAAATCTTGAGTTACATAAGTCTTATTATATAATACCATGACTAAAGCAAAACAAAGGCATGACAAATGCATGAATCATATTTTCATACATTCATTGATATTACATGTATGTACACATAATATATAGATATGGAAAGAAGCAATCCCATGATCAAGGAGTGAAAAGATGTATACACTTGATTTTCTATATGTACTTTGGAGTACAACTAGATCAAGCTATCTAATGTAGCAAGGTTTATTGATAGACCTAAATACTAATTTAAATAGTATATAGTTATGTGGATTTGTACAATAGGTTGTTAGCTAAGCCTTCTATTATATGCTAACAATTGTTATGCACATATGGTTCACTTTTCATGTGGCTAGGGTTGTGTCATATGTTATATCCATATGGTGTGAATTGGTTGGCATAATCATGTAGAGTAGGTGTGGCCAATTTTTGGGCATGCATTAAATTTAATTGAATGTATTGCATAGATACATGTGCTACCCATGTGCAAGTCATGTACAATACACAATGGTTACAAGAGTTGACAATGTTGTGTACAAGTGTACTCCTAAAATTCCATGGCATGAATGAAGAGTGTACTTGCAATTGTCTTGCATTTTCTCATGTGGAGTTGTTGGAATTGACACTTCTACATATGTGTAGAAATCCACTCTTCCATAAGTCCTTATTCATGTGCAATGTATTTTGGCATGTAATGTGTGTGCAGGGGACATATTAGAGCATGGGAGGCACTAAAGTTGAGTTTGTTCCAAAAAATAGTGCATAGATCACATAGAGAAAAAAATCCAAACCCAAATCAAAGCTACATGAGGGGAAAGTAAAGTCAAGAGTCAAGGATCCATTGTACTATGCTTGTGTTCAACAAAGGTTTTGGGTGCATTTCCTCTCATCACTCAATCAAAGGTTTACTTGGATAGCATAGTTGTGTTTTAAATTCTATTTTTTAATGCATTTATTTGTTTGCTCTATTTTCCTTACTTTCAAAAGGATTTACTTCTAATGGAAAGCTTGATTTACATAAGTTTTGTTATATAACATCATGGCTAAAGAAAACCAAAGGCATGACAAACACATGAATAATATTGTCATGCATTCATTGATGTTGTGTGTATGTACAAATAATATATAGATGTTTTGGAAAAAAAAAAAGCCCATGATCAAGGAGTGAAAATAATTTTTGTGTGTCTGAATCTAATTAAACAACACTAGGTTTGGAACTAAAGCACTAATCTTTGTAATCAAATCCATAGCTATAGAACAACATGATCAAAAAACCCTTGTTTCATTGAATATATTTGAGTCTAAAAATACTTAGTAATCATGAAGGTTGAAAGAGAATGCTATGCAAAAATGGACATCAAACAACCATTGAAAACTATCCCTCCTCTATGTGGGTCTTAGCTACCACAATGCATGATGCTCAATGAAGAAAACTAGAGAGATAAGGTAGGAGGTTGAGGAAAATTGAGTAAGAGAAGCATCCACATTATGTGAATTTATTGTGAGAGAAGAAGGGACATCACAACATGCATGCAAATAAGGCAACTAATTGAATTAATGGCCACAAAGATTATTTTGGTGTGAATCTATACCTACAAAAAAGAAAGAAGAAAGTGTGTTATTGTAAAATAAAACCTTTATAAAGTAAAGGCCATAAGATCCTTCATGTCACCCCATGCATCCTCTCGAGCACTTATTTCAATTGAGAAAGGAGAGAGTTCAATCCCTTGAGTTGCAAAATAGTTTGCCACCTTGTTGCTTTCAACAAAATCAATTAGAAAAGAAGAATTTATCTAGAGAATTGTTGATATATATGGCTTCATCCAAAATGTATTGAAGTTTCCAACACCTAGCAAAATTATTTTTCATCTTGAAAATCACCAATATGGAGTTACTTTCAACAAGGAGCTTCTAGCACTTGATTGAGGCTACAAATCTTAGGCCTACCACTATCATTTCCTATTAATCCTCATTATTAGTTCTACAACCAAGAGAGAAAGATGCACCTCTTACCAATCTTTGCTCAAATAATTTCAAATTGCACCCAACCCTTGTACTTCCAAGATTGACTCAAAAGACTCCATCAAAATTAAATCTTAAACAACCAAAAAAATCCTTTCCAACAAATTTAAAATTTGACCAACTTTTTTTCCACTACCACCTTACAAGTAAATGAATAATTATTTTTCTTTCATTTAAATATACAAATAAAATTTAATTAGCTAATAGGCTACATATATTGTCTGAAACAAGTCTCACGCCTACAAATCACTGTTAAGTCGTCAGAAAACAAGTTTCAACTATTGTTTGATGGTAAATTGACTGTCGTTTAATGGTAAAAGCCTCTAAAATATCAGGTAAAAGCCTCCAAAATCTCACTTATCACATAAAAGCCAGATAAATATTGATTTGACAATTAGATGGGAACATTTTATTTCCATTTGCAATGTTTTTTGTCAATTTGATGATAACTTTCTTTTTTTCATTGGCATTGCTTTATGTTTTAAATTTGTATGCAAATATTTTATAATCAGATAACACTTAATTTCTTTGAGGAAAAAATCTAGATTTGTCTAAGTTTATTTCATTCCATTATTTAGCATTTATTATTAATTGTTTAATCCATCCACATGTTGTTGCACAATGATTGCCATTGCACCAAAAGATTGACCTGTCAATGCTCGATACAACCATCAGATTTATACAAGATCCAAAATCCACAAGAAGCGATTAAGCCATGTCATGAACCCAAGCGCCACGCTGGACAACACAAGGAGACCAAGGGTGAAACTCTTGCAACAATCCCCCCCCAAAGTGCAAGGCTCTGATACCAATTGTTGCATAGGCAGCTGTCATTGCACCAAAAGATCGACCTGTCAATGCTCGATACAACCGTCAAATTTATATAAGATCCAAGATCCACAGGGGGCGGTTAAGCCATGTCATGAACCCAAGCGTTGTGCTGCACAACATAAGGAGACCAAGGGTGAAACTCTTGCAACACATGCAACTAGAATTTGTATTCACAAACACATACTCTCTAACATATTAACATACATATAAGGGAGAGGAGCCAATCGTGGGTAGGGGACACATAGGGGCATATAATATGACAACCTAGGACCCAATTTTGGGTAATAAAAAAGCCAATAAACTTACATTTAATATCTAATTGCAAAACACTTTTATTCATAAAGTACACAAACTAACCAGTCATGTGATGCCACATCAACATACCAATAATACATGACTTAGTGACCCACTATCGATCTCACCTTTTTTTTGGGCCTTTTTGGATACCTTGACAAAAAACATGCTAATGTGGCATCATATTGGATGATGTGGCTTTGAAAAAAAATTTCTAAGAAAGAGACTTGCCAAATAAGCTATTGTACAAATTTGGGAGTGATTTAAAATTTTCACATAAGAGTTTGGGAAGCGCAAAGAAAGGGTGGCCCACCACCTGTCCGTTACCCTTAATTTTCTATCAATGTATTCCTTGAACCTACTTTAAGTGCAAGTGCTAGTCTAATCTTCATATAGTACTATTAATCTCTCTCATATATCATACAACTTTCTCGAGTCTCTTCCCTATTATAAAAAGTTAAAAAAAAACTAATAATTTTTCTTTTACAAACTTCTCTCGTGTGCCTTTCTAAGCTTCTTTAATCTAAGGAGACCCTCCATCAACAATACAGAGGAGTGCATATGTGAGGAAAGTCTAGGATAGCCCCTTAGCAGTATTTTAAAACTATTTGAAAAAGACGTTCGATTTGAAATTTGAGGGTCTCCCAAGCATGGGAAGATGAAAATCATCACAAGATGTAGTCGTTTTCTTTGAGGGACCTCTTTAACCTTTGTAATTTTATATAATTCTCTTTTAGCAGTAAGAGATCAATTATTGATTAATTGCATATACAGGTACAGGGCAAAAAATTTAGATAAGCAACATTATTTATGTGTTCGATGGACCATGGCCGAGTTTTATGATTTTGGTATGATGTTGACAAAAAGTTAAACTAGGTTGTAAGTGCACTTAAATATGGGTTAGAGCAGATCTGTCTGGTAGTTATCAATACAGTTCATGACATGGTTAAAAGTAATTGATAATAGTATACTGTGTGTGGTAGATATGATTTTGCGGGCACACAATTTGAGAAGTGGGAAGCTCGAGGTCAAAGAGTAACCCCCTGGAGTAGGAGGTGAGAGGGGACTAGGAAACCGGATTGCTTGTGGGAGGGTGGCTGATGTAGAAATACATTTATTTATGTGTATATAATTGGATGACAGAGAGCTGTGTTGTCTGACATTGAGGAAGAGTGTTTTAAGATGGTAAGGGAAAGCATGCTCCCTTGTCTTGTAAGGTAAAGCAAAGCTATACAAGGCAAGGCCGATTAGATAATTGAAGCTCTACTGCTTTCCTCACATCATCTCCATCAATCATCTGCCATTCATATGTTTATCTCTTTGAGCCTTTATATAGGGTGGATTTTACTGCAACAAGAAAGGCATTAGAAGCTCTACTGCTTTCCTCACATCATCTCCATCAATCATCTGCTATTCATATGCCTATCTCTTTAAGTCTTTATATAGGGTGGAGTTTACTGAAACAAGAAAGGCATTAGAACATATGTTAAACTTGTGATACATTGTCAAATCTCTCTGGCACAAAAAAGTATTAGCGGGAGACATACTTTTCACTACAATGTCAACCATATCATATAATCCTCATTCTTCTTCGTATCCTTGCTCTGATTGGCTTCTCCACAATTCAGCTGTGGACATGCAAGCCCATCAGCAGCAGCAGCAACAGCTGTTTTTCTGGGAACCCAGTTTTGTTGTGGGCTTGGATAGCTCTGCCAGCCCTCCTACTGATAAAATCAGTCTCTTTGCAACAATACCCACAAGCCAATACACGCCAGTTTGGGATTCTGGAAGGTTTTACCACAAGCAGCAATCTATTAGCCCTTTAATTTTAAGGGCCAGTGAGCGAGACTGCTTTGAAAACAAGAGCATGGGATATTCATATAGCGATGGTCTGACATCCATGTCCACTGTCACAGAAGAAAAATGTGTTCTTGATGGTTTGTATCAGGGATTTGATGCAGAAGAAGGGATTGTCCCAAGCAAGGCCTTTGATGAGCTCCCAATCCCTCCGTTTTTCGAAGATGGTATGGACGATATTCCCTTTTTAGTCACTGCTCAAGCTAGCTGCAGCCCTTCTGATCATTCAGATGCTGTCGGATCCAGCAGTTCTGTTAGCTTGCATTCGCCCCTGGACCAATTTAGCAGCGAATTTAGAGAATGCCCATCTGAGTTGCAGGCCATTTTAGGTCTCCCAGAGCGTCCAGTAGGCCAAGAGGACCTTGTCCAAATCCTCATCAAATGTGCAGAGGCCTCCTCAGAAGGACACCACGACATCCTGCACTCTCATCTTGCGAAGCTACAAGAGTTCTCTTCTCCATTTGGAGATCCCCTACAAAGGATATCCTTCTATGCGAGCGAGGCTCTGAAGAAGCACAGCTTCAAGCAGGGGGGAATCGAGGAGAAAACTGATGAGAAGTCTTGCCTGGAGCATGATTTAGCTTACCAAGCCTTGTATCAGCTTCTTCCATATCACAAATTTCTCCACTTCACTAGCAACCAGGCAATACTTGAAGCTATGGGGGGTGCCTCTCATGTTCATATCATTGACCTGGAGATCAGACAGGGCTTACAGTGGCCCAGCTTCATACAATCTTTGTCCCTCAGACCTGGAGGGCCCCCCAAGCTACTCAAGATTACAGCCATAGGAAATGATGAGCAGAGATTGAACCAGACAGGAAGGCGTTTACTCGAGTTTGCTCAATCAGTAGGGATTGAATTTACCTTTCGCCCATTGATTGCGGAAATGGAAGAACTGGACGAATCTGCCTTCAATATAGAAGCCCATGAAACTGTAGCCGTGAATTGCTCTGTAGTTCTCAACAGAATGCTCTGCAAATCAGGTAAAATCCATGGGCTCTTGGCATTGTTGAGAAGGTTGAATCCTGTAATCCTTACCGTAATGGAAATTGAAAGCAATCAGAACATGCCCTCTCCTGTGGCTCGGTTCCTGCAGTGTCTTATTTTCCTTAGGGCCGTGTTCCACTCCATTGAAGCCTACATGGAAAGAAATAACCCTGAAAGAGTTCTGATTGAAAGAGTTTGCATTGCGCCCAACATCGCTAGTGTTCTTGTGGACGATAAGGAGAATTCACTTAGATATGCCTGCATTGATAGTTGGCGAAAGTTTCTTCGTCATTCAGGCTTCAAGGATTCTCCCCTCAGTCATTACAGCCAATGCCAGGCTAATCTCTTGTTGGGTTTGTATTCAAATGACTCCTTCAAGCTCCACCAAGATGGATTTACTATAACTCTTGCTTGGCAAGATACTCCTATTGTTTCAGTTTCCGCATGGAAATTATAGTTTCATGCATGAAATATTCTCCAAGGGAAGATGAACTTGTATTCCTCGTAGTAATTAATATTGTCAGTTGAAATTGTCTTTTTAAGAAAAGCCTCGCGATATAAGATACCCAGTGCCAGTTGCAGATCAACTCCACTAAAGTTGGATATCTAAGGGCAAGGCCTGTTAGATATATACGTCTTTTGAAACCTAATTTCTGATTCCGTATTCTGATTGTTTGTAAGTCTATTGCCCAACAGGGAGACCCTCTTCTGGCACTAGGAACTAAAAAATAATCTTCTGTTATGAACTGATGTAGGAGGAATTGCAAGAAAATGCTGCTAACGGACAGATTGCAATAGGCATTCATCCAGCTTCCCCTGAATATTAGTCTGTATGATCAGAGAAAAGCTTAGTTGAAGATATTTCTGTATACTAGGGTTGGACAAGTGCATACTGTAAAGGAAGGTAGTTACACTTGCGCTTACTTAGAAGCAAGCATAATCTCTGCAAATGTACATGTTCTTTCCTCCAGAGATGATTCAAGATTTAGAAATTATTGATGTAAGCCTAACAAGCAAGGCTATTCAGGGTTGTCTCTCATGTTAATTTCCTTCATAAATGAAATTTACAAGTATTGTTCACAAGAGTTCCACCGTTTCTTAATTGTGGGTTCAATTAATGAGTGTTTTTCCATTCTTCAAGTTCCCTGTTTGAGAGGCAACTCTTCCTCAGCGTCAATGGCTCGATGGAACACAAGATGTCGGTTACTAATTTAAAATAATGGAGCAGATATTAACAGTGGTTGAATGCAAATCGGTCATTCAGAATTATTAATATGACAACCATGAATTTAAGCACACCAGCTACAAGACATAAGCCAGGGGCTTTTATTAGCTTCTTGACTATGAATCTGTAGTGCAGTGTCACTTAAGAGCTATATCTATGAAAACATATTGAATTGAAGCTTTTATCCTACATGCATTATTCAACAGCCTTGCAGCTTCCTCATGTAATTATGAGTAGCTCTTTATAATTCCATGTTCGAGGTGATGACTTTCTTCCCACCAATAGCGCCATGGAAATACAATCCTGAGCAAGAATTGAAATGGTTGAGCAGGCAGTACTCACTAGTTCGTTGATGTCTAAATTAACTTAAAGACTAACATGAAAGCTATGATTTTAAGCACAGCGACTCCACAATAAAACCGTGGTAATTTTCCCCACGGTTCCTTTGGGCTTCTTTAATAATGAAAATCTGTAGTGAGTAATTTCAGAGTTATATCCCATAAAAGAATGACTTGAAACTTGTAGACATTAAGCTTTACTAATAGTGAGATCAAATTCAACAGGTCAAAGGAAAATAAGAAACTGTAGGTTATAAGAATCAGGCATGCTCCTTGTTGATGAGAAGAAACAAAACACAATTGAACATAAATTTGCAATGCATACGTATACAGCTGAATCAGAGAATCAGAAGATAGTGAAGAGTTGGTTAAAGTTAGCTCTCGAAGGGGAAAGTCAAGCCCTGCAAATATATTATGTACCTATAATTTGTCTGTTACAGAGTCTGTGATGGGAAGGCATATCTTATTTAAAAGATTGTTTCTGAAATCAGCTGTGTATCTTTTGCATCGATGTTTTGGATCATATTTTTATATGATAGGAAACCTAGGAAACCAACTTGATACACCTTATATATATGTTCAACTGTGATTTTTAGATGATAGACAACCAACTTGATTAGATGAAACGAAGGGTTTTTGGCTAGCGATAAGTTGGGGGTGCTTACAAATGCAAAGCCCTAGGATCCAAACTCTTATAGTTGCTATCTATGCCTATGCAGCTTTGTCAACAAGGCATTCTAGAAGAAGGGATGACCATGGTATCACGAGACCATCATTTCCATATCATATCCCTTAATAATAGTAGTTTGGGTTTGTTCTGTTAGATTGTCCAAACTTCCAGATTATAATTTGCAGAAATGAAGAAAATGATGAATAAGGTTACAAGCTTCCAGGAGTCTTGTGTTTCATTTCTTGCCTTGTTCCTTCTGTTCTTAGAGGAATTATTTGTTAGGTAGGCTTTTCTTGAATGTAGTATTTCTCAGAAGATGTAAGAAACAGCTGAAGTCAATCCCATCAATGACCAAATATCTAAGGGCTCATTTTCTACAGATTATAAAATTAATGCCATTCCAACACATTGGGAAAGTTGCACAAGGAAAAGAAACGGTTCATGGGAGATGAATGTGATTAACTGTGCTTTAAATTGATGAATGCTTTACGCATACCTTGGCGCCTACGTTGACACTAAATTTGTCTCCTTACATGAATATATACTATTTTGACCCAACATAGGAAGTTTAGACAAATTGGCCCTTAATCCATTTAGAAGCAAGTGATTGAGTGGTTTGTCGAAATATAGAATTTAAGTAAATAGAAAAAGAAAAAGTACTAAGATGAGGGGATTTCATTTTCAGAAAACCACAATCAGGAAAATTTGTACTGATGATCATTATGGTGAGAGTTAGGCCGAAGGCAACGTCAGTGCAAGAATTCCAAGTGATAGCTCTGTTTTAAAAAAGTGGACTTTCAAAGCAGTTGCATCAGCTAAACTACATAGGCTAAAGGGCTGATTGATTTTGATATGAATGAAGACAACGCAAAAGGGTAGTACAATTCCACCACAGATATTTTGTTACTAATAATTGAAACGGCCAAAAATTTCTCAAAAATCTCTTGGTAGGGATTGAAAAGTTTTTCACATATACCTAGACAAACTCTTAAAACTCCCAATGCATCTACCGGAAAACCATGGTTGTCACTCATTCAAGATTAACCTTTCTTTACTAATGAAAAATTGTGTACAATAAATGCCAACGTTCACATCACCACCACATGTAAATGGCAATTCCATCACGCCATGGATGATGTTTGACAGGTCTATAAATTTATGTGCAAACAATCGCAAGGAAGTTGGACGAAACAAAGTTTCCAGCCTGTGAGAGTACAGTTTGGAGGACGAACCAGTTTAGAAGTACTGACCATTGTGTGGGCCTCCTCCCACCGGCTGAATAGATTGCACTGAAGGTGGCATGACTTTCTGGAGCGGGACCACCAAGACCTTTATGGAGGATGGATGAATTCTGAAACTTAGGGTTTCCCCTTCTTTCACCCCTTCTCGTATAGCCTTCCGTATATTTATATTTTGTTCAATACAAATTTATTCATTTTTTTCCTTATGCTCTCTACTTTCATTATCATTGTGATTCAAAATGTTGATGTAAAAAATTATACACAATCAAATTCAGAAATCTTTGAAATTGTCGAAATTTGATATCATTAACTTGAATATTCTTCATTTTTTAAAAAAAATTTCAGATCGACATGAATATTTGTTAATTATAAATATTAACTTGAGCACATATTCTTCAATTTTTAATTTGAGAAGATAGATTATCTCTAAACAAGAATTCAATAGAATATCTAAAAAAAAATATTAAAAAAATTTAGTATCAATAATTTCATTAATAATATCAATTTTTTAATGTTTAGTGTTTATACCAACTTGAATAGATGTTCTTTAGTCTTTGAAAATGAGATATTAAATGAAATGTTAGAAAGTCTTTAATTAAAAAAATGGTATAATAATTTGATTAACAATCTTTTAAAAAATATTATATAATAAAAATAGAATTGTGGATATAATCTAAAAAAAAAATCATTTAAATAGATTGTATAAATTTAATAATGTTGATTGATTAATAATATTCAAACATGAAGATCTATTAGTAATATTATTTTAAATAAATATTTTTAATTTTTAAGTTTAAGAAAAAAATGACATTATTAATGAAATATTGAAAGTGTTAATAGAAAAAAGTTGGTATTTCAATAATATCAGAATTTTGAAAGTCTATTATTAATACCAATCTAAATATATGTTTTTTAATCTTTTATTATAAATAAAATAAATTAAAAATATTAAATCTAAATACAAGCTTGACAATCAAGATTTGGAGTCCTTTGAATAGTTATGAAGTATGTGCCTCCTAAAATGGTGCATAACATTGGGATTCAGTGCATTGTGCTTAGATGAGAAGATTGGAATTGGTATCCACAAACTCCCTTCAATAACTACAAACCATTTCAAGGGTATACTTGTCTTTCTCCTCACTCGCCTATGGTTCAAAAACTTAATATTGGGTAGAACCTCTAGTCCTCTACCACTCAATAGTGTTGCAAGTTTCAAACAATTTGGTCTTCCCATTGGGTCTCGCCTTATTCATTTGGTTGTTTCCACCCCCCTCTATTCTTTCTATGGACATTTGGAACTCTCAAGCACCTTTTCTAGTTTTCCCCTTAGGCTTAAGTAGCTTGCAACTAGATACACAATTTATTAAAACCTTTCTAGTTAGAGTTCTTTCCTTGCATACCATTCTTCTAGGTGACTAGCCTAATATGCCTACAAAATTTAACCAACATTTGCACGCTTTCAAACTAAAAACATTATTTAGCATAAGGAAGATAAAAATACTACTTTATTTTCAAGTTCTTTAGTGGACACTCATTTCTCTTGGTATGTTAAAGCCATGTGATATGATTTAAATGTTGTGTTATAGGTCTAGTTGTAGGCCAATAATGTTGTTTAGGAGATTTTCCACTTGCAAACACTTATTAAGCATTAACCTAATACCCCTTGTACTCTTGCTCATGTGCCACTTCACCTACTAGTAGGGATGGCTCTCCATGTGGGCATCATTATGGTTGTAGCCACGGTGTTCATTCTAAACATGGATCTCATGGGTCCCATGGATCCACTCAATGTCAATGCCATGTCTAGTCCTTGCCATTTGGGCAACCCTTAGTTTTTAACATGATCATGGCCTCCCTAGTTGTCATGATAGTGAGGCATTCCCTTGGCTAGGCCTTGCTATTTCACCTGTTTCAAAAACTCTTGGTGATCCAAAAGAAGAAAAATAAGAGGGTTCCCTCATAGGTTGTGAACCCATCCTTGAAGCCTTGGATTATCTAAATGGATAGGGTGAGCCACCTAACAATGACCTCCATCTAAGCAATATAACTCTTATTTGTTTCGCATAGACTCTAGGGAATGCGATTCTTTTCCACTTTTTTTTAATGTGCATTTTGTATTATGTTATTTTATTTTTAACATCAGTATGCTAAATATTCTATCATAAAAATATATATAAATAAATGTTTAAAAAAATAGTTAAAAAAAATGGTAGCAATAACTAAAGTAATAGAGCAACAATGTAACTAACAAATAATGACTTGTAGATTATAAACAAACAAATGTGCAAACCCCAACTTCTATGTACTATGAGAGGGGAAACTATTATTATTTATAAAGTTATGCAAGTGTAAATTGAATGAGAAATTGCATGTAACTATTGACTAACTATTGACCATTGGGAAGAACTCGAAGCAAATCTTGTAGTTTCTAAAACGTATCATGAGCTAGGATCATTGTGAATATATATACTATTTGATCTCATGTAGAGTAGCTTACAACAACAACTAATCCTTGTTAAGCCAAATCTTTGATCTAGTGATGTCGAATCTCAATATACTTAGTCATAATATGAAATACCATATTCTTCATGTCTTCTTTATAGTACTTTGATTATCATGATATAATGAGGTAGGCCAATTTTATATCTACTACATATCCTCTTAAGAATCCTCTCTCCATATTGCATGACAAGCTACAAAGACCTTTGGTAGCTTTGTACTATGCTTCTACTATTGAAAGTGAAATGGTAAGTTATTTCTTGGACTTGTTAGAAAATATTACAAAAATGAAACTAAAAGTATATTCAAAAGCAAACTTTAGATCATTTGTGGAGCCTACCTAATCTTTATTGATATATCCAACTAATATATTAGACCCTAAATGCTTAAGTTGGAAACTGTAACTCAATATCCCTTTTATATACTTGAGAATCCTTTGAGTTGCACTTCAGTGTGTCTCCTTAGTTTATAATATATTTTGAGATACCAATCTCACTGCATATGTGATATTTGGTTAAAATATAGTCAAGTATATCAAAATAATGATCAATTGTCTATGTAAAGTGGGGTTCACTAGATATGATTCATCTAAATTTGATAACCTTTAAAGTCCAACTTTAGCCCTTGTTGCACTTGGTTTGCAACCCTTCATCTCATTTTTGTAGGATATATGAAGTACACTTTTTCTAAGACATGAATATTTCATCCTCATCTGCCATACTTCTATACCAAGAAAATAGTGCATTTGTTCCAAACCTATCATCTCAAATGCTACAATCATAATTTCTCTAAACTTTGTAAGTAAAGATTCATTGTTTCCAATGTAAATAAGCTCATCCACATAAAGCATTAAGGTAAGAATATCACCACTTAAATTTATATTATAAAGATTAGGATTCAACTAAATTTTTACAAAACCTTTATGCTATAGGTATGAGTTAATTTTATAATACCATGCTCTTGTTGTGAGCTTAAGACCACACAAAGTATTTTTCAATCTATAAGCATAGTGTTCTTTCAAAGGTATTTCAAAGCCTTTGGGTTGTATAACATAAACTCTTTATTAGTAGAACAATTCAAAAAAGCACTCTTGGCATCCATATGATGAACTATAAACCTCTTTATCATTTGTTAGAGATATGGTGGAGGAAATACAATTTTTGATCAATAAGGTGGACACTTTAAAGAAAATTTCAAATTCTTTGATAAAGCCTATGAGTACATATAAGTTTTTTTGTGCAAGAAAACCATGAATCTTTTAACCTCTAGCTTTTAGTCTCATGGTTATTGTAGTTTTGGCAACCTATATAATGTATACAACAAGTGAGACATTGTTGAAAAGGCGTTGTACACCTTGCATAATATTGTTGTATGAAAATTGATTAGTTGTGCTAGAATCCAAACCACAAGGAGACACAAAAGAAAAAAATCACTTAAGACATGACAAATTGTTTGAGAAGAGAAAATCATTAATATAAAATCATCTATTTTTGATATAATTGTAATGTGCAAACTTGTTTGGACACATTGTGGGATGTACTACTAATAGAGCTTTTGGAAGCAAGTGCCACCACACAAAACCACTTTGTAATGACCTAATGAGGTGCCATGTTGGCTAGCCCATGGTTTTGGATACCACTACTGGTTTCCAAGTGAGCTACTTTTCTATATAAACAAGTCTCGGGAGAGTGGTTTATTCATTAAAAAAGGGTTCTCTTTACAAGTATTGAAGGCAAAGACTAGTGTTAGATTAATTAAGGGTTTCCAAAGATTGTATTGTAGAGTTATGTTGTTGGATTGTCTCTTGAAATGAAGATTGACGATCTTCTAAGAAGAGTTCACCTTTGGAAACATATTGTAATCTTTCTATTGTTGTAACTAATAAATTTAGACTCTCTTCTTGTTAATTTTTTCTCTTTATGAATTTTCTTAGGGTATATGTTGTGTTCTATTTTCTTCTCTATTCTTTTCAAGGATTAATACATCAAAATTTGAAAAATATTAGTACATAACCATTTGTAATACAACAAAACTAAACTTTAAAGAGTACAAGGTGGCATAAAATTGCAGAATTAGAGATGAAACTGCAAAAGCTGAAGTATAATCTAGAACTGTTCTAATTGTGGTGATACAGACAAAGCCCGAGAGGAATCCATTAAAGGAAAAAACGTGAAGAAGATGAGTTCACACAGTCTGACAGCTAATAAGGCTTAAAAAACTCTGACAAGGGAAGGAAGAAAATGGTCTGTGTGCAGGATAACATAAAATAACTGTTTTTAATAGTATTTGGAAACAGGTTGATCAGATTCTGTGTGAAGCCCCACTGTCAATACATTTTATATGCAGCAGCAGAAGTTTACAATTCTAACATTATCTATTTTTTTAATATTTAAACATTTGTCTTTATCCTCCAACCGGAAATATAATAGTATTAAATACAACTTTAATTTCAACTACTGAAACTATATGAATGGATGATTACAAATGTGTGATAAAAAAAGCAGTAGCTTATACTGTTTGGTCAATTTTCACGTCTATGATATGAGATCTGATTTTATATATTTTGTACATTGCGGCCAAATACAAGAAGTTATATAATTCAAGATGTAAAAGCAATATTATTTTATTGCTTCAAGGACTTTGTATTCAAAAGCTTTATTTTCAATGGATCATGACTTTTAAGAACTTAATAATAATATATTAATACTTTTTTATTTATATGTTTATAATAATAATGGTTTTGGAATTTAGCTTTTAACTTCTTTATCATTCTTAAGAAATTTAATGCAAATAATTATTAATAATTAGTTTATACGATGGCATTCCAAATCGTTTAATAAGGTAAATGCTGGAATTATTTTGTGTGAAACAAATTTCAATGTTTTTGAATGTTTTGAGGGGTTAAAATGTAGATTTTTTAACAAAATATATTTTCAAAGGCAATTATTGACGATCTAATTGTTTGAGTCATTTTTGCAGCGTTCACATAGTTCTAGAAAAGCAATAATTTTTTAGTTGTACTATAGTATCTAGAGCTTTTTAAGTAATAAATTATTGGAGGCTTAAATGTTTTTGTAATGGAAGAGGGTTGTTTGGTACATTTAGTAGTACTATTTAAGGACATGTAATAATTATGACGCATTAATGTAACATGGTTAAAAAAACAAATTTGTGGGTGTTCCTTCGACCAATCAGAAGCTAGAATTTTTTAGGGTTAAATGATGTGTTTGATTTGAGTTCAGAAGATGCAGTTTTTAAGCCGGGCTTTTATTTACAATGTTGAAAAGACATGCATTCGTTCCCGGGCTTAATGAATCATTACATACAAATATTTTTTAAGTTTTATATTGAAATGAGTTTACCCTAATTTAAAAAAATTGAATAAATCTGTTCAATCAAAAGTTAGTAGCCACATGCCCACATTTCACAAGCTTTCTCATTTTAGAAGCCCATTTCACATTTAGTGCGCGCATTGTAGACACGCCTCCCCTTGATTAAATTCATGGGTCGCTGAGATGAATCATTAGAGACCAATTTTTGATTAATTTTAATTAATTTCTATATTCAAATGTGTTTATGCTAATTTTTAAAAGTCAATAAATCTAAAGGAAACCTTCGGTGTAAATTTTTATATTATATATATATATATATATTATACAATAGGGGTGTCCCCCGGCCAAGCCCAGTGGCCCAATAGCCCGTATCTTGGGTACCTGGGGCGAGCTAGGTCGAGACTAGTCCCCTATGTAATTTTTATATTATATTATTATATTTTATTAATATAGTTAAAATAATATATTACATATTATGATTACACTATTATATTATATAATGTATTGTATTATTAATAATTAAAGTTATTATGAATATTGTTTACATTGTTATTATTATTATTTTTAAATATTATTAAAGATTTGTTATTGGTTCAATCTATTAGAGTGGTAGTAGTATATTATTTAAAATAGAAAATTATATGTTTATAATAATTATTTAATAATATTAATATTTAGCTATGCAATAAACTTGTCACGTGTGTATGCTAAGTAGAATAAGACAGTGACAACTATGGCAGTCATTTATTTATGGTTTATATTGGTAACAAATGGGATGTAGATCCGAGTAGTGGATCATATTTATTATGCCGTACCTTTCTAATGCTTGAGGGTAGGAAATTAAATTATATATCTTTTTTAATTTATAGGTTGTAGAGTATGTTAAATTGGGTAGGATTCTAGCTTTAAGTATTGTATAATTGGTTTGTATATTTTGATAAATGCATTTGGAGAAGGGACATGTTTTCAATGGAATGTTTGTTTCATTAGAGAGCAATATATGTTAAGGACTTTTATGGACAAAGATCAGTTATGTAAAGTTTTTCTTTTGAATAGTAATACGTTGGTCATTAGAGTTTGGAGAGAAGACAATTTTGTTGGGGCGTGTTCATTGGTAAGTTTGTGAATGATTGATTTTGTTAGTTGCAAATTTACACATCGTTTCTGTGCCTTTGGTTTTTTGGTGAGTGGTTACTAATCTTCTGGATTTGATTTCTGATTGTATATAGGAAGAGCTTAATGAAGCATGTCAAAGTAGCGAAATACATCAATTTGGAGGTATATTAAATTTGTAAAGGTGTTTCTACAATATAAATGGTCAAATAAGAATGGGTTCTTGCTTCTAGTTTTGTATATAGATATGAAAAGAAACATTTCAAAAAGAAAGTGATGTTAAGCAGAGTGCAGGAAAGTGAAGATAAAATATTTGAGAAAAGATTATGTAGGAAATAGAATGAAAGAATGTTAATGAATATTAGTCAAAGATGTCAAACATTGTTTTTGTTAGTTGGTGAGTTTTTGAATCATTGTTTCTATTAGTTGGTAGAGAGATATTTTTTATGATGTCTACTTTTGTTCTCAATGGAAAATAATCTTTGAGAGAAAATATCATAGTGAAAGTGAAGTAATGTGAACGAGTATTTTGACACAATATAAGTAGTGAAATAAGAATGGATTTTTTGTTTTGGTTTTGTAGATATGATATAGCTTTTTGTATGATAGCATTTTGATTTTTTTTAGAAGAGTTATTGTACTAAGAACAGGAGTGGAAAGCGAAGAAATTAATGAAGTCAAGTAAGGTGGAATAGTTGTGTATCAAATTTATTTATGATTTATATAGGTGACAAATGGTATCTGTATCCATATAGTGGATTGTATTTATTGTGCACCATATTTTTTTGAATATTTATATAAATTATAATCCTTTAATTAAATAATGATTAGAGATAGATCTAAAAGGGAATTTTGTGCCATGTGGAAGAGCAGGGCAGAAGAATGGAAGGACCCGATTGCTATTATGACTAATTGACACATTTGCATTAAAAATGGTGACTATCTGGGGTCATGGTATATATGGGCCAACATTCTCCAACCCCAAGCAAATACAATGCTCCTCTCCATCTCTTTAACATAGCGAACAAGGTCCACATGTAGGTAGGAGCCTCGTCTGTCTATAGCCACTCGGAGTGCCACTATCGTGATCATAATGTGGCACACCAAGGGAACTACCACTCATCCCTACTCCATCCATCTTAGGTAGATGTTCCCTATGGTGTCCAAAGGAATCACGTGATTGATGTAATGTAGCTAGCCATCTCAAACATCCTGAGTTGTTCATGGCTCATCCAAGGAAATCCTCTCCCCTTGGATAGGGAGGCACATAATCTAGTAGATGTCCACTAGTGTGATCGTCATCTCCCCTATAGGGAGATGAAAGGAAATGGTGTCCACATCCCACCTCTCCATCAATGCCATCAACATCATTGAATGAAATCTCATCTATGACATCTCATAAATCCACCAGAGTTTGACTCAACTAAGAAAGCTTTAGTCATGTGTTGTAAAGTCTCCTATATGGCTACATAGGAGTGATAGAATATGGTCGTTGATATGCTCTCCAACCTCTGATAAAATATGCAAAAATGCAATTGTCATGCAAAATCCTACATATTTTCTATCTACACCTACTCTAGAAGCATGTCAAACTTTAAACTTTTAGAAAAAAAATCAATTCTAACTTTTAGGATGCTAGTGCATCCTCCTAGACACCAACACACTAGGAGGATGCCAACATGAAACTATCCCTTAGATGAAGATGCAGAGTCCTAGACGCTAGCATGGGTCTAGGACATCGGTGTGCACTTAGGACACCTACAGTACCCTAAATCTTCCTACAAAAATTAATTGTGTAAATAAAACCAAAATAAAAAAAATTGGCCTACCTCATCTAGGGGCTCGTCTATCTCCATGGCAGTGTAAATCTCATCTATGCATAATGGTCTAAAATAAAGTTGGCAAGGCATTTTTGCTAAAGCTCTATAGAACTTTGAGAAAAATTCCTTGTCATGAATAGTGAAAATGACCCTTAGGGCCCACCTAGTGAGTATATAGTTAATTTTTTTTCCCATTTTTACATTTTTTGTGGCAGTTTGGATTCAAATACTTTCCTATTTTTACCCTCTTGATTGGGAGAAAAAATACAAGCAAACATATATTCACACCCTTATTAGCTTTTTTTGACTCACTAGATTGTCTTCTTAAGAATTCTTCTTGTCAAAGTAGCTTCTTTCATTTTTGGAATTGACAATTTTTTTATTTTACATCCATATTTTCATGTAAGATGCTATAGGTTTTTGTCGAGCACTGAGGGCATCATTCATGTCAACCTCTATAGCCTCTATAGTATCCTTTTTTAGGGAAATTAATGCACTTATTTTACTTATTATTTTACACCTTTTTAGCTACTTTAGTGTAGCCGATCCATCTAAGTGATCAACTCACTAAAGTGGGGGCAAAATGTAGTGTAAAAAATTGCACCCTAGGTCAATTTCACACTTATGTATGGTGTTTGGCGCTGAAAAAATCCATAATCGAGATTTCACAATTTTGATCTCATGGATGGCAATGACGAAACATTTGTAGCATGTGGTTTGAATTTTGGAGGAAATTGGTTAGACAAGAGTATGATGCATAGATGTCTACACAATGCACAAATCTATCACTAAAATTTGAGATTTAAATGAGAATATTCCATATAGTTCATTTGTGGTGTGTGTCCCAGCACCCAAATATGACTATAATGACTATACCCACCCAGTCTAAGAACAAAACTTGGTTTTCTCTCTCATTTTTGGGGGTATTCACAAGTTGGAAGAAATTTTGGACTTGGAGCTCTTTATCACTCTTTCTAGAATGAAACTTTGTCAAAATTCTCTAATGTCTTGGATATATGCAGTAGCAAACAATCCTCTTGCACACGACCTCATCATGTTTATCATCTCAAGAGAGGGGGCACAATTGCTGGTAATGTTGTTTTTCTTGTCATTTAATCAATATCATATATTATGATATTTAATTGATCTCTTCTAGCATCTTTATTTGTGATAGAGGCTCTCCTCCACAACAGGGTTTGTTTCTATCACACGCTTATTTTTCTTTTTATGCATTTCAATCTTGTCTAGATGTTTGTGGAGGTGGAAACACCAAAGAAGGGGTTTTATTGAGGTAAACCCCTATACAACCCCAACATTTTTCCTTGTCTGCATGTGTGCAGGTGCTAAATAGGTTCAACCAATAAAGGATTTCATTCTAGTAGTTTTTGGGCTTCATTCATACAAACAACAACACAGGTGCACAAACGTCTTCGCAGTGCACTAGTGTCCAAGGCCGAGGCTTCACTTGATTGGTACCATATTTTGTATATTTTTTACTTTCTATTCCCATACACTAAATATTTTTATCACTCTGTATCTGTAAGTTATTCGATATTTTCAATTACATTCATTGTTAAACAACTTAGATTTCAGTTTTAAAAATATCTTTATTTCTAGTTCACTTGAGCCAGGTCAATTGAGGTAGTTGAGAGATAATTTTCTCCTTGAGATCCCATTATCTTGAGGGTAGAAAATTCCCTCCTCTACACATCCATGAATACATTAGGGACAATTAATTTCCCTAGGTCATAGGCCCAAACATTGGAAATTGGAACCCTAGATGCTCTCTTGCCATACCAATGAGAAAATAAGTTCTATCCAAGCAGAGAGGTCTTTGTATCTTTGCATTATCTCCCATTTTCAAGTAGACCAATTGCTTGATATCCTTGAATCTAGCTAAGCTTGATTCATGGGATAACCCCCTACGAAACTTTTCCACTTCGTAGTCCCGTACACTCTAAGCACACAAAATGAGGCAAATTTCAATTTGCTTTTACATGTGATCCTGAGCCTCAAATTGTCCCCTCGAGCACTCGTCTCTCGTCGTTTCTCAAAAAGCTTCAAAATGAGTATTTTGTCAATTTTAACCTTTTCAGGGTTAGAAATTTTTTTGCCCATGCAGGGGCATTGTTTTTCAATGCTCCTACATGAGCTGATAGAAATTTTTTTAAGGTGTAGTAGCATTGTTGTTTAGTGCCACTACACATCTTAAACTCTTTGAGTATGCAAGGGCGGGATTTTTTAGTGCCCTTGCATTTGTTCGCGTGTTTTTGAAAAATGCAGGAGAAGACTTTTTCACCACCCATGCATTTTCCTTCCCTCGCACGTGCGAAATTAATGAACTTTTAGTTCATTAATGCAACATCATTTAACTCTTATTAATATCATTTTGAGTCATTTTTAGTCTCATTTGTGATCTTTTTGTTGTGTTTTCTCCTTCTCTCCATGTTGTGTTTTAGTGATGACCTCTTGATCACATCTACGTGTGGAATTGTGAAGATTCATGGGAATTTTCACCACTAGGGTTTGCACTTTTTTTCTTCATTCTTTAGGTACGTTTCTTCCTTTTATTTTGACTTTCTTTGCTAGGGTTCATATTAGTTTTATTTGCTTAGAATACATTCAAATATTTGCAATAATTTTTCTTCAAAATCATGTTATATTTATCGTTTTTGTCTCTTTGTTCTTTTGGTTATTGTTTGTGTTTTCACCTTTTTCATTTTGTGCCCTAATCATCTGAGTTTTTTTAAATTTTTTTTTATTTATCCATTTTTTTTGGACATGAACCATCATCGAGGTTTTTATTGGTGTTTATGTATAGGCATGAATTTGCACCCCTTACACAAATTCCCCTTTTACACTTCCTCACCTTAGAAAACCAAATCCGAAGGCGAAATTCCACATTAGCAAGCTGCCTTCATTCCACTTGGCATTAGTCTTTTGCATCAGTAGAAGAACATTTGCTGGAGACATGCATGCGACACACAGACGTCCACACGAATCGCTTATTTCCCTAACAGATTTATGTGTCTGAAGTTGGAAGAGGCGTTACACTTCCTATTGGGAACGATTTGTAATGTCCCTCTTCTACCAACTGACCCGAAAATGGCTTATTCTCCTCATCTCACCTTCAAAAATATTCATTCTTCATGCAACTCAATCCCTTTTGGCAATCTTCAAGCATTCACTTCATCTCTTTGGTATCACTTCTTGCAATTTATTCACTTCCATCACTTCAAGCATCACTTTGGCACTTCATAACAAAAACAACAACACTCCATCAACTCCGTAAAGCAAGTGTGGAACAAGCCATTGCAGCTTGGGATTGAGGTTTTGCAACACCTCCCTTCATCACAATTGAGGTTGTGGTGATTGTTCAAGCTTTCTTTCTCCATCATTAGCTAGTGAGCTCTTGGTGGGGGTGGTAATGTTTCGCTCCTCTCCTTTACAATTTGGTTGAGTAGCTTTATACTATTTTGTAGTGTTATTTGTGTACTTTCTTTACTTCTTTATCATATATTTCTCTATCGTTGCTATCATGGATGTTCGCGGAGATGGAAACATTGAAACAGGGTCTAACTGAGGCAGACCCGTATATAACCCCTAACAATTTTCCCTCTTTCTTATGTGTAGGTGGACATGCATTTGGAGCTATCTAGCGAACGAGCATCTTTGTGAGATTATCTTTGTCACCTTAGCCTTCATATATTTACTTATCATATTAGTTTGTATCTTTGTCAACTTGTTTTTTGGCGGTTCATACTATGTTTTTGGTCCTTTGATCATACGAACGCCAGCGCACCTGAGAGATGCCAGCGTGTCATGTTGTCATCCCAGAACCGTGCTTCCATCCTAGGGAAGAGAGCTACTTGAGGTATAGTGTTGAACCCAAAAACTGGCCCGCCTAGCCCCAACTTAGATTTTGGGTCTGAAGAGTGGTTGCAGGGCCTTATAGTTCTCATCATTCCCGTCCCTCATTTGAAACATTCCTTTATAGTGAGGTAAGTTAGGGAAACATTTTTCTCTTGGCTATCTGTGACCTGGGGCCTTGACATGGTCAGTCTGCCTCTCTTACATTTTTGGTGAACTTGACGTGAACCTGCATCTGTTCATTTGTCGGTGTTGAAGCTTTTCCCTTGTGCCTTGTGATCATCGTACCCCTGAGTGTTGTGAAGGTTTATGAGAATCACAACCCAATCCATGACATCTAGGTACGTTGTCAGGAGAAGTGTGTGACACCTTCTGATGGATAAGAAAAAGGTCACCTATAGTTTCTTTATAGGACTTTTCTTTGGACATACGATGGGTCTTTTAACTCAAGAACATTTGTCAAGGGGCAAGGTAGGATTCTCTGACGAGACCAACCACGTCCCCACTCCTCCTCCATCTCCCACACCATCGTCAGTAGACGAGCATGAGGTTGTTCATATTCCTTCAGAATATGTCTCCACCCTTAGCAAAGGGTTGGGTGATTTGGAGAACCACTTGGAAAAAAACCCGAAGTTAGCTAGGGATGCTAGGGTTATCAGCGAATTAAAGTATATGGTGGGAAAATACCGAACAAGCATTAGAACTAACTCCCCACGTGCTTCTCAACTTGCTCCTCCTGCTCCCATTCAGGAGCCTATCCCTTTGCTAGAAACAACTATAGTGGACACTCCCGTGGCTGAGCAAGAGCCTTCTGTTCCTTCGCAACCTCCAGTCTCTAGCTCGAAGAGTCATAGAAACTGCCTTGCGTGCGAGCACAATCATCGACGAAAGACTATTGTGACTGAATAATCTGCTTTCCAAAAGAAGGACAAGGAAATGAACGCCCCTATGTTAGGGCCTCTTGTTGTGCCTTCCCCTCTCCTCTCCTTCGCTTCCGTTTAACCTAGTTCAGTCTCGCCTTCAGCTCTCGCTATGAGCATGCCTGACCCAAAAAAGGTGTAGGTGTTTATGGCTCCTTTAGTGGAGCTGCCTTTGTTGATGTCCCTTCCAAATGTCCCACCTTTCCAAAAACCTGTAGATATGTCGAACACTTTGGTAGTATTTTCTATGGTTTTCTCTTTCACCTCTTCCTTCGCACCTCTTGCCTCGTCTGTGGGGAGTTCATATCCCCCGACAAAGTATAAGGTGGAGAGTAGTCCCTCCAATAATTGAGGGAGTAAGAGGATCCCACCTTCTCTGAAAGGTGGTCTTGCATTAGCTTGTTCTGTCCTAGTGACGGAGCAAGCCTTGACTTCTCTTGAGTTCGTCACCACTCCCGAGTCGTTCGGAGAGCCTAGCGGTGAATCTCAGGCATAGTCCTCTCCGTCCATTGAGGTGAAACATGGCACTCCTATAAAGTGCATGTTTAACTCTTTGGATGAAGTTCCAGCCTTTTCAGCGATCTTCGAGAAATTGTTGACCATAGATCCACAAGAGCCGAGTGAAGGAGACCTAGTGGGGCCTTCTTCCTTAGCCCTTGTTGCGGGAGGGTTGAATGCCCCTCCTCTTAACATTCCACCACTACAGGCTCATCCTCCTTCCCCCTATGATGATCTAGAGTGGGAAGCGGATGACCTCTTGGTCGATCAATGTTAGGAGGAGGTCCCTTCTTTATCTTTAGAGTAGATGTGTGTGTGTGTTATGATGTGTTCCCCTATGATCATGCTATGTGTTCCTGAATGACCCTTTCCACCCTTCTTGGTGCTTGGATATAGGCATGGTTTTTGTGTTGTAAACCTTCTTCTATTTGTATCATCATTCTTCCATGTTTGTGATTTATTTTTGATAAAATTGGGGACGATGCAAAGCGTTGGGGGAATTTAGGCTTCCCTTCCATGTTGACCCAATTTTTTTTTTTTAATTTTGTATTCTCGTGCATTCTTCACATGGTTTGGTATAGTAGGGGGTTGATGATAGTTCATTTTATATATTATTACTATACTTATATATATATGAGCAGTGTTGACCCTGAAATATCAGATCACCTCTGTGGCCTTTGTTTATGTTTATCTCTTTTTCCTTCCCTTTTCTCTTCTTTGCTTGAGTTGTCCCTATCATGTGTGAAAAATTCATTTCTATGATACTCTAATTTTTAGAGAATGTATTTGTTGCCAAATGAATCTTTTCTCGAGAATCTTTGCAAACTTCTTTTCAAAGAATCACATTCTTGACTTGAAACCCTAATGAAACGTGTTTCCTTCATCATGGGTTCAAAAAGAAAGAACTTGAGAACTTTCCTTCGAGGTGGGGACAACTTCAATCTTCCCTTCATGAGGGGGCATCTTCTTCCTTTTGAATTCCTTGATGAAGTGAACATCTTTCGAAAGGATTCCTTGATGACAAATCAATTTGAGAAAAAATGACCTTTTTGTACTTTCAAACAACGCGTCCCTTGAGTGGACCCACTTTTCTTTAGGCTTGGTTCCTGAGGGACCCCTTTTGAAAGCTTTCCAATCTATTGTCTGTCTGTGTGACTGTCCACTTACTTGCTTGTGTGGCCACTTCTGCTTTGCAGGTGCGCCTGTGAAGCCGCTTTTTGACTTTGTGGAGTCCCCTTCCTTGGGTTTCCTCCATGTGAGAGATCTCAGGGGATACCTCCCTGTAGGTCTACGGGTTTGTAGGGAACTCCTTCTGAGCTTCCTCCATGTGAGAGATCTTGGGGATCGCTCCCCTATAGGTCTATGGGTTTGTAGGGAACTTTTCTCGATTTCCTTCATGTGAGAGATCTTGGAGGACACCTTCCATAGAGGTCTGCAGGTTTGTAGGGCGCTTTCTTGGGGTTTCCTCCATGTGAGAGATCTTGGAGGACACCTCCCTTGCAGGCCTATGGGTCTGTAAGATTCTTTTTCTCAGTTTCCTTCATGTGAGAGATCTTGGAGGACACCTTCCTTGTAGGTTTGTGGGTCTGTAAGGTGCTCTTCTGGGTATCCTTCATGTGAGAGATCTTGGAGGACACCTTCCTTGCATGTCTGTGGGCCTACGAGGTGCTTACTTCTTGGGGCTTCCTTCATGTGAGAGATCTTGAAGGTCTCCTCCTTATAGGTCCATGGGCCTATAAGACGCTTTCATTCTACAACTTCATAGTTTTGTGGGGCTATGAAGTCCTTTATTTTTCCTGCACTCTCGAGTTCGCCAGATCGCAGTCTGCTTCCTCGATGATTCAGGTATACATTTCTAACCCTACTACCTTTCTAATCTACTTTACATAAGCACTCATCAGTATTCATGCTCGCCAAGTCCTCCACAAAACCCATTGTGCACCCAAAAACATTAAGTCAGTTGCAATCACCTTCAGATCCACAAGTGACTCTGAGGAAATGGTTTTCTTTGAAACTTGTTTCTTACATTTATTTCTTAGGTGGCCAAAACTATTGTAGATTTGGAAAAAGATACCAGCGTTCTCATAGATAATAGGCTGCATCCAACTCCCCAACCTTGAGTTTAAGACGATCTTAGAAGGAAAAACAGTGTTAGTAGCTACATTAACAAACAATCTCACAAACAACCTGTATAGATTTTTGGAGGGTAACTTTTTCGCCCATTAATAACTCTCCAAAGGAGTTGGCAATGCTTTGGAGCATGTTGTACTTCCAAAATTCTAGCGGCAGACTATGCAAGTAGATCTAGGTAGGAGCAACAACTCCTAGATCCTTAGTAGAGTTGAAACTCAATTTCCATTTTCATAAGGAAATGAGGTTTTTGAAGTTTTTTTTGAGAGCCCAAGGGCCCCCCATAAGAACCTTAACCAAATATTCCTTGGTAGAGAATTTGAACAAAAATGGGTCATTAACCATGATAGTTATGGTGATGCTACCCTTCAGTTTCTAGTGTGATAAAGCCTAGCTCCCAACTTGGTCCATATTGGGGGAAAAAGAAAGGAACTTACTGACTAAGTAGTTATCCATTTCTACCAACATTATATTGAGAATATCATCAAACATATCTATCATGAGCCCTTCATCTGAGATAGAGAGATGAGGAATGAACAACGTGCCAAGAAGAGGGGTACGCTAATCAATAGCCTTATCCACAAAGGAAACAAAGCACATACACTACCATCTAGATCCTTGCCAAGAGAAGAGGAGAAAAGGGGGTCCCCACTGGGATCCTCGCTAGGGGGACCATTCAGATAGATGCTACTAAATAAAAATCCAAAATAAAATGGAAAATAGTATAGAAGATCACGTGAAGGAACCAACAAACTAGACACATGAGTTCAATAGGATGTTACTAGCCTTTCAATTTCAACTTTGTGGGATAATTGTTTTCTAGAAATTATAATTTTTTGTAGTCACACATTGTAGTCTATACTTAAGATACTCTTGAGGATATCCACTTCCTCTTTTATGAAAATAAAACACACCTATTATCATGTATTATCATTCTCTTTGGAGATTTTCTAATAGATTATTCATAGTTGATTGGATTTATTTTACTTAATATGGTATCTTTTTATGCAAACACATGAACACTAATGAAATTTTTAGAGGAAAACATTATGAGACTACTTTACTCATCTCTCTTGAGGGATTTTATTCTACAACCACTATTAGATTTATTTCTTCCCAAGGGGAGGAACATTGTTTTTCAATTTTGGATCATTTTTAGTATTCTTATTTGTGTATTCACCTTAGGCACAAGAGCTACTTCTTTGTGGGGAGATTCATAGTCTCTTCTTTTCTCTACTATGGGGGATCTTTATTGTACATTTATGAAGCAAGTAGTACTTGGGGGGTCATGTTGAGTTCATTATTTTATCACATGTTCACATTTATTTTATTTTATCTCTTTTCGAGAGGAGTTTCTTCCCATCATAATTTCTCTTTTTGCCAATTATGAGAGTTATTTTATTTTACAAGGATATCTTATTAGTCCTTATAGCTAGGACCCATCCATACATTCATCATAATTTCATTTTTAGCTACTTCCTAAGTTGCACAACAAGGGTTGTTAGAGTAAAAAATGTAATTATCTAATTGGTTATTACTAGGTCCCTATTCATAATGGGCTCATGCTTAATCTTACATAGGTCATGTATTTTTTCTCTCAATTCATAAGATTACGACACATTTTAAGATCTAATATAATCCTCACATAGGGTTTATATAGGGTTATTTTATCCTTTATCAAGGACAATTCATTATATACTATATCAAAATTTCATTATTGTATCGATAGAATCATCAAAGTTAGATAGAAAATCAATTATTTTTCTCTTCTATCATAGGGTGTTTTGGTTGCAAGTGATTTTTGGGAGCTATGGAGTTCAATCATCAACTCTAATACTAACCTCTCATGCCTTAGGAAGACTAACTCTTCCTATATCAATCTCAATTATACATATATCTATGTGGGATCTCAAATTTATTGCTCTTTTACTTTTGGTGCCCAAAATCGACTTACATTCACTTTTTAATCAACCATTCTATGACTTATATTAATTTTCTAGTAGCTCCACATCTAGTTTGACACTATCTTGAACCATCACATGGATAATGTTTCAAATTTCTTCCTACACTTTGAGCTTTGTTCTATTGCAATCTAGTTGGACATGTCATTGTGTACTTCCTCCAAATTTTTCTCACTTTCAATATCAGCCCTCTTCTTGCTTGGTCCATTTTTACCCTATTTGTAAGTCACTTTCTCCATACATCTATGTACCTAACACCTATGTGCATTCTTTTAATTGTTCCATTGTGCATGATGTGTGCACTCCATCTCTATATTCATCATGCAAACTCTAGCTCTTGTGCACAAACCTATCCAAATACTCCAATGTATACTTTGCTCCCCTACATGAAGTTTTATCCACACATTCCTTTCTAGAGTTGAAACTTTAAAGAATCTAGAAACAACTAACCTAGTTTCTTGTTACTACAATTTTATGATTAAACTTGGGTTACTCCTATATTAGTGATTTGCAACCTTATTTGAATTTGTGGTTCTAAAAATGCATTAGAATAAATCTAAATAAAATTCCACAATAACATGAATCCATTTAGATTTATAAATATTAACGAATGCTAATAAATATAGTTCAAAACAAAGAATCAAGAATACATATGAATTTTTTAGAGTTTTTTAATGAATAAACACCCCCTACACAAAAAACTAATCACCATTTTGTTATCATTTATACTTATTAATAGGAAGGATAGAACTATGAGAAGAGTTTGCTAATTTATGACCTTTATTATGTTTATACAATTGAGTTCTTTTTGGTATTCTAAAAAAAGAGTTTATGTCATCAAATTCATTTAATCTTCTTATTTCTATTCTTAAAAATGCCTATTAATTTGATTAATATATTTCTCATAAAATTTATCAAAAAAAAACTTTAAAATTAAATTAAAATACATTAGAAAGAAATTAATCATACATTGATTTTATAATATCAAACACAATAAATACTTTAGAATTAAAAAAAATTATATAAATTAATAATTACATACACATTAAACCAATTTTAATAATACATTTAAAATTAGATTTTATAGTTTAAATTAATATCTTAGTGTGTCAATCTCAATGAGGTTGAAATCATATAAGCCACCCAATTTTTGAAATGTTTCAAATAATAAAGTTTTATATAGTGTCCTTTTTTTAAAGAAATAAAATAATTAATATTGCATAGAGTCCTCTTGATATAAAATATACTCCTTTTTTAAGGATAGTTTTGTAATTATTGGTTTGAGGTTTAAGTATGAATGCCTACAAATCAAATGTGTCGTAGTTGGGCGTTTATCTTATTACCTTACCATAGACAACGATATTTATTATACAAAATTGAAATAAGTTATGAAATGTTTGAAACCAAAAATTAATTAAATTTATCAATAGATAATATATTTCTAGTTTAGCCATCTAACTTTAGTGCGCACCCATGTGATTGATTATTCATTAGCTTAGTGGATACAAATTATTATAATCTATTGGTCCATACATAAAAGCATATAGATATTTGTAAAATAATCTTTTTAACTTATATTAAACTAATAGATATGTATAATATATATTAATTTATATTAATAATTTAGAATTGCGAGTGTGATATATTAAAATTAAATATTATTTCAAGAAAGTAAATGTGTTTGATAAAGAGTATTTAACTTGCGGTTTGATGATCAATGGTTTTACTATAATTTTGGAATTCAAATTGTCATGAAACAAATTATTATTTTTATGATTGTGTTTAGGTCAAATTTTACACAAGATCTATGTCATTATCTATATGAGCCCATAACGCTAAGACAATTTCAATGGGACAAATCTAGTCTCCAAATATAGATTTGATATAACACAATATGTATTTTTATTTCTAGATTCTTTGTTGCCTACTCTACTAGGAGAACTAGTGGTACTTAAAAATATCTTCGAAGGGATACCAAATCACTAGGGTACATGTTCTCCTAGGTTAACCAAAAAAAATACTAGCATTATAGTGTGTGCCTGATCAAAATACATCAAGCTTCAAACTTGGAATTGCTTTGAGGATGATTATGTAGATCTAGATTCATTTTAGTGCCCCAATGTAAATGTTCTTAGTATATGATTATTTCTTAAATGCAAACAATTTTTCTTTGATGTTTGATGATGTTAAATGAATAAAATTTAATACTTTTAAATGAAATATTGTAGCAACGAATCAAGCAAACATGTGTTTAGTTAGCTCTAGAGAAGAAATGAATGGACCTTAGTAAGCCAAATTTTGAATTTGAGTTTTACAAAATTAGGGATCATATATGCAATAACCGAAGATAGGATACTACTACAATAAAGATGGATAATTAATGTATGGGGACAGGTGTAATGATGGTCATAATAAATCAATGATGTATAAAATTATGCATAGATACAAATGCGATATAGAAAGATATGAAAATGTGTGTGAATGGATGAGTAACAACACGGGGGAGTGGGGTTGGCTTTGGAGGATAGCATACCATTTGTCAATATGTTATTTCATTATCAATATCTCAAAATGGGAAAAAAAGAAAAACTAGAATTGATGTGGGTATACAAATTGTACCATTACATATTTCCTCACTTTGAGGCACATGTGAATCTTAAAATGATCATGCATCTCAAAGTATGTAGCACTCAAAAACACGTATGTAAATTTAACATGTCTAAACATACAAAGATATCTAATTCCATATAAAATAATGGACCACACTAAATGTAATTGTTTCTATCCTTGGTTTAGCATGTGTGCTCTACTGGAACTTGCAAAGCAAGAAAAAAATATGCAATGAGTAGCATTTTTCATGCAAGTAAAAGTGAAGATAATTACAAGATAAAATATATCATCATTAATAATCAAAAGGAGACCAAGGAGATAGAAGAGTTAGAAATAAAACATGTATAGAAAATGGTAATACTCCACCTATCTTGGCAATCATGGGATGACAAGCCATATTGGGCACTAAAATATCATGTGGTAATGATTTGTCTAGGCATGGTGATAAGTCTCTATGTAGGAACCTACAACTATATGCAATATGAACACATAAGTGTTAGTGATAGACTATGCCATGTTCAAATGGTTACATTGATTACATATAAGGAATTATAGGAGAAAAAAAATGCATGAAAAATATATATTTAGGCTAAACATGTAAGAATTTAAATCGTCTAAAGAAATAATTATGATAAATTCATGAATAAAGAAGCAGTTAAATAATTTCAAGTAATAAATTAATGTAAGTAGATGGGATGCAGGTGTAATCAATGAATTAAGTTGCCCCTAGCATTGAAAAGAAAGAATATTTGTATAGCCCTTAATAAATAGAAATACTCATGTAATAACATAAAAATATATAAAAGACATATGCCCCTGATTTGGATACATAAGTATACAATGGTCAAGGTAAGCAGTAGGTCCATGGTGGTAATAGAAAAAGCCTAAAACCAACCCTTAATTGTTTTTGGTTAAATAAAGAGAGTTATGTGAATCAAGGATTGACTATTACTATGTATTTATCTATTTGAACCTAAAATAATATAATTATTGTTATGTGACATAAGTGAAATAATTAATTTCAAATTTATAATAAAATTAAATAATCATTAAGCTAATAAATGATAAACTAAAGTAAAATAGTGAAGATAGGAGAAATGGTTTCTATATAGTGTAGGCTAATAGGATGAGTTATAGTGGGTTGGGTACTCTTTGTTAGGATAAGTCACATTGAACTTAGACTCCTAAGTCATTTCATGCATCTCCATGTTCCTTAGAATGTGTTCTTGAGGACACGAGAGGCTAGAATATTTATTATTATTTACCTATGAAAAATTGTAATTGCATTCATAGAGGTGGACACATGTTCAATGATGGTTACAGAGTATATTGAGAGAATATTTCATCTAGGCATCCAATTTCTAGGTAGGGACCACCCAAACTTGCATTTCAATGCATGTTGACATATTTTATATGCATGCTATCCAAATTTGGGAACCCAAGTTTGTATGTTTTAGGTTTGAGTCATCAGAGTTGTTGAAGAGTAATGGCACAATCAAGATTGATGAAGTTTGATTGGTTTTGGGTTGTAGGAGTTTATGGTGAACTCCTCAAACACCCTAGAATCACCTGCAAGACAAAATAACTTCCACAAGAGAGAAATGGCAGAAATATCATGCTATGATTAAGGATGCAAGAATGCCAAACTGAATATGGCAAAGTGCATATGAAGTCTTCTTATATAGGCAAGGTGAGAGATAGGATTAGACAAGATCATGCCAAGTTTCTTAATCCTATCACATGAGACAACTAAGTCCTAACAACCTATGAAACACATTAAATTCTCAATGAAAATATTAAATACATAAGAGAATTATTAAATGTCTAGATAACTAAAAGTAAATAATGAGACATGCCCTCATTATAACTAACTTCTAGAAATGACAACTAGGAAACTTAAATCCTAAGTAAACTTATAATAATGTGAATAGTTCCTCACTAATATCTAGTTGGGAAATATACCCATTCACAACAACACACCCCATAAGTGCAACTTGTGAGTGTATTTATGATGCAAATGATGCAATGATGGGTCCCAACTACTAGGCCATGTTAGGTACCCATGTACAAATGCAATGCAAAGAAATCTCTCACAAATGGAGAAAACCCAATGGGACTAAACTCCTCCCCAAAAGAGAGATGAAATGCAATAATGATATCCATCACATATCCAATCAATCTTTATCCACATAAAGGATGATAAAAGAGATTATACAACTCCCCCATAATGAGATAACTTGCTGCAAGAGAAGCACTGGAAGTACATTGTGGAGTAACACTTGAATCTTTAATTCGACAAGAAAGGAAAGATAATTCTATTTTCTAGAAACCGCATTAGAGTCACTCAAAGACTCAAGTTCAGAATCATGATAAAGCAACAGTAGACCTGATGCCAAGGAACACTGGAAAACTTGAAAACTGGCACAACTCTGGAATCTATGAAGCAACAGTTGATTGAGAAATATCTAAAATTGAAATGAAGTGTAGAGAAAATACAAACCTAATGCAAGCAAAAAAGGAAATAGTGCATGCACTAATGGATGTTCACATCTACCTCCATGATAAAAAAATAACCTTAGATCTGTGTAGAGGACAAAATCAGCTTTCCAATGCCACTTGAATCATGAAAATCCAATAACTAAGGCAAAAGTTATGAAATTTTTAAAAAGTTTGAATTTAGCTTGTAGGAAACAATTTTTTCTAGTAAAAAAGTTTTACTTTTGATTTAATTTATGAAAAATCTACTCACTGTTTGTAGACAATAACAAAAACCAAAGATATTTTAATGCTAAGAATAAAACCCAAAAATATTTTTTCGATCCACCAAACAAAAGGTGAAAATAAATAAATTTTATTACCTTCAGCCTCTAGAAAAAATGACACGTGACACTTTTTGGATAGCAATTTTCTTTAGATCTACTCAAGATATGCAAAATCTAAAAGATACCTAGATGATATTTTGACCTTGGGAACAAAACCCATAAATTGTTTTTTCTTACAAATGAGTGGAAGCTAGAATTTTGAATCAAAAAAGAAAACAACTCCAATGAAAAATGGTTTTCTTTGAACCCTTGCAGATTTGACAAAATATATCAGATTTTTGATGAAACGAAAGTTGATTTTGACTTTCTCTGATGCCCTAGTTCAAAGGTGAGGTTATCAAGACCTCAAATTGCACTCAGCAAAACATTCATGCCAAGATTGGTCCCTTAGATATGGGAAGAATTCTATAGCATTGAAGCTTTGATACCATGTAGGAGTTTATGGTGACCTCCTCAAACACCCCAAAATCACCTGCAAAACAAAATAACTTCCACAAGAGAGAAATGGCAGAAATATCATGCTATGATTAAGGATGCAAGAATGCCAAACTGAATATGGAAAAGTACATATGAAGTCTTGCTTATATAGGCAAGGTGAGAGATAAGATTAGACAAGATCATGACAAGTATCTTAATCCTATCACATGAGACAACTAAATCCTAACAACCTAGGACACACATTAAGTTCTCGATTCAAATATTAAATGCATGAGAGAATTATTAAATGCCTAGATAACTAAAAGTAAATAATGAGACATGACCTCATTATAACTAACTTCTAGAAATGACAACTAGGAAACTTAACTCCTAAGTAAACTTATAATAATGTGAATAGGTCCTCACTAATATCTAGTTAGGAAGTATCCCCATTCATGCCAACATGGGTTAGGCTATGTGAAGGCCATGTGAGCATTTAATAAATTTTTACTATGTTTACAAGATTCCAAGGGGTGGGGTGTATTGTTTTTGCATTTGGTTTTTCCTTTTCTTTTGGGAAATCACAATGGTATTCTCATCCATGTTTTTCTATTTATTGGGTTTTTGAGATAATAGTTTCATGATTTTGAGTTGCAAGTAACAAGGTACTGCCAAATTGTTTAGAGAAGTGAAGTGTATTTTTGTGCATCTCTCCTTGAAGATTGATAATATACATGCCATCTTCCTTATGAGGAGTTTTTCCTTGAAATAGATTTTCCACATAAATATTTGTCATCTTTGGCATTGTTATTTTTATTACATTGTTTTTGATAAGATAAGCAACATTTACATGGTGTTGTACCCTTTACACAATGAGCTGCAGGGGCCAAATGGAATGAGCAAGGTTTTGAAAGGACCAAGAACCTTTTACAAAGCTAAAAAAGGACATGCCTAAACAAAATAGAACGTCACCAACAAAAGAACCATAGAAACACAGTAGAGGACAAACAACACTTGGTCACTGGAAAATTAGGAGTGATAGAACACACAGGACCAATCAATAGTACAAATTCAACAACTAACAAAGTTATGAGCCAACAAACAACCCACAACAAAACAACCCCTAGAGACTTCCTGAAACAACCAGGCCACAAAGCACCTGTAGCAGCTGGACTGTAGCAAACCTTCTGCTTAGAATAGAAAAAAATGTTCCTTATAGATTCCCAACAAAAAATTGAGGGCCCAAAAAAACCTCCAGGAATAGTTAGACAATGAACCACCTGCATCAGTAGGACTACAACAAACCTCTTGCTCAAATTTGGAAAAAATGAGCCCACCAGATACCCACCATATGAGGGGTTAAAAACCTGAGTGCCAACAGAGAAACGTTCTTCAAAATGCACCATCCAACTGTACAAAAACCCCAAAACCATCTCAAAAGTATAAGGCTCCCCTCTATAGGAGAGGAAGAAGTGGGGACCAAAACTACCAGAGAAACCATCCTCTAGAGAAAGCATGTTCCACCTTGATAGGAACCAACTGAAAAGAGAAGCACTTCCCACCATTTCTACAACCACCAGCTCCACCTCAATAGGAGAGGGCTTCACCTTAATAGGAGCAATATTCACCTCAATAGAATACATCGATAGTAGAACATAGTAGCAAGCAAGAATTCCAATAGAAAAGGAAAACACCTCCTCCAATGGCACCCAAAAGGATGATAACAAAAGGAAGGAAAACACCAACCTCCCAGCCAACATAATCAACCTAAGCCACCGTAAATCCAGTAGCTCCTTCCTTAGATCAAGCACTGAACACCACAAGGGGCCACCAACCAACTGAGAACCCAACACCATCCACCTAAGAATGATATTCGTCAAAGAAACAACCACCAGCCAAGCACAAGCCTTGGCTGAGAATGAGTCCACACCCTTGCACAAACTAACTAGCAAGGAAAGCAGGGCAACCTTCATTAGACGAACCCAAAAAAGATGGGCTTTCACCAAAAAAATTAACAAAGGTTCAGTATGAACCAATCCCAAGCCAATCACCCTACACTGCACTAACCCAAAGCAAAAAAATAGCAGAACCAACATTCTACAAAAGCAAACTCTATAGCTAACCATGTCATGAAAGGCCATAGAAACCTTCAAAACCCCAAAAAAAGAAGCAACCATCGAGGAGCAACACTTCCCATAGCCAACTAGAACCCACCAAACTAGCTCAACACCATAGAGTACGACATAAGAGGAACTAACCCCAACACCCTACTAACAACCCAACACACCCCCCAAGATAGAAAGGTAGGGTGGGAAGAAGCATCCAAAACAAATGCAATAGGAGTAGCTAACCCCAGGCCAGTAGAGCCTAGGCTCACACTATAATAGGACAACAAGGACATGTCTAAAACATTCCCCAAACCCATAGGGACACCATCCCCATAGACTCGAACAAGAGAATGAGGTAGGGTAGGAAGAACTGAAATGGCACAAGGAACCACAATGACCAAACCGACACTAGAAGAGCATGGGGAAATCCAAAACTTCTCCCAAACACCCAGAAGGAAAAGATTTTACCAAAGGCCCATACCGATCCAGAAGGCGACAACAACTCTATCTGAGATGGAACCAACAAAGCCACCACCAATAGGAAGCTTTGAAAAATCAAACCAACTCACATTCTCAGAAGCCACAAAAGGAGCCTAGAATGGACACACTCGTTCAATAGAGGGAACAATAAGATGACCACCAACAACACCAAGCTAAGCAAGAAGTAGCCAACCTCCAACCACAACAACTATAGAACCTAGCCAGGCTCCATCCACATCAACGTATGAGCCTTCATCCCCGTCCTCAGATCTTTCAACCCCATCCATATCCATTTTGAAGGGAGAAACCACACCCCCCATGAAATAGCACATGAAATGAATAGGCCACTCGAGCCTTCCAAACACATCCCACATAGGAGAATCAACACCAACAGTCGAGCCATAAAAGCTAAAAACAGACTGCAGAGAACTCCCACCTGTGACTAGAAAAAGGGTAATAGACCAAATCCTAGAGCGCTAGGAAATGTACAACAACCCCCGATCAGGATCGCCATCATCCTCAGATTCCCCAACATCGATTTCCTCAGAAAAAAATCAATAATCCCACTCCATGGTGTTTTCTGCTCAACGACACAACCATTAATTGGGGATAATGTTAGGGTTAGGTTAAGGGTGAGATTTTTGGGGACATTGTTGTGAATATGCTAATCACATAATCATCTAAGTGGGTAATATTTGATAATATTAATTTCATATTTGCAAACACATGAATGTTATTGTTATAAATTTTTTACCTTAATTTCCAACATTTGGTATCAAAATTGGGTTTTTTTGAGAGGACACCTTTCTCTTAAGTGTTGAAGGATTATTTATTGCAATGTGAGCTTTTGTATTGTGGGTTTTGTAGATTTGTAGAGAAGATTATATACCATCATTTCTACCTCCCATTTAGACATTAAAAAATTCAATCAATTTGGGTAAGAGATGTGGAATTTTAAGATGGAAGAGCTCCTAGAACAAAGAGATTAGTGGTTGGTAGTTTCCAATGAACAGGAGGAACCTAGAATGTGTGATGAATATTTCTTGAAGATTGCTAAGAAGGAATGAGGAACCATTTGGTTGTATCTTACAATTTTTTTCCTCTTGAATATTTTTGAGGAAGCTACCATATCAAATTGTGGAAGAGGATAGGTGGTATTTTTCTTTTGGATCATTTTTTTCTTTGTTTTGGAATATCTATTTGACAAGATATGTTGACCCTTTGATTTGTGTAGATTTTTGGCTAAATATGCATATTATATTTGGCATCCAAATTGTTTCCAAGCTCAATGGTATTAGTGAATGGATAGGAATGATATGGAGGTCTTATGGATGGGTTTATGTAGGTAGGATGTTGAAAGGGCTTCAAGGATGTTTTCCTTGGTTGATATTGATTTATGATAGGATGAAAAGATTTTGAGGTAGTGGGAATGTGGATAATGGATGGAGGGATATTAGGACCCAATATGGATGGAAGAGATGAAGGACTTGGTTTTGGGACATAGGGACCTAAAATACATGGAAGGGATGAAGGCTTTGGCTTTGGAATATAAGGCCCCGAGATGGATTTGGAGGATGGAGGATATAAATGATTAGACTTAAGTGGAGGGATGTAGGCCTTGAAAGAAGTACCAACTTCTTGATCTTGATAGCCAAGTCCATGAAAATTAGGATTTGGTTGGATTTTGATGGGTTCTAGTATGCCTTGCTCATGGAGGCCTAACCCTTTTCCCTGATAATGCATGTTTTGAAAAATCATTTTTCCAATGGAATAATTTTTATTTTGGAAAAAAGATGTGAGTCCATTTTGAGGAGGATATAAAATGGAAGTGTAGTGTAGAAAAATGTACACCTTTACATTTTCACACTATGTTTTCATCCCCTTAATTGATTGGACTTAATTAAACTTCTAATTGCCTAAATTATGCATTCTAAATCCTTATTATTTCTATTTTTTTAAGGGAAACTTATATTAAACAATGGCCATCATTAATTTAAACACATTGGAAATTGTGTCATAGACTTAGGTCCTAGGACCCATTCTCCCAAGGGCGAATGGGTCCTCTTTAAGTGCTAGGATCCAATTTTTAATATTTTTTTGATGGCATTTTAATGATTCAAATTCAAGTTTCAAATGTTGGCTTGTGGAATCTAATTTTTGGGATTTTAGATAAACACCTATAAATACATAGTTATTTTTATCAATTCAAATCTAAGACACACTATCAAGAGTTCATAAGAGAAAATTTTATTGCCAAGATCATTGAAGAGAAAATTTATCAGTTATCTACAATAGTAATCAAGATCATATCATCATGTCAAGATTCATGTGTGTTCATATCATGTTTTGGAGCTAACAATGTGATGTAGGTTTCATGCATTCAAGCCAATTCATGTAAGATCCAAACCTGAGAGATGTGTTAGAATTCGGTCCTCTAAGGGCAACCATTAAGGGTTTGGTGAGTTGTGGCATAGCTTTGTTCATTCATCAAATTCGTTCCACTATATTATTATTTTTTCATCAAGGTTTAATTACTAAATTGGGGTTTGACCAAGGTAAACCCCTATTCACCCAAAAATAAACAATTTTTATTCTCTCTTTGTATGTGCAAATTTATAGGTGAAGAAGGATTGAAGATTGATCAAAAGAGAAATTTTGCAAAGTTGTCAAAGTTGCCAAGTCATGAAAACTCACCTAGAGATTAATTTTTGGCTTTCCAATAGTGGAGAAATCAAAAGCCTAGATCCAGTATCAGAGGAATGTAAAAGTAGATTTTGGACCCGTATACAAAGACCCATTCACCCTATGGTGAATCTATCCTTTAGCAATTCTCAATACACAATTTTGGTGTCAAGTACATATCACTCTTCCCTTCTCATATCTGCTTGTAGCTTGTTGTTTCTATTTCTACTATCATAATGCTCTACATTTCAACTACTAGGTCATATATTTGAGTTTTTTAATGCATTTAAATTTATCTCCCAAAATAGCCAATCAATCATTTTTATCATAAGAAAATAGCAGACCTTCCTAATAGGGTTTATTCACCTCAAGGTTGAAATTCAATCTTTTCCTTGGGAGATCTATTTTTCTAATGAAATTAGAAAAAAGGTGTGTTTGAGGTGTCCCTCCTTTCCATTGGAAAACGACCATTTTTTTCATCATTTCATTTTGGCGAACCTGACATTCTTACACTATAAGCTTTCTAGTTTGGTAGTCTTTCAAACCCTAGATCTAGGATTTGCATTAGTTTGAATTACATATCATTTGGGTTTTCAAAATTGCACTAGTTTGCATTTCATAGAGGGTTTTAAAATTGCATTTCACATCCTTTAAAATCTCAAAATCTCAAAATATTGCATACATATTGCATTCATTTTACATATTAGTCTACATATTAGTGTTTTTCAATCATTTACATAAGAAAATTCAAACAAAATAACATCTAAAAATTTGTCATTTTTCTTGTTACTATTAAATTATCTTTACATCTAAACATAAAAATCTAGAAATTTGTAATTGGAAGTATCTATTTGCAAGTTGAAGCAAAGACTTTAAACATTAAATCAGAAACTCAACATTTATTTTTTCAGCCCCTGTGCAAGGAACCATTCGCCCTAGGGCGAATCTGTCCTTGTACAGGTCTATTTCCAAATTTTGGGCATTAGTCTGTCTCTGTTTGCTTTATTTCTTGTTGTTCACAAATCTCAGTTTCAATTTCTGAATTTGTAGTTTTTTTATAGTTGTTTACATTCAATTCAATTGGTCAAGGCAAGTGGATTTTTCAAAATAAAATTTGCATCCAAAAGACATCATTTTCAACTTATTGCATTCTAAAATCAGTAAATCCTTATATATTTGATATGGAACTTTGCATCAAATTTCATTATGGATATGTGTTTTGGTAACATATGGGTGTCCTTAAGAGCTTTGGTTGATGTTTCAAACTGTATATTTGGAAATGATCCTAATGCAATTGATCACTCATGAATCTTCACCTCCTAATGAATGTCCCCATGAGGTGGACATCTTAGTTCAAGATGAAGATAACATGAAACAATTCATACAAGGATCCTTACATAACCTTTAGAATAACACATCCTTTTATCCATCCATGCAACAACCAACACCTCCTATCATCCCATCACTTGATATGTTCAACCTTTTTCATCCCGAGATTGAAACAAAAAGCAAGCCTCAACCATGAATCATGAAATAACTTGTTAACAAGGAAAATAGTTATACTCTTCTATATTATGCTCGTCAAGTTACTAACACACCCATCAAGTTAGAAGAGAGTTATGGTCAAGGCATTAAAATCTTGAGAAAACAAGGATGTGACATAACCAGTGAACATAAAATCCATCAATGGCTAGAAAAACAACCATCATAAGATACCAAGGGATTAGGATATCAAGGTTCTCCTCCTCTTGCTACCTCTCCTAATGGGAAATGTATTCTCTTTCACAAAATTATTTCCCAATCAAGTAAGAAACCAAAGCCCTATAAACTCAAGAAGCTAAAATTTTCTTGTCCTATGTCCAAAAATGAGGAATACTTACATACACTCCTTAACCAAGGACTCATAACATTACCACCTATCAAAGACAACAAAAAAGGGAAAGTATAAACAGGTCTCATTGCCAATATAATAGAAATATTAGGAAAATTACTAATGATTTTCGTGCTTTGAAGAGGATCCTAGATGAATTTGATATCGTTGATATAGTTGATTAGCATGTATGAACTTTTCTCCTTGCCATGTGATAGTTGTAGAGTCATAGCATGCTCACTCTTACATGTATTACATTTCATTAAAACCATTTCTATATTGTGGACTCAGAAAAAGTATCCATTTTTGCTTGCTTGATTTGGGATTAATTGATAGAAAATTGGACTTAATGAGAACTTGATTTGGTTTTATGAGGTGTTTTACACATCCGCACTAGGTCTTGGACCCTTGCAAACTGAATAAAATGCATTTATTGATGTCTTGTAAAGGTGTTGTAAAAGACTTTCATGCCTCTGTAGACTTAATAAACCCATCTTTCCCTAATTCAATGTTGTAAAATATATTTAAATGCATCCTCATATTAATCTAGAAGGCTTGTGAATTAAACTTGACTCTAATCCAGTGTTGTAATGTGTCCTACACATTCACATTGGATGTTGTGCCTTTCTAGGCTAAGTGGACCTCATTTTAGTGTTGTAAAGTGTATTTAATCACACTTTCACATTGAATTTTGTGTCCCAAGCCCTAATTTACCTTTATATCATCATTAATAGGCCCCTATGGCCCCAAATTGTGTATCCCAAGGCATAATTTGAACAAATAATCGATGAAATCAACATAAGAATTGAAAATACTCATTCCCCAACATTCTAGCTATCAAAAGGGCCCCTATGGGACTAAGTCACCCATTTGGGAGAATGAGTCCCTACCAAGTGGGACTAAGTCACCTAGAGTGGCGAATTAGTCCCATTTGGGTTATTATTGAGTTTTGAGTGGGAAATTTTGGAATTTAAGTTTAATTTTCCTCCATGTAGGCCTTAGGGATAAAATTAATGGGAAAATAAGGTGAATTTCCTATAAATACAAGCTTCTAAACCCTAATTCATAACCTAATCATTTCATTCATCATTTATCTCCTCTCTCAAGTCAAGCAAGCTAAGGTTTTATCATTTCAAGTCATCAAGATAGCTTCCTACGACATTCAAGGACAGATTCTTCATCTTTTGCTGCAAAAATTCAAGATGAAACATCATGGAAAGTATCCAACTCCATTGTTTCATGCTTCATTACATTCTTTCATCATTTTGGTTTAATTACCTAAAAAGGGGTTTTACTAAGGAAAACCCCCATGCCCTAACATTCAATATTTCCTCTTCTCTTCTTGTGTGTGTGCAAATTTAGGCTTCTTGAAGGCTTCCAGGAAACATTGGATATTAGGTTGAATACTTTTTGGAGTCATATTCCTCTTTACAAGGTCAAAATATAAACAAAAAGTCACTTTCAGGTTTGAAAATTAGAGTTTCAAAAGCGAACACCTGTCAAGAACCGAAGTGTAGACCGAGGGATTTCGTTTTCCTTTTCAAAATTTTAGAAATACATAAGTGGAATAATTTTACACTAATGGAGAATTAGTCCCACTATACATTCCTTTCAATGATTTTTGTAGTTTTGGATACCCATTTGTCTGAAATGGGCTCTAGAACAGTTTCCCAGATTTGGGACTAATTCGCCCATAATGGTGAATGAGTCCCACTAGGCCAAATTTTCAGCATCAACAACATTTTAGAAGTCATTTCCAGTCTCCAAAAAGTTCTTAGGTGCACACATTTAGTTTCATTCATTTCTGTTACAGTTTACTTTCATTTCTAAGTCTTTTTGCATATCATAATGTGTTTTCAAACAACTTGCATTTTCTTAGTTTTGCATTAATAATAAATAGTTTTTATCAGTTTGTTGTATTTATATCATTTCATTTAGACATACTTCATCCATCTTAACATTAATATTGAGTGTTTACATTGCATTTTGGCCCATCTTTCTCCTTTTAGGTGAAAAACCCTAGAAGTGCTAGAAAGACCTTGGGTGCCAAAATATTTGTTTACATTTTGGTGAACCTGACCTTAGCACATCATATTTCCTGATTAGGAGTCCATCCTTACCCTAGATCTAGCTTGCATTGTCCTTACATTGGGGTTTGCATGGATTACTTTGCATGCTAGGTTTCAAATTTTGCATTAACAAAAAGTGCATATAAGTTGCATTTTTGGCATCTAAAATCATTTTTTTTTTGAAATTCTACAATTGCATCTTAGGTCTGCATCATAGAGCACAAAAAACATCAAAATCACTAATTTTTTTTTGAAAATTCTGAAAAAAATCCCTACTGGGACTCATTCACGACATTGGGCGAATTAGTCCCTTTTCACCCCTGAAACTAACTTTTACAGAGCTAAAAACCCTATTTTTGAGCTTCTGTTTGCTGCCATTACTTAGATGTATCAGTTGGCTGAGTTTCTGTAACATGCATTTCATTATATCTAGCTCATATTAGCTCATTTCATGCATTGTTTAATTTCACATTTGCATTTCCAACATTTCATCTTTCAAGTTGTTGAATACTGTAATCAACAAATTACTTGTTTTACATCTAAAAATTGCATTCCAACATTTCCCTTTAAATCATTGCATTTCACTTTCTTTCCTTTTTCATCATAACATGTTTTCTTTCACAAGATGTGGCTCTGATATGGTTAAAAATGGATTACATAAATACATCTCCTCCTATGAATTCAATTTTGATTACAACAATGAGGTCATTACAAAACATGTTAATCATCAAACCATTGACACATTCCTTAATATTGCACTACCCATTAGTGAGAATGGTAGTGTAGACAATCATAACAATCATACTTGTTCTTCCCCTGATACCTCTCCTATTAGTGATGAAGGTATCTTGGCGAAAGAAGGTACAAGCATTGAGGGTCTTGATTGTCTCTCTCTTCATTCCCCTTTGGAGGATATTAGAAAGCAAGAAGATGAGATCATAGAGACATTTCTAGACATCACCTTACCTAGTCTCCATAGCCATGACAATCAACATTGTCCTTCTCCTAATATCCCTCCTTGATGCCATGAGGATAGGTTGGTGTTAGAAGATATACCTATTAAGAGTCATGAGAATCTTGACCCTCCCTTCCCTAATGCTCCTATTGTTTGTGACAATATATTTGACAACCATAGTGGTGCTTCTCTTGATTCCTCCCCCAATTGTGATGAAGATACTTTACAAACTTCAACCTTGGATGAACAAACTACAAGCTTTCCAACTAGGGTAGATAACATGGCACAAGATAATGAGACCTTAAAGACAATGGAAACTCAACTAGCACCTTCTCCTAATCATCCCAATCTTGATAATCCCATCATTGATCATTCCACTACTTGTGATGAAGTCCTTTTAGAAGAACCAACCCTCAAATTTCAAAAACATGTGGTTTGTAGTTCTCCTAAAAACTCTCCTTCTAGGGAGAATATCATGATACAAGACAAGGATAACATTGACAATAATGATATTATTCCCTTAGAAGAAGATGAAGAGCCCATGATAGACTCTCATTCGCCAAGGGATGTTAATATTATTCAACCTCAACTCATCCTTTCTCCCCCTTCACACAAACCTCAAACTCAAAACAAACCCAAACTTGTCCTTTACCCACCTAAGAACAATGTTCCACAACAACTGAATCATAATACTATTGCTCATACATATAACACTCGAAACAATCTTTCACCACCACAACCAACCCCAACCTCCTTACCTTTTCCCAATTCTATACTGCCTAGTGCTCCTCAATTAAGGGAGTATGATCTTGTTGAGCAACTTAAGAGCAGTCTCGCAAAGATATCCCTTTGGGACCTTCTTCAAAATTCACCCACCTATCACGCTATGCTTCAAACGACCTTACAACAAGTTCATATCCCTTCTAATGCACAACCAACTGACATAACAACCATGATCCAAGGACACTATGCTGAAATTTTTTTCCACCAAAGTGAACTCCCCTCTTTGGAAGTACAAAAAAAAAATGACACATTCATGATCATAGCTCAATACAAACAAACAGGGATAAAGAGAACTCTTGTAGATACTGGTTCTTCCCTTAATGCATGTAGTGTGAGCCTTCTAGATAGGGTTGGGATTGATCAATCACACATTCAACCTGATTCTTTATCTATTAAGGGATTTGATAATGTCGAAAAGAAATCGCTCAGGGTGATCATTATACCTCTTCAAGTTGGAGTGGCCACATTGAATACACCAATCCATGTTATGCCTCATGAAGTTTCATGTAATATTATCTTAGGCAAACCATGGATTCATGCAATGAATGGTGCGCCTTTCACTCTTCATCAAAAAATTAAATACATTTACAACAACAAAGTATACACCCTTGACACCAATCTTGAGCTTTATAGTATCTTACAACTTGAGGAACACAAAGAAAATCCCTTAAACACATCAACTTAAACTACACATGTGGAACTTGTACAACAACAAAACAAAGAAAAACACACGAAGCTATTAGACAATGATTGGGGATCCTTAGACTTCACACCAACATTCATGGGAGAGTACAAGATCATAAACAAAGATTCAAATACGGGAAACAAAAAAGCAGTCATGTCAACACAAAACTCGGATAATCTTTTGAAAGCATCCACCTCAACCACTTTAGACCAAAACATAACAAATTATGCAACAAAATTTGATGAACACAACAAAGAACAACCACCCAATCCAAAAGTAATGAAAAAGCTTTATGGACGAGGTTATGAACTTATGAAACAACTTGGATACAATGGAAAAGGATGTGGTGCTAACGAAAAAGGTATCCACAACGCTATAGATCCTATCACACAACAAACAACTTATGTTCTTGTTTATTGTCCTTTGATAGAGATTTCCAAGCCTTCACTCAACATCAACACTCTCACACAACATTCTCCTAAACCAACCTTACCATTCGTACATCCTGAACTCATCGACACTAGTGGTCTTGAAAGTCATCCTTTACAAAACATGAAACCAACAAAGAAATCTTCGCTTAATGTCAATGCCATCTCACAAAACACTAATGATTTGAATTCATTAAATTTTACACCCTCTTGCCAAGGAGAGAACAAAATCTCACAATCTAAAGAGTCTTTTGTATGTATAACATCTTGTACTAAGCAAGAAGTATCTTTGTCACACACTATAGGAACCCCTTCTCCCATTGATCAAGAGGGTATCTTGTCGGGACTCTTCCAAGAACTCAAAATAAAATTTATTACAAGAATTAATTTTGTGCATATCATAGAGTTCATGGTCATTCCACTAATGAATGTAAGGCTTTGAGTCATAAAATCCAACATCTTTAGGAGTCTGGTGCTCTTTCTTACATGGGGGCACCTCATTCCTCTAATTGATATTGATTTTCACTCTAGCATGCATTTCATTAATCATTTCAGCTCACCCTTGTCCTGCACTCAGTGGGAGCAAGAGGTTATGTAGTCTTGTCCTCGTATGTCACTTGTCATTGCCTCTTTTGACTAGTCGTTAACATTTTATGAACATATAAGAGCAAACATAACTTATAGGAAACATATGACTTGGCATAGGGATTTATGAGTAAGCTCTCATGTATTCTTCTTTCTCTTCTACTTTAACGAAATTTCTCACAATAATGGTGTTAGCAACTGCTTTAAAGTGGGGGCATACACCGACACTCACATTTCATTGTGCAATTTCTTTCTTCTTGAGATGTGTCCTTTTCTTGGTGGAGTCATTGGGCTTGATTCCCTCCAAGAGTGTGATACTTATTTGACACATCCTCTCTTGGAGACGTTAAGCACAATGTCCCTAAGATGAGACCTTGTAGGAACCAAGCAAAATCCCTTTGAACATTCCTTGCATTTACAATGCCTATGAGTGTCAAGCATATGAAGTTTTGCTTACCTCATAGAGCTCGAAAATCATTTTCATTGTGGTGCCTTATTAAAGTTATCAGGAGGTATAACTTTGGTATGGTTGAGTGGGAATCCCATTATGAGGAATGAATTTTACCCATAGCCACCTATGTGTTTGTGAGTACATACCAGTCGTGAGTGTATGTTTCTCACCTTTTGGGATTTCTCACCTGATAGACAACCATGAGTTCCATCGCCCCAGAGTGAGTATGCATTTCCTTTTCTTGGACAAACAACCTAGATCTAATTCACAATGTGTTGGAAAAATGGTCAAAGCTTGATCCACCTTTTTATTTTTTCTCTTCTCTTCTAGTTCTTGCCATTGCAAGATTGTATATCCATTTTTGCTGAAAACTATTCAACATGTGTGTGTCCTTTCATGCTTATGTTGGCTTGACTTGGGATCTTGGATCCTGGGGGCTTGACTGCTTCCTCAATCTTTGTCATCCTAGATCATCCACATTGGTATGATTGGACCCCTTCTTGAATTTTTACTTTAGTGTGAGTTTGAGGCAAGTTCATCCTCTCACTAAAGTGGGGGCTAACTGTGGACACATAAAAAGTATCCCTTTTTGCTTGCTTGATTTAGGATTAATTGACGACAAATTGGACTTAATGAGGCCTTGATTTGGTGTTTTGAGGTGTTTTACACATCCAAACTAGGTCTTGGACCCTTGAAAACTAAATAAAATATATTTATTGATGTCTTGTAAAGGTGTTGTAAAATACTTTCATGCGTCTCTAGACTTAATGGACCCATCTTTCCCTAATTCAATGTTGTAAAATATATTTAAATGCATCCTCACATTAATATAGAAGGCTTGTGAATTAAACTTGACTCTAATCTAGTTTTTTAATGTGTCCTACACATTCACATTGGATGTTGTGCCTTTCTAGGCGAAGTGGACCTCATTTTAGTGTTGTAAAGTGTAATTAATCACACTTTCACATTGAATTTTGTGTCCCAAGCCCTAATTGACCTTTACATCATCATTAATAGACCCCTATTGCTCCATATTGTGTATCCAAGGGCATAATTTGAACAAATAACCGATGAAATCAACATAAGAATTGAAAATCCTCATTCCCCAACATTCCAACTATCAAAAGGGCCCCTTTGGAACTAAGTCGCTAGTGCAGGAGCACCCTTGCACATTTTGGCTTGTTTTGCATTTTTTGGAGTCTAGGTTAGAGTGGAGTCATTTTATGATGTAATATGGTAAATTTGACCAATATGTGGTGTAATTCAAGTTGTCTAGGGTCCTAGAGGGGTGGTGTCAAAATGTTGTTAATAAGGTTGCAATTTTGCAAATGTTGCATTGTGTATTTTTGTCAATTTTGGAGTTAGTTGGAACATGAACAGTCATCCTTTCAAATTTTTGTTGTAGACCATTGGTGTGACATCAAAACATGTTTAAAATTCCTCTCATATCATTGAGGCAGGTTGGCTTGTTGAAGTTTTGAAGGAATAATACATTGTTGCTCTATTTTTAAGTGATTTTCTGCATAAACTTGCATTTTCTCAAACCGTACAGCTCTGTACATGAAACCTGTGTGGTCAATTGGAGATTTGTTTAATATTTATTTTGAATCAACTTGGAGTAAATTTCATTCAAATTTACAGAAGTTAGAGCCAAATTTCTGAAGGTTACACCGTTTGCTAGGGTTACTAGGGTTTTGTTGGAAAATATGGAAAATTAGGCCATTCCACTATGGGAAAAATCTGTAGGTTGGTGGAATGGGCCTATTAGATGTGTGCTTTAATATTTTCAGTTTTTAAGGGTAAGGTGATAGCGTTTGGTGGTTTTAAGCAAGTTCCCTAGCATGGCAAGTTTGAATGCTAAGCTTGAAATTACTAGTTTTTGGCTAGAATAGTAGAAATTTGATGTGTTATGTAGAATCCAATGATGGAATTGTGAGATTGGTGACTGGTTGAAGTTAGTGGTGAAGAGTTTCAAGTTTTTTGAGAAGAATTTCAAGGACCTAATGGAAAAGAGGTTTAATGGGCCTAGAAATAGTGTTGAAGGGTAGATTTTGGCATGATGTTCCAAAACAACCCATGGCAAGGGTTTGATATGTTGAATGGAAGGAAATTGGGTTTCTGAAAGTGTTTGTGAAAAGTCCCTGAAGGACCTTCAATGAAATTTATAGTTGAAAGTGTGTTTGCTGACCTTAGGAAAGTAGGTGTGATTGAGAGAGGTCCAACCCTAGATTGGGTTTGAGACTTTGAAGACAAGTGGGAATATGATTGGTTGAGGCTAATATCACCTTTCCTTGCATCAAGTGGTATCAGAGTGAGGTTGAGATCATTTGCAAGAAATTTGAGATTTGGAAGAAGGAAAGTTGAAAGGTTCTAAGGCAAAGTGTTGGAGATGCCTCCAAAAGGAAATTCAGTTGTTGTTGCTAGAGAATTGAGAGCCCTAAGAGAGTCTCAGGAAGCCATGGTAGCTAGGATGGAAGCACTAGAGAAGAGAGATAAAAGAGACAAAGGTCTTGCAGAGGAGAGTGAATCTAAAGATGTGGAAGAGGGTGAAGAGGATAACACCCTAGAAGGATCCCAAGGACAAATGGATCTAGAAGAGAGGAAATTTCTTCAAGTGCTCAAGGTTGTGATGGGAGAGACACAAGATGTGAATATAGAGCTACCTATGTATGGTGGCAAGATAAATACTGAGGAAGTAATTGAATGGATAGATTCTTTAGATAATTATTTTGAGTTCAAAGAGATAGCTGCAGATAAGAAGGTCAAGTTTTCCAAAACCAAGTTGAAGGGACCAACACGTACATGGTGGAATTAGACCCAAGAGGAGAGGGTAAAAATGGGAAATTCCAAGATCAATTCTTGGGACAAGATGGTGGAAAAGATAAAGAGACAATTCTTACCTGATGATTATGAAATACAAGTGTTTAGGAGACTACAAAATTTGAAGCAAAAAGAGTTGGATGTGGAAGCCTACACTGAAGAATTTCATAAACGTAGCATAAGGTCAGGCCATGTTGAAAATGAAAAGGAGAAAGTTGCTAGATACTTGAATGGCTTGAGGTCTACAATACAAGATGAAATCAGCCTTGCCACTCCTAGGACCATGGAGGAGTTTTTTCAAATAGCCATTAAGGTTGAAGAGAAGATTAGGAGAAGGTAGGAAAATAAATCAAGGGGAATAGGAAAGAGTTTTAGGGGTAGAGGTAACCTCGGTGGAAGAGTCTCACAAAGAGGGCCAAATGAACAAAGCACAAGTCAAGAGTCTAGTGGAGAAATAAGAGGAAATTTTAGGGGAAGAAGGACAAGAGGTAGGAGCAGATTTAATGGACAAGGAGGGGGGTCTAACACCTTCTTTGGGAGGTTACAACTATAATCAATATGGGAATCCTTCTTGGAAGTTCCCAAAAAAATAGGGTACAAGTTCTCACAGTGGAGAAAGAAGGACACAACTTGTTCATGAAGAAGATGAAGAAAGTGTGAACTCACCATCTCTCTGTGCTACACCAGAAGTGGGAGAGGCTTTGATGATTAGAAGAACATTGATTAAAGTTCCAGCCACCAAGGAACCCCCTGAAAGGAAAGATTTGTTCAAGAAAACATGCGAGACCCAAGGAAAGGTATGTAAAGTCATCGTTGACTCTAGTTCAACAGATAACATTGTGTCTTTGGAAATAGTAGAGAAAATTAAGATGAAAAGAATACCTCACCCAAATTCATACAATATTTCATGGCTCAACAAGGGGCAATAGGTGCTTGTGAATGAGCAAGGTTGGGTAGAGTTCTCTAAAGTACCTTATAAAGAAAAAATTCTTTCTGAAATTGTGCCCATGGATGTGTGCCACCTACTCCTTGGTAAGCCTTGGCAATATGGTTGGAAGGCTCAACATGATAGTTACAAGAATGAATATAAAATTGAGAAGGATGGTATGTCAATCAACTTGGAACCTCTACAAGAGGATGAAATTACAGTCCATGAAATTCCTAGTGTGATGGTTGTCAAGGAAAATGTGTTCTTGAAAGACTTGGAGAAGGAGGAAGTTGGTTTTGCAATTGTGGAAAAGCCCATCTCTAATGCTGCAGAAAATCAAATGGATATTCCTAATGAAGTGTAGAATTTTCTAGATAAGTATGAGCACATTGGAATAATATATTTTCCTAATACATTTCTTCCTATTAAGGATGTAAGTCATCATATTGACTTGATACCGGGTGCAAGCTTGCCAAACAAGGCAGCATACAAGATGGCCCCTCAACAAAATGAGGAGATTAGGAAACAAGTTCAGGAGTTGCTAGATAAAGGTTTGATAAGAGAGAGCCTAAGTACTTGTGCTATACCAACAGTATTGGCCGCTAAGAAGGATGGACATTGGAGACTTTGCACTGACTCCATAGCAATAAATAAGATCACCATAATGTACTGATTTCCTATTCCTAGGATGGTTGATCTAATAGATAGCTTGGCTGGTGATAGGTCCTTTTCTAGATTTAAAAAGTGGATACCATAAGATTAGAATAAGGGAAGGTGATGAGTGGAAGATTGCCTTTAAGACCAATGAAGGCTTATATGAATGGCTAGTGATGCCATTTGGATTTTCAACCTCAAAAAGTGTGAGTTTATGAAGAGAGAACTAATCTACCTTGGGTTTGTGATATCAGAGGGGACTTTGAGGATGGATCCTAGAAAATTTGAAGCCATACTTAATTGTCCAACACCTACTTCAGTTGGAGAAGTCAAAAGCTTTCATGGACTAGCCAAATCCTATAGAAAGTTCATAATAAACTTCAGTCATATATGTGCACCAATGATTGAAACCATTAAAGGAGTGAAGAAGAACAAGATTTGTTGGATTGTAGATGCAGATAATAGCTTTGTGTTGGAAAAACAAGGACAGATAACTGAGAGGGGGGGTGAATAAGTTGTCACAAAATATTTAAATTTTTTCAAACTTTACTTAACTTAATCTCAAATATGATGAATGAACAGTATACCATGAACAAACAACACATTAGAAGCATAGAGAACACCAAGATTTTTTATGTGGAAACCCTATTAGGGGAAAACCCATGGTAGATGTTAGTCCACAATATTATACCTTGTTAAAAGTATAAGAAAAATAATGGGAATGCACATGCATTTAGGAACACTTCCTAGAGCTCACTGCTCAAATACAAGAGGGCTCACTACCCAAAGAAGAGAAATACAGATTAGATTCACAAGGTATGAACTAAGGAAATAGATTCTTCACAAGCCTAATTACAGTTCTAGTTAAGCACATAAAACCTTCTTCACACTTCGCTCAAACTTGTTCTCACTCTACTCTGCAGTCGAATGATTTGGACACTATTCACACATCTGCACTTTCTCTAGCATACATTTTCTCTCATGCACACACTAACTTCACTCAAACAATCACTCTTATATATCAGCAACATTGAATTACATCAACAACCTTGTCGGCCAAAATATAAGACATATTTTCAACATCGGCCCAAATTTACAACTAAATTTTCAACATGGATCAAACACCATTAGCTAATATCATGATGTGACCCAAAACAATATCCTTGAGCACGCCAAAAATTCAAAATTAAATCTACAAGGATCCACAACATGCCACAACCACCATGTCGGCCAAGAACATGAAAACTCGAACATACCGAGAAAAATATTCAACCATGAGCACATTGATCAATGCGGACATGTAACAAAGATAGAGCACAATCTAGAAACATCCACGAGCACCAAGAAATAATAGAGAAACATCCGCAACAACTAGAATTACCAAAATCACGCCAACTTTAATCAAGAACACTGACAGAGACCACAAAAACACTGTCAGAACACAAATATTTATGACTCAAACAAATCTTCACACGGACCTCTGAAAATTCTAGTGGATGGACTAGATACAATCAGAAATAAACCCTTTAGTCCACAACAATTGATCTTCAACGTACAAAACAAGACACCTTCATGACCTTCATAGTTCCACTGGGAACCTGGAACTCTTTCTTTAACAATTTTCTCAATATCCTCGACATATACAACCTTCAATACAATAATGCTAATAGTGTTGACATCAATGAAAACCACATATCAGCAACACAACCACAACATCCAACAATCTCCCCCTTTTGCATTGATGGCAACACATGATGTGAAAAACACTATCAACCGAATTCTCAATCAACACTTACTCCTCCTTAGATTCCGATTCTTCTTCCTTGACTTCTTTTGCATGATCTTCAAGACTCTTTACTCCAGATAAGCAATAGTTTTTCACATGAATCTTCTCCCCCTTTGACATCAATGGAAAAGATAAGCATTATCTTCTGACATATCTGCACATCTAACTACTCCCCCTGAGTAGTAGCCATAGAAACATCAATCCAGATCAGGAAATATCTATGAAGCACACATATTGATGCAAGTAAATGCATCTTTAGTTCATATCAGGAGGGGTAATCACCCCTAGCATCCCTATGAGATACTCAAAAGTATCCTTTGGCAACGACTTAGTGAAAATGTCTGCAATCTATTATTTGGTAGGCACATACTCCAGTCTGACTTCTTTCTCACTCACTTTTTCTCTTAAGAAGTGAAACTTGATTGATATATGCTTGGTCTTAGAGTGTAGCACCAGATTCTTTGATATGTTAATTACACTTGAGTTGCCACAGTATATGGAAATAGTTTCATCATATACTACTCTGATATCTTTCAACATTTGTTTCATCCACATCACTTGAGTACAGTTATTTGCAGCAACATTATACTTTTCCTCAGTAGTAGATAGAGAAATGGAAATTTTCTTTTTGCTCAACCAAGACACCAACTTCTTCCCTAGGAAGAAGGCACCACCACTAGTAGTCTTCCTATCATCTACATCTCCTGTCCAATCCGCATCAGTATATGCATTCAAAGTAAGATCATCATCCTTAGGATACCAAAGCCCAAAATCAATTGTTCCTTTCAGATACCTGAAGATTCTCTTAACAACAGTCACATGAGACTCTTTTGGATCAGCCTAAAATCTAGAAACCATACATACAACATTCATAATGTCTGGTCTGGTCTGAAGTTAAATAGAGAAATCCAACAATCATTGACTTGTATCTTGTTTGATTTTCCTTAGGAGAATCATCATTCTGTGTCAGCTTACATCCAGTTACCATGGGAGTACCAACAGGTTTTGAGTCATCCATGCCAAAATTCTTCAGCAGTTCTCTCATATATTTGGACTAAGATATGAAGATCCCCTTGTCTAACTAAGTAACTTGCAATCCTAGAAAGAACTTCATCTCTCCAATCATACTCATCTCAAATTCACTCTTCATTTCATCAAAAAACTTCATACATAGATTTTCATCTCCTCCAAAAATAATGTCATCAACAAAGACCTCAATAATTAACTCTTTGTCATGATCCAATTTGAAATATAAGTTGCTATCAGTAGTACCTTTATTGAATCCAAGCTTCAGTAAATATTTGTCTAGTCTAGCATACCAGGCTCTAGGGGCTTGCTTGAGTCCATATAGAGCTTTCTTCAATCGAAAAACCATGTTTTCCTTATCAGTCAGTTGAAATCCATCTGACTATTGAATGTATACTTCTTCTAACTCACCATTTAGAAAAGCTGACTTCACATCCATTTGATAGACTTTATAATTTTTATATGTAGCATAAGCAAGAAATAATCTTACAGCTTCAATTCTAGCAATAGGGGCAAAGGTTTCTTCAAAATAAATACCTTCCATTTGTAAATACCCTTTACATACCAGTCTTTCTTTATTTTGTACCACTTCACCTTGTTCATTCAACTTATTTCGAAAGACCCATTTAGTACCAATCATATTCTTATCTTTAGGTATGGGAACAAGTATCCATGTATCATTATTTTCAATCTGCATTAGTTCTTCCTTCATAACTTCCATCCAGTGTTCATCATTGCAAGCTTCATTGACATCTTTAGGCTCAATCTTGGAAATAAGGCAATACTCTTCTACAATATTTCTTCTAGTTTGCACTCCTTTATTTTTGTCTCCTATAATTTGATTTTCAGAATGATTTAGCTTACATACCTCAGAGTTTTAAGATTCTCTCAAACTTCTGATTCTTCTGTTCTTTCTTCTGCACTTGCACTTGTCTCTGCTTCCTAACTATCTTGATTTACCAGAACAAATTGAAGTTGTCTTACTAGAACATATGGCACAATTTGAAGTTGATTTTGTGTCTAAAAATTCTTCCCTTTGTTTGTATTGTCTTCATCTAAATCATATCCACAATATCTGGATGATCTAGCAGAATCCTCATCAACTCTGACATTTGCACTCTCAACCATTTTTCTCAGTCTTCTGTTATAGCACCGATAGGCCTTGCTTCTAGGAGAGTAACCTAGAAATATTCCTTCATCGCTTCTTGCATCAAACTTGCCTATATCGTCATCTCTCTTGATGTAACACTTGCTTCCAAAGATCTTGAAGTATTTAACAATAGGCCAAACCATAGTTCAAAAGGAGTCTTACCAGAATTACTATTTACATTTACTCGGTTCAAAGTGTACACATCAATGCTTACAACTTCACTCTAGTAGATGTGAGGCACATTTCCTTCAATCATCATTGTTCTAGCAACATCTAGAATTGTTCTGTTCTTCCTCTCTGCAACTCCATTCTGTTGAGGGGTTCGGGGAGTAGATAACTGTCTTCTGATTCCATGCTCTTGACAGAAAGAATTAAACTCCCTGGAGGTGAATTCACCACCTATGTCTGACCTTAGGCATTTAATTTTTAGACTTTTCTCATTTTCTACCACAACTTTGTAACTTTTGAACTTTTCTAATGCTTCACATTTTTCTCTTAAGAAGGCAACCCATATCATTCTAGAATAATCATCTATAAGCAACATAAAGTACCTTTCACCATGGAGACTTCTGAATTTGGAAGGACCACATAGATCAGTATGCACCAGCTCCAATAATCCATTTGAATGATGTTGTTTGCTCTGAAAAGAGACTCTAGTTTGTTTTCCCATCTGACACTCCTTGCAAATTGTGTTAGCAGGCTTTACTAGCTTAGGTAGATCTCTTACTGCTTGAGTGGAACTTACTTTGAGTATGTTATTAAAGTTCACATGACACAACCTTCTATGCCATAACCAACTTTCATCTACTTGAGCAATTAAACAAATTTCACTGGAAACATTCGTGTGAAAAACATTACCTTTTGTCTGTTTACTTGAAGCAATTATATTTCCAGAACTTCCATATATCCTACATCTTCCATCTTTGAATTGAAGATCATAACCCTTGTCCACCATCTTTCCAACACTCATCAGGTTGTGCTTCAAGCCTTCAACATAAAGAACATCATCAGTGTTATGCTTACCACCAAGACAAATAGATCCTCTGCCACGAATCACACAAGCATTGTTATCTCCAAATCTTACATTCCCACCATCATACTTCTCTAGACTTACAAATTTTCTTTTGTCACCAGTCATATGATGTGAGCATCCATTGTTAATGACCCACTCATCCTTTTCTTCAATTCAGGCTACAAGAGCTTTCTCAACTTTAGCAGATTCCGTAGCCACATGACTATTTTCCTTCATAGCAATGAAAACCCAATCATCTTCATTTCCATATTCTTTATCAGATTCTTCATCAGTCACACCTTCTTTAGAAAAGTAGCATTTCTTTTGGAATCTAGATTTGTAAGGCTTAGATCTAGGAACTCTTTCAGGAAACCTTGATGCAAAATGACCTATTTTACTAGAAGAAAAACATTTGATAGGCAACTTTCCTTTATACTTATCTTGTCCTCTACCTTCTTTCTTCACAATTAGTTCTTCCAACTCTTCTACCTCTCTTTCTTCATATTCAAGTTTTCTCATTTCTTCCTTATACTTGAATGGATTTCTAGAACTCTCTCTCAGATCATATCTTTCCTTGTTTCTTCCGGATATAGTAGCCTTGAATGCAATTTTAGTCTTAGGAGAAGATTCACCAAATTCGTTCAACTCAAAGGCAACAAGTTTACCAATTAGTTTATCTCTTCTCACATTCGTCAATGATCTGGTTTCTTCAATAGCATGAGCCTTCGCTTTGTAGGAGGGAGGAAATGATCTGAGCACTTAAGCCACAATTTCTTCCTCTTCCAAGGTACCATTGGCACATCTAATACCCATCACTATTTCATTTACTCTTTGCATAAAAGAAGAAATATTTTCATCTTCACCCATCTTCAAATTTTTATACTTTCCTTTCAAACTTTGTAGCTTAGCCATCTTCACATGTACATCTCCTTCATACAAAGTTTCCAGCTTCATCCACATCTCATTAGCTGTCTTCAGACCTATCACATTTTTCATTTTCAAATCTATTAGAGCACTCAACAAAGCTTCCATAGCCCTAACATTATTCTCAGCTTCTTTAATCTCATCAGCAGTGGAAGTACCATTATGAGGAATAACATATCTATTCTTTGTAATCTTCTAGAGGGTTCACCAATACACCTCAAATGACACTCCATCCCAGTTTTCCAATGAGTAGTTTGTTCCATCAAATCTAGGACTTTCCTTCTTGTATGATGCCATCTCAGATCACCTCAAGCTTTTAAACTTCTTTAGAGGAACCTGCTCTGATACCAATTATTGGAAAAATAAGGATAGACAACTTAGAGGGGGGGTGAATCAGTTGTCACAAAATATTTAAACTTTTTTAAACTTTACTTAACTTAATCTTAGATCTGATGAATGAACAGTAAACCATGAACAAACAACACATCAGAAGCATAGAGAAACCAAGATTTTTTTAAGTGGAAACCCTTTTAGGGGAAAAACCATGGTGGATGTTAGTCCACAATATTATACCTTGTTAAAAGTATAAGAAAAATAATTGGAATGCACATGCATTCAGGCACACTACCTAGAGCTCACTGCTCAAATGCAAGAGGGCTCACTGCCCAAAGAAGAGAAATACATATTAGATCTGTAGGGTATGAATTATGGAAATAGCTTCTTGACAAGCCTAATTACAGTTCCAGTTAAGCACAAAAAACCTTCTTCACACTTCGCTCAAACTTCTTCTCACTCTGCTCTGTAATCGAATGATTTGGACACTATTCACACATCTACACTTTCTCTAGCATACATTCGCTCTTATGCACACACTAAATTCTCTCAAAAATCACTCTTATATATCCGCAACATGGAATTAAATCAACAACCTTGTCGGACAAAATATAAGACATATTTTCAATGTTGGCCCAAATTTACAAATAAATTTTCAATGTGGATCAAACACCGTTGACTAATATCGTGATGCGACCCAAAAAAATATCCTCGAGTGCGCCAAACATTCAAAATTAAATCTACAAGGATTCACAACATGCCACAACCACCATGTCAGCCAAGAACATGAAAACCTGAACATACCGAGAAAAATATTCAACCATGAGCACACCGATCAATGCGGATGTGCAAAAAAGATAGAGCATGATCTAGAAACATCCATGAGCACCAAGAAAAAATGGATAAACATTCGCAACAACTAGAATTACTAGAATCACACCAACTTTAATCAAGAACACTGACAAAGACCACAAAAACATTGTCAGAACACAGGTCTTTATGACTCAAACAAATCTTCACGTGGACCTTTGAAACTTCCGGTACATGGAATAGATACACTCAACAATAAAACCTTTAGTCCACAACAACTGATCTTCAATATACAGAACAAGACACCTTCATGTCCTTCATAGTTCCACTGGGAACCTGGAATTCTTTCTTTAACAATTTTCTCAATATCCTTGACATATACAACCTTCAATACAATAATGCTAATAGTTTTGACATCAATGTCAACCGCATATCAACAACGCAACCACAACATCCAACACTTTGAATATTTGAAGTCAAGAGTGGCACAAATTCCAATCCTTACACTCCCTTATTTTGAAAAATTCTTCACTGTGGAATATGATGCAAGCCGGTCTACTATAGGGGCAATATTGAGCCAAGGTGGAAAACTAGTAGCCTTCTTCAATAAAAAACTAAATGATGCTAAGAGAAGGTACTCCACCTATGACCTTGAACTTTATGCTATGGTTCAGTCTCTCAAGAAATGGAGATATTATCTCTTGCCAAAGGAGTTTGTGGTGTTTACTGACAACCATGCATTAAGTTACTTGAATACTGAAGACGAATTGAATCAGAGGCACATGAAGTGGATGGAGTACTTGCAGGCCTATACCTTTTCAATCAAACACAAGAAAGGACAAGCAAACAAGGTTGTTGATGCCCTAAGTAGAAGAACTATGGTGGTGTAGGAGTTAAAACTTCAAAGCATTGGGATAGATTCACTCAAAGGTATGTATGAGCATGATGATGACTTTAAAGAAGTCTATTCTGTTTACAGTCAATTTCAAAGTAGTTTTCATAGTGAATATGCAGATTATGTGTTGCAAAATGGATTGTTATTCAAGGGGGCTCAATTGTGTGTTCCTAAGTGCTCCATGAGAGAAAATTTAGTAAGGGAAAAGTGTAGTGGAAGCTTGAGTGGTCATTTTGGAATTGACAAGGCTTTGGAGTAGGTTAAGAGGTTCTACTACTCACCTAGGATGGATGTTGACGTAAAAAAGTTTGTAAAGGGTTGTGGAATTTTCCAAAGAGATAAAGGGACAAGTTCAAATGTAGGTTTGTATCAACCTTTACCTGTTCCTAACCATCCATGGGAGTATATAAGCATGGAATTTGTTTTAGGTTTTCCTAAAACATAAAAGGGGAATGATAGTATCTTTATGGTTGTGGATAGATTCAACAAGATGGTGCATTTTATTGCATGTAGAAACACTAATGATGCAACTCATATTGCTAGTTTGTTTTTCAAAGAAATTGTGAGGATACATGGACTTCCCTTAAGCATTGTGTCTGATAGAGATTCAAAGTTTATAGGTCATTTTTGGAGGACCTTGTGGAAAAATTTGGGAACTAAATTGCAATTCAGTTCAGCATACCATCCATAAACAGATGGCCAAACTGAGGTTGTTAACGGGTCTCTTGGGAACTTGTTGAGATGTTTGACTAATGAGCATGGTGAGTCATGGGATGTTGTTCTTCCTCAAGCAAAGTATGCATACAATGACTCCATAAACAAAAGTATAGGGAAAAGTCCTTTTGAAGTAGTCTATGGAAGGAGTGTTAGAGGAATTTGTGAGCTTAGAGACTTGAGAGACATGGAGAAAAGGAGTGTAGTGGGAGAAGAATTTGCAATTTCTATGAAAGACATTCATGATTGGGTAAAGGAGAACTTGAAGAAGAGTGTAGAGAAATATAAGGAGAAGAAAAATTTGAGAAGAAAAGATGTTCAATACAAGGTTGGTGATTTGGTTCTTGCACACCTCAAGAAAGAAAAAATTCTAAGGGGATAATACACTAAACTAATGATGAAGAAGATAGGTCCCTTCAGGATAGTGCACAAGTTTGGTCCAAATGCCTATGAAATTGAGCTACCTCTAGAAGTTGACATTTCTCCCATTTTTAATGTTGTTGATTTGTATCCTTTTAAAGGTGTTGTGAATGCAGGTGATGTTACAGGTACTATAGATGCTGAAGATGATGAATGGGTCAAGGATTTACCTCCATGTAAAGCAATGAAGCTTGAAGGTATAATAGATATAAGGGAGGTCAAAAGAACTAGGAAGAAGTTATAAAATGAGTATTTGGTTAAATGGAAAGATCTACCAATTGAAGATGCTCAGTGGATGACTGAAGATGACATAAAGTAGCATGGTACCTCTATCCAAGAACCCATTTCATCTAGAGGATGAAATCTCTTCCTTCCCAGTTGAATGGTGCAAGAGCACCCTTGCACATTTTGGCTTGTTTTGCATTTTTTGGAGTCCAGGTTAGAGTGAAGTAATTTTATGATGTAATAAGGTAAATTTTACCAATATGTGATGTAATTCAAGTTTTCTAGGGTCCTAGAGGGGTGGTGTGAAAATGTTGTTAATAAGGTTTTAATTTTGCAAATGTTGCATTATGTATTTTTGTCAATTTTGGAGTTAGTTGGAACATGAACGATCATCCTTTCAAATTTCTATTGTAGACCATTGGTGTGACATCAAAAAATGTTTAAAAGGCCTCTCATATCATCGAGGTAGGTTGGATTGTTGAATTTTTGAAGGAATAATACACTGTTGCTCTATTTTTAAGTGATTTTCTGCATAAACTTGCATTTTCTCTAACTGTATAGCTCCATACAGACAATAATCAATGTGAAACCTTTGTGGTCAGTTGGAGATTTTTTTAATCTTTCTTTTGAATCCACTTGGAGTGAATTTCATTCAAATTTGCAGAAGTTAGAGCCAAATTTCTGAAGGTTACACTGTTTGCTAGGGTTACTAGGGTCTTGTTGGAAAATATGGAAAATTAGGCCATTCCAACGTGGGAAAATCTGTAGGTTGGTGGAATGGGCCTATTAGATGTGTGATTTAATATTTTTAGGTTTTTAGGGCAGTGTGATAGCGTCTGGTGGTTTTAAGCACGTGCTCTAGTCTGGCAAGTTTGAATGCTAAGCTTGAAATTACTGGTTTTTAGCTAGAATAGTATAAATTTGATGTATTATGTAGAATCGAATGATGGAATTGTGAGTTTGGTGACTGGTTGAAGTTAGTGGTGAAGAGTTTCAAGTTTTTTGAGAAGAATTTCGAGGACCTCCTTTGGAAAAGAGGCCTAATTAGGCCTAGAAATAACGTTGGAGGGAAAATTTTGGCATGATGTTCCAAAACAACCCATGGAAAGGGTTTGATATGTTTAATGGTAGTAAATTGGGTTTCTAAAAGTGTTTGTGACATGTCCCTCAAGGACCTTCATTGAAAGTTATAGTTGAAAAAGTGTGTTTGCTGACCTACAAGCTAGTAGGTGTGATTGAGAGAGGATCAACCCTAGATTGGGTTTAAGAATTTAAAGATAAGTTGGAATCTGATTGGTTGAGGCTAATATCACCTTTCCTTGCATCAGTCACCCATTTGGGAAAATGAGTCCTTGCCAGGTGGGACTAAGTCACCCAAAGTGGTGAATTAGTCCCATTTGGGTTATTTTTGAGTTTTGAGAGGGAAATTTTGGAATTTAAGTTTAATTTTCCTCCATGTCAGCCTTATGGGTCAAATTAATAGGAAAATAAGGTGGATTTCCTATAAATACAAGCCTCTAAACCCTAATTCATAACCTAATAATTTCATTCATCATTTATCTCCTCTCTCAAGTCAAGCAAGCTAAGGTTTTATCATTCCAAGTCACCAAGATAGCTTCCTAAGACATTCAAGGGTAGATTCTTCATATTTTGCTACAAAAATTCAAGATAAAAAATAATGGAAAGTATCTAAATCCATTGTTTCATGCTTGATTACATTCTTTCTTCATTTTTGTTTAATTACCTACAAAGAGGTTTGACCAAGGAAAACCCCCATGCCCTAACATTCACTATTTCCTCTTCTCTTCTTGTGTGTGTGTAGATTTAGGCTTCTTTAAACCTTGGGAATCATTGGATATTAGGTTGAATACTTTTTGGAGTCATCTTCCTCTTTACAAGGTCAAAATATCAACAAAAAGTCACTTTTAGGTCCAAAAATCAAAATTTCAGAAGCGAACACCTGTCAAGAACCAAAATGTAGACCGAGGGTTTTTGTTTCCCCTTTTTAATTTTTAGAAATAAAGAAGTCCCACTGTACATTCCTTTCAGTGATTTCTATAGTTTTGGATACCCATTTGTCTGAAACGGGCTTTAGAACAGTTTCCCAGATCTGGGACTAATTTGCCCAGAATGGAAAATGAGTCCCAGTAGGCAAAATTTTTAGCATCAACAACATTTCAGAAGTCATTTCCAGTCTCCAGCAATTTCTCAGGTGTACACATTCAGTTTCATTCAATTCTGTTACAGTTTACTTTCATTTCTAGGTCTTTTTGCATATCACAATGTGTTTTCAAACAACTTGCATTTTCTTAGTTTTGCATTAATAATCAATAGTTTTTATCAGTTTTTTATATTTATATCATTTCATTTAGACATAATTCATCCATCTTAACATTAATCTTGAGTGTTTACATTGTATTTTGGTCCATCTTTCTCCTTTTAGGTGAAAAACCCTAGAAGTGCTAGAAAGAGCTTAGGTGCAAAAATTTTTGTTTACATATATTACAAGGGGAACATTCTCATCACCTATCTTGACTCATCCTTGTCCTACCTTTGGGGGTAAAAGGGTTAGATAGCCTTGTCCTAGTACAATACTCATTATTGCCCCTTTGGCTAGTCATCCACCTTCCGTATATGATGAACACGATTGGGATGCAGATGAATTACTTTAGGTTGGATCACATGTGTCATACTATATTTATTTCTATTCATGTTCTTTGTGTGATTTAATGTGCGTAATGTGATCCCCCATATTTTGCTACTTGGAATTTCTTTATGTTTGTGAGCCTACTTTGGATGACCCTTGTCACTCTATTGGTACAAGGATACAAAGGAAGAAAATCTATTATGAATTATAGAGTCACCTTAAATCATCCATATCAACCTCAAAAAGTTTCCCAATCAGGTAAGAAACCAAAGCCCTATAAACTCATGAAGCTAAAATTTCTTCATCCTATGTCCAAAAATGAGAAATTCTTACCCACACTCCTTAACCAAGGACTCATAACATTACCACCTATCAAAGAAAACAAAAAATGAAAAGTATAATTAGGTCTCATTACCAATATCATATAACTCTTAGGAAAATTACTAATGAGTTTCATGCTTTGAAGAGGATCCTAGATAAATTTGATATCATTGATATAGTTGATTAGCATGTATGAACTTGGCTCCTTACCATGTGATAGTTGTAGAGCCATAGCATGCTCACTATTACATGTATTACATTTCATGAAAACCATTTCTATATTACAAGGGGCACATTCTCATCACCTATCTCAGCTTATCTTTGTCCTACATTTGGGGGGGAATGGGTTAGATATCCTTGTCCTAGTACGACACTCATTGTTTCCCCTTTGGCAAGTCATCCACCTTCTGTATATGATGAACAAGATTGGGGTGCAAACGACTTACTTTAGGTTGGCTCGCATGTGTCATACTAGATTTATGTCTATTCATGTTCTTTGTGTGGTTGCATGTGTGTAATGTGATCCCCTGTACTATGTTATTTGGAATGTCTTTATGTTTGTGAGCCTACTTTGGATGACCCTTTTCACTCTATTGGTACAAGGATACAAAGGAAGCAAACCTATTGTGATATTCTTCTATTTTTCGTAACCATTATCTTTCTTTTTGTCTTGTATTTTCCTTTTGGGGATGATGCAAAGAGTTGATACATTTAGGTCTCTTCCATGTTGACCCAAAAGGCTTCTCCTTTGTTTCACTCTCTATGCCATTCTTCCTTTGTGCTCGTTGTTCCATTAGTTATTATGGGAATGCTAATGCTTTCAATCTATATTATACCACTGTAGCAAAGACATACGTTGAACCCAAATCCGTGGATCCCTTATGTGCTATCTTAGGATTCCATATGGGGGGAAACCTCCTTTTCATGACGTAGCCTTACTTGGAAACATATTGGCATAGGTATTTCCAAATAAGCTCTCATGTCTTTTTATCAATTGACATTTATCATCGTCTACTTTAAATTAATTGCGCACAACATGGTGTATAGAAATTTCTTTAAAGTGGGGGACATTATCCCTCTCGCTTGTTGCTTGTTTGATGACATGACCTTTATAGTAGGTGTTTCATAGAACCACAATGCACATCATGCCATGGAAAGACTTTCGTGCCCTTTATAGCCTTCAAAACTAGGACCATGATACTTATGATGGTCTAGTGAATGCTATTCCTGCAGATATGCTTCATAAGGTGGGAATTCATGGGTCTAAGCCCTAGTGGAAGGATTGGAAGTGGTACCTAGACACTCCTTTCATAAATTACAAGCCTAGGCTTGGTTATAGATGGATTTCACCACACTTTTCTATGATTGAAAGTCTGAACCAGAGGTGGATTTTTCAATCCCCTACTCATGTCTAACAAAAAAGATTCTCTGCCACTTGGTCTACAAGTGTTGAGCTGAAACTTGTCCACTTTTCTTGGTGTATTATTTTCCAAGGCTTGCCTGTGGGGTCTTAGCTTGTTCAATTGGGGGTCCAGGACCCTCATTTCCCTTTTGTGGGAAAGCTAAGTCTTTTAAGCATCTCTTCTAGTTTTGCACTAAAGCTTAGTAGTTTTGGAATTGGATTCATGACTTATTTTGGCCTTTTAGATCGGAGCGACATATGATTCTATTGGGAGACTCGCCTAGACTTCCTCCTAAATATACCTAGCTTTGGAACACTTTTAGGGTGGAAATCCTCTTCAATATCTAGAAAGACAGAAATTCCTACATATTTGTTAACACACAAATGGATAAAAATGTTTCTTTGTATTCTAAAGCTATTATTTTCTCTAATGTGCTCTTGCAGATTCAAGTTCAAGCTAACAAGGTTGTACTTGAGGTGGCTCACCTTTAGGTGCTTTTGGATCATTGGGGCAATGCCTCATGTATTGTTGCTTAGGTACCTACTTCGCGCACTTCCTCTCATGACTAGTCACCCTTTCACGGCTGGCAGCGGAGTGGCTCTGCTCATCCCTGCTCTTACCCTCCTCTTCAGAGTGGCTCTCACCCTCCTTAGTGGACTTGTTCTCCTCCTCTGCGAGTTGGCCAAGGGTGGCTCTTTGGAGGAACAACGGTGGCGGTTCCAGATGGCCCTTTGATGATACTCTTGCTATTGGATCTGGTTGGCCAGACTTTGGTAAATGATTTCTACGTCTGGTGCTTGCAATCTCACCTTGGCGCGAGGATAAAGATAAAGATAAAGAGAAATACGTTGATGATGGCTGGGGTCCTCCTACTGATGTCACTCCAGACCCCGTTGATGTATGGGGGAAACAAATGGATGATAGAGACCCTCCTAGCTCTTCAGGTATTGCTTTGGCTGCCTGATGGCCTTTTTTAATGTTTGTAATCTTGGACTTCTAGGCTAGGCCCATGTGATTGTTTTTTAGCTTTCTGGGCATTTCCTATGTGACTCTCAGGGTGTGCCTTCTTACCACTCACTTTTTTTTGTGAATATGTATTTTAATCTTTATAATTAATATAGATTAGTGCCTATTCATAAAAAAAAAGGTGTGGTTTTCTTATTTCACATGATGTGTCTTCTTGTTGGTGATATTGGGTTCGATGTCCTTCAAGAGCGTGACCTTTCTTGGCATATGACACTCCTCTTAGTGGTAATGCTATAGCTTGCACTCCGTAAGGTGTGAATCTTTTATCTCTTGAATATTCCTCTCTTGATGGTGATATCGAGTGTGATGTTCCCTAAAGTGAGACCTTTCATGAACTAAGAAAAACCCCTTTGACTATCCTAAACCAAAATTCATGGCCACCAAACATAATATAACTTGCTTGTTAGTGGTTCCTTTATTTCATGAGTGTTTATCATAATGCAACTTGCCAACCTTGTGACCATCTTATGTGGCACCTTATCAAAGTTATCAGGGAGTATAACTTTTGGTATGGTTATGGGTACACACTTGGTGTATATCAAACTACACCAGACCATTGTGTGTTTCTCATATTTCCTTGATCGGACTGCACTAGTCCTTTGTGAGTGTATCTTTGGACAAATAGCCTAGGCTTGATCCATACCTTTTGGAAAAAAAATCAAAGATAGATCCATCCCTTTTTTTCATCATTTTATTAATTTTAACATTGTATGATGTTGTATCTTATGTCGTTGTTGCATACATATTTCTCTTTGTGCCTTTGTTGGTTTTTCATAGGATCTTAGATCTTGGGGGCTTGATCATCCTCCTCGATCCTTGACATATCATCTTTCTAACAATTTTAAAATTAGACCTCTCTTGACTCATTTTTCTATTTTAGTGTAATTTTGAGTGTGGGTTCATCCTCTCACTAAAGTGGGGGCTAAATGTAGTGTAGAAAAATATACACCTTTACATTTTCACACTATGTTTGCATCCCCTTAATTAATTAGACTTAATTAAGCTTCTAATTGACCAAATAATCCATTCCAATGCCTTATTATTCCCGTTTTCTTAAGGGAAACTTATATTACACAATTACAGGGTAAATCCATAATACTGGTTTACAATTCTCTTGAAGGAAAAATGCATTTTTGGTGGGAAAACATTTTGAGGTGGTTCACTTGAACAAGGTGGTTCGAGCGAACAACTTTTATGGTTCGCTCGAACCCCATTGTTTGAGTGAACCCCCCTTCCATGCATGCAGATTATTTTGTAATAAAATAGTAGGGTTCAAGCGAATGGGGGTTCACTTGAACCCTTGTTTTAGAGTTTTTTAATAAAAAAATTACTGTCAAAAATGATAGTTTCTTCCTTCACTATTATAGCGGTGAACCCTCGAACCCTAGGCACATGAAAGCATATTCAAGGTGACTAAAGAAGTTCACCACCCTCCACGAGCATCACCCTCCATGACAAGGGCACCACTCCTTTTAGGTTGGTTTACTCTACTTTGTTTTGTTTTTGTTAATACTTCCACATTTCATATACATGTCTTCAATCATATCAAATAGTTCACTTGCCTTGTCAAATAGTTCACTTGTATATCAAACAATTCACTTGCCTTGTCAATGCTTCCACATTTCACATACATGTCAAATAGTTCACTTTCCTGTGCCAAAATGGGAGCTCCACCACAAGCAACATCCTCCTTGCCTATGCCAAAATGTGAGCTTTGGAACAGGGTATCGACATACCTAATTGCATTTTCTTGAAATTTTCTAAACTATTTTCAACAAATCCATTTTTTGCATATCTTTCAATCATGGCATTCGATGAGAACCCATTTCTTGAGGCTATCAGTCAAACAGTTCACTTTCCTTATCAATGCTTAGCAAGGCAATTTCCATGATTGAAATGTACATACCCTGTTCCAAATCTTCCTTTATACTATGATGGACATCCATACCCTATTCCAAATCTCTTAGTTAAGTCATTCTAAGCCACCACTTGATGCCTAAAATCATCATGATTGATTACTTAGGTTTCATATAAATGATGTTTCCTACAAGTTGTTTATAGCTATTCCATAGGCTAGAGAAATATGATTCCTTGTAGCACTTAAAAATATGATGCACAAAATGGATTTTTTGAAAAGAGTTTAGAAACTTTCAATAAAATGCAATTGGTAGGTGTAAAGCCACATGCAACATCCTCCCTGCCTGTTCCAAAATGGGAGCTCCTATTCTGGGACGATGTTGCATGTGGCTTTACACCCTCCAATTGCATTTTCTTGAAATTTTCTAAACCCTTTTCAAAAAATCCATAAAACACTTTTGTGGGTAAGATACAATTTAGAGCAACTTCATTTTCTCCTTCTAGTCCATTGATCATAGTTTCATATGAATTGATCCTAAAAAATAATCATTATGGTTTATTGTGTCTTGTCATTGAAATTCAAAATATCATATTGAATTGGTGATATCCTTATAGTTCATATAATGCTCCATAACAACCTTATGTATCAATCCATAAACATTGCTTTATAATGACCATGAAAAAAATGAACTAATTTTTTTAGTAACACCCTAGAGAAGAGTAATAAGGATGTGAATGTAAGCACCTAAGGTACAATAATTTCTAACTAACATAAAAAGCTATTGTATGGGTCTCTATCAAAATATATATAATTTTTAAGTTTATGTGCTTCAATACATACATTCTTATTATTGTTCAATTAATTGGACCTATTAAACAAAAACCAATGTTCTTGATAACATTTTCTAATAGCACGAGAACACATGGAAGGAAATATATACCATCTCACATCTATTTTGACAGATAATAATACTTTGGTTCATTCAAATGAATCAATCATTCCTCTACCTTAGTTAAATTTATAAAGCAAATAGATTTATATCCTTATTTAGATCAATAGTTTCTTTCCTTGAATTAGTTTATATTCCTTACCTTTTCACAAAAATAGAAAATAATTTTTTCTATAATATTTTTATTTGTGACCTATATTCATCTCTCTTTTCTTAACTTATCACATGTTTTAAGGGAATACACACACTTGTACTCATATTGAAAGTATTTATTGTCTTATAACTTGGTTATTCCTCTTGCCTAGTAAATAGTGTAAATGAATCAATGATTAAAAGGAGTTCTAGTTGCAACCCAACAATAATATGTTCTCTTTTATATTTGGTAGTTTTAGAACACTTAATAAATTACCTAAAAATCTAGTGAAATTCCAAATGAGTCCCATTTTGGCTATCATTATAAGAATCTACCTCAGTACTAAAAAAACCAATCCCCATACATGCATAAGATCCGCCACTTATACCTTAAACATCAATGCATTAATTTTAAAGCTATTAACTAAGTTCTTCCTTATCTATTTATGATCCACATTAAACAAATTTAGTATATAAAAAATAAGATGCTTAAGTTGACATTACACCCTTCATTATTATCACTTCTAATTTCACTTATGATAATGAATAAGAACAAGGCATGATATTTAATTTCTTCCTTCATAAAAATATTTATCCTCAAAGCTTGACATGTGTAAACTTGGATAGAATGTTGGAGATATCCAACCTTGTATAGATTTAGGTTTCATTCCTTTCCATTGCACCAAACCTCCTTAATGACACAATTATAATGTTACTTGGCACAATAACTAGTTTAATATGTATATATATAGGATATTTATATAGCATTTAGGGCCACCTTTTTATGATTATTTTACACTTTGAGCAAACCTTTTCTTGATACTCATTGATATATATATATATATATATATATATATATATATATAACATATATTCTTATACTATTATATATGCATTGTATTCTTCAAGAATATATTTATTATATCCATTAATTTCTTCTCACACATGATGGTCAACTAATTATTTTCTTTCATATTTCTCATCATGTGCATAAATTTTTCTCACCTCCAATTATATTTGGATACTTTGTAGCAACCAATTGGAGGGGCACATATTGTCAAGTTAGCATTCCTATTGTTGATATTTCAAATAGGGTAACTATGAAATCTACTAAGAATCAACTCAAGAATCATACGAATGAGTCTGAGCTCCTCATTCATGACACATGGGACTACAAGGACTTTCACACCCTAAAACTCAATCCAAGGATAACTAGGTATGAAAAACATACGTCAACATATACAAACGAGCAAGCTCTAATTTTATTAAGTCATCTTGCATTTCAATCTTCTCATCCTTGTCTCTAGTTGTCAAATTTGATGTTGCTATTAGTAACCTCATCAAATTTGGCAGTTTTATTTCATGGATCTTATTATTGGTAACCCTTTAGGCTGCATTTTAAGATTTATATATGGTTGGTTAAGTGTGTTGTTTGTGCTTTAGTCAAGTCAATTCGTCTATGCTAGTTACATTTTCTAAGACAAGGAATGCCCTCTATGTTGCAAAATACATGCATAGGTTAGAAATGCATGACCTTATCAAGGATGAAACAATAAGATGAAATAAAGAATAGGAAACATAAAGATCAATAGTTTCTTTCCAAATTAGTTTATATTCCTTAACTTTTCATACAAATAGAAAAGGATTTTTTCTATACCATTTTTATTTGAGACCTATATTCATCTCTCTTTTCTTTTAACTTATCATGTTACTTTGGAATATACACACTTGTAGGTCCATATTGAAAGTATTCATTATCTTATAACTTGGTGATTCCTCTTACCTAGTAAACCCAGAAATAGTACCTGTGCATACCGTAAGACAATCTTGTTTCAAAATCAAATCTACACCATCCATAGGTTAATCAATAGAGAATAAGGTACCTAGAATTAACAATAATAATTTCAATCACAAAACTAGTAACCCTTAACCTTTAAAGTTTAGTTCAAGTTTAGTTCTAAGATGAAGAATAAATCAAGTGATTCCTTTTAAATCTTTTGTTACACACTTGTTCATCCTACATTTTGGTGTACATTTATAGAATGGATGCATTAGAGAAATCCATTCATCAACATAAAACTTATATTTCTTCCTTCTCTTTAACTAATAAAATACAAGATCTTTTTAATAGAGTTTTGGGTGCCTCTTCCAAGAGTTTGTGATAGGGTAGGGTTGGATGGAACACTCATTGTTCCATGCTCTGAGTCTCACCTTGGCGAACCCCGTTGGTGTCACTCTTCACCACCTTAACCTATAGGCCCTAATGCTTGTTAGGCACCCCTGGTTCTCCTGGCCAACCCTACTATCATCTTTGTTTCCCTAACCAAGCCAATCTTGGTGCTCTCTCTACCATTCTCTCCTTAGCACTTAATCTTCCTAAAGGCTAGCTAAATCTCCAACCTTCACTAATTCGATGCAGGGGTGTGTGATGTCTCCCATGGATTCAAGACCATCCCCCTAGGGTTCTTGATCATCCACCAATCTCCAATTCTCCATCGCTCTCACCAAACCCTCTCCTAGGGTTAGAAAAGGCTACAAGCCCTAGAGCCCCAACTAGGTCTCCTAACCCGAGAAAAATGGAGAGTGTGCCCAAAGTCTCCAAATGAATCCAAATATTTTCTTGGGATTCGTGCTACCCTTTCCCAGACCTTGAATATTTTTGGGGTTTGGAGCCTCCACTGTCCGTACACTGTTCCAACCCTTAACTTAGCAAATTTAGGCTTGTTTTAAGCCAATTTTTGACCTCCTTGAGATCAGTCAGTTTGTTTGCCACTTCCCGGTCTGTGTTAAGCCTCCTTCTTGTTACCAAGCCTCTGAAAGGCAATCCACATCCTCTCCACACCGTGGTTCACCAGGAGATTGGCACCCCTGCAACCTTAGTGCTATGCACTCTTTGACTGTCCTAGCCGGGCACTGCCAAGCTCGCCTAGGAACAGTCTTTTGCCATGGATTCCTAACTCCTAAGGACTCCTACCTCTACCTTATGTACAAACATGGAGTCTAGCCTCTGTTTCCAAGAACCCATACACCAGGTACAGGGAAAACACGGTCTAGAGCTCCATCTCTGCCGGTCTGACAGTCATAACAAAAATTGCAAGAAATGAACTAACCTAACAAAAACAAATGCTTGAACCAATGCAACAAGCTAACTACTGAATTAAGTAATGTCTGAAAAGGAATTGTACTACCTACTCTACTCTCAACATCTGATCAAACCATCAATGCATAAATCCAAAACCATAAACTAGAAGATGTTCTTCAATATCACAGTCTTAATTGCACTCCATGAAATTATTACAAATAAAAAACCAACCAACCTTGCTCTCAACTCGAGCAACTCCTTATAACTCCTCTGCAAGGTAGTTACCAATCCCTTGGGTTAGACATTTCCATAATCAAGTGGCAAAAGGTGCAAAATGTCCCATTTTTCCACCTTTTCCAATTATTGCTAACTCCTAAACAACTAAGAAACATGAGTTACAAACTCCCTCCTAATCTCTCCTGATCAAGACAAGAGAACACTCTAACTCAAATTCCAATGGTCAACATGACCTTCTTAGAAAAGCATTTACACTAAATTTATCCTAGACTACCCATAGCCTAGTGTTTCCTAGGTGCTCCTGCACCATTCTCCCCCGTCTACACAAACTCTAAGGAATGTTAGGAGAGGGTAATGAAACATCTATGCCCTGCCTCTTGAGCTGAGCTTCATCCATCCATGTAGCCTCAGATTCATAATTATTCGTCCATTTGACAAGATGCTCCACGTATACCTTGTGTCTTGTAGCCTTCTTCACTCTTGACTCCAAGATCTTCTCTGCTTGAGGCTTGTCTTGATTAGGTAAGGATATATTGCTGATGTCCTTGAAGATATCCTTACTGTTTTGATCTACATCATTGACTGACCCCTTGTACTTGATCAAGTCAACTATATTGAAAACTGGTGAGTTTCCTAAACCAGTAGGTAACTCTAACTTGTATGCATTTTTACCATACTTGGCTAATACCTTGCATGGTCCTGCTCTTTTCATTTGCAACTTGGTTGAAATTCTCTTTTGCAACCTTGACTTGTTAAGGTGGACCATGACATAGTCTCCTACTATAAATTGCGCATCCTTCCTTGACAAATCTACCTTCTCCTTCAACTTTTGTGTAGCCTCGGTGGCTGTCTTCTTCACCTGCTCCTAAATTTCTTTCATGGTTTGACTGAAGTCCTCTGGATGTCCACATCTATGTTCCATAGCTCCAAGATCTCTGAGCTCACATATGCCTCTTGGGTGCATCCCATACACAACTTCAAAAGGACTCTTCCTTGTGGTCTGGTTCACACTATCATTGTAAGCATACTCAGCTTGTGAGATAACCATATCCCATGTCTATCCATACTCTTTAGTTAGGCACCTTAGAAGGTTACCCAACACCCTATTAACCACCTTTTTTTTCCCATCGGTCTGAGGATGGTAAGTTGATCCAAAAGATAGGTTGGTACCTAATCTGCTCCATAGAGTCTTCCAAAAATGACTCATGAACTTCACATCTCTGTCAGAAACAATAATTAAAGGTAGTCCATGGATCCTTACCACTTCCTTGAAGAAAAGATGAGCTATGTAGCTAGCATCATGAGTAGTTTTGCAGGGAATAAAATGATTCATTTTGCTAAATTTGTCTACCACTACATAAACACTATCACAGCCTGCCTTGGTCTTAGGGAGTCCTACCACAAAATACATGCTCACACACTCCCATGGTCTATTAGGAATGGGTAGGGGTTGATATAAACCAGCATTACTGGCTCCTCCCTTAGCTTTCATACACACCACACATTGCTCCACATATTTTCTGACATCTCTTGCCAACTTAGGCCAATAGAAGAACCTCTGCACTAGTTCCAATGTCTTGTTGATGCCAAAATGTCCACTAAGACTGCCATTATGCTTCTCTTGAATGAGGTTTTCTCTCATTGATCCTCTTGGAACACACAACTGATTTCCTTTGAACAACAAACCACTTTGCAAAGTATACTCAGAGTATTGGCTATGAAAATGATTCTCAAAGTCTAAACATACCTTGTAGACCTCTGAAAAGTCTTCATCTTCCCCATAGAGATCCTTGAAAATCTCTATGCTAATGCTCTTGATCTGTATCTCTTGCACTGTCAACAATCTCCTGCTTAGTGCATCTGCCACCTTGTTCAATTGTCCCTTCTTATGCTTAATGGTAAAAGTAAAAGCTTGGATGTATTCCATCCATTTCAAATGCCTATTACTCAGCTTCTCTTGAGTGTTGATATAGCTAAGTGCCTGATTGTCAGTAAAGACTACAAACTCCTTGGGTAGAAGGTAATGCCTCCACTTCCTAAGTGACTAAACCAAAGCATAAAGTTCTAAGTCATAGGTTGAATACTTCTTTTCTTCATTGAGCTTCTCACTAAAGAAGGCTATAGGGCTGCCCTCTTGACTTAACACTCCTCCTACTGCAACTCCACTAGCATCACATTCCATAGTGAACAACTTGTCAAAGCTAGGTAACAAGAGAATAGGTTGAGTTGCCACTTCTTGTTTCAGTTTCTCAAACCCTTTCTCAGCTTCTTGTGTCCACTTAAACTTGGTTTTCAGACCACCTTTGATTGTATCTAGGATCGGTGCACAGATACCACTAAAGTTCCTTATGAATTTTTTATAAAATTGAGCCAAACCATGGAAACTTCTTACCTCAGTCCCTGTGGTTGGTGTAGGCCAGTTTAGGATGGCTTCCACCTTGCTTGGATCCATCTTCAATGATCCTTTGGATACTACAAACCGCAAATACACAAGCTCCTGTTTGAAGAACTCACATTTCTCGAGATTGATGGCTAACTTCTCTTCTTGCAATCTTCTAAGGACCATCTCCACATGCTTTAGGTGGTCTTCTGCTGTCTTACTAAAGATGAGTATATCATCAAGATACACTACCAAAAATATCCCTGTAAAGTCTTTAAGCACTTCATTCATGAGCCTCATGAATGTGCTAGGGGCATTAGAGAGACCAAATGGCATAAATCTCTACTCATACAACCCATCATTTGTCTTAAAGGTTGTTTTCCACTCATCTCCATCCTTGATTTTGATCTGATGGTATCCACTCTTGAGATCCAACTTGGTAAAGTACTGAGCTCCTCCAAGACAATCCATTAAATTTTCAATCCTAGGGATAGGGAATCTATATCTGATTGTAATTCTGTTTATAGCTCTAGAGTCAGTGCAAAGTCTCCACTTACCACCTTTCTTTGTTGCTAAGACCACTGGTACTGCACATGGGTTGATGCTCTTCCTAATCAAGCCTTGATCCAATAACTCCTACACTTGTCTAGCTACCTCTAGATTCTGATCTGGTGCAAGCTTGTATGCTGCTTTGTTTGGAAATGAAGCCCCTGGTATGAAGTCAATCTGATGACTTATGGATCTCTTTGGTGGTAGAGTTGTAGGTGCACCGTCACTTACTATGTCCTTGAATTGATCCAAAAACTTTAGGACTGCTTCAGGTATGATTGTTTTTTCAGCCTTGTCTTCTTCTTTAGGTTGTAACATAATCACGTATCCTTCACCCCCTTGATGTAGGTTATTAAGGAACTCCTTCCCACTACTCAACATGACACTTGGTGTCCTTGACTGTCCCTCTGCTTCTTCTGACAGTGACTGCAACTTGAAAGTCTTCCCATCCTTCTTGAATGAGATGGTGTTCTCTTTCCCATCATATATGGCACCTCTATCATATTGCCATGGTTTTCCCAATAGTAGATGGCACGCATCCATGGGTAACACATCACAAACTAACTTGTCCTTGCACCCTCCAATGGAAAACTCCACTGTTGCTTTCTCTTTCACTAAAACACTTTTCCCTTTGTTTAGTCATGTGACCTTGTAGGGGTTAGTGTGGGGTACCTTCTCTAGTTTCAGTTTCATTACTACCTCCTCTGAGATAATATTGTCTATTGAACCTGAATCTACTATGACCTTGCATACTTTACCAAGTATCTTGCACCTTACTCTAAATAGAGCTCTCCTTTGTTTTGGTTCTTCCTTGACCAGTTGTCTGATCAAAACTCTTCTAAACATCAGATTCTCTCCCATCTCAGATTCAATGTGACTGACCTCAGATGACTTAGGACTCATGGTGTTCTCTTGTGGATAAGCCACTCTCTTCTCATTGCTAGATGAAGATGCTTTCTCTGGGCACCTATAAGCTGGATGTCCTACTTGTCCACAATGGTAAGACTTCATATTAGCAAAGTAAGAATTGCTCCTGCCTGCTCCTCTTCCTCTATTTGAACCTCCTTGAGGTCCTCTACCTCTGTTATACCCTCCTCTAGAAGGTGTTTCATTGCCATGATCTGTGGATTTAAACTCTCCTTGGTTTCTTTGGTCATTGCCTCTACCTTGGTAGCCACCTCACTGTCCTCTTTGATCTCTTTGATCTCTGCCTTTGCCTCTGCCCTTAGAAGCCTTGTCTTGCTTCCTCTTGTTTCTTTCCTCAATCTTGATAGCTAATTGGTAACATTGATGTACTGTCTTAGGACTTGAAAGAGCCATCTCCTCTTGAATGTTCCATTTCAAGCCATTAAGATACCTAGCCACCTTGAGACTTTCATCTTCTGAAACATTAGACCTCATACAAAGTGTTTGGAACTTCTCTGTGTAGGTATTCACATCTTGGTATTTCTACCTTAGGCTTTGTCTCTTCTTGTGTAACTGAATCTCATAATCATCTCGCATGTATGCTTCACTCACTTTGGCAACCATTCCTTTCCAAGTTGAAATAGGCTGTTTTCCTTCCTTTTCCCTCTCTATCTGAATGAATTTCCACGATGTCAAGGCATAACCTCTTAATCTTGATTTGGCCACCTTTACCTTTTGTGCTTCAGTGACTCCATCACATTCAAAATGGTTTTCCATTCCCTCTATCCAATCCATGACTAGATCAGCTTCCATTTTTCCACTAAACAGTGGTATGCCTTCAAGTGCTTTTCCACTCAAAGCCTTCAATGCCTTCAAGAAAGGCTCTTCTTTCAGAACATGGTTAGGTTCAGGGATCTTATCTTCCTCTACAACCTCTTCTTTCTTTGGTACCCTTCCTTCAAACTGTGCTTCATTCAACGCTTGCTCTAGTTGGTCTATTCTTTCCCTTAATAGCCTATTGTCTTCCTCCTATCCTTCGACCATCTTGGCCAACTCTGCATTTGTCACCATGATGGTAGAATCACTAGAATCAACTTCTAACATATATTATTCTATCCCAAATCTTTAACTTGCTCTGATACCAATCTGATAGGGTAGGGTTGGATGGAACACTCATTGTTCCATGCTCTGAGTCTCACCTTGGCGAACCCCATTGGTGTCACTCTTCACCACCTTAACCTATAGGCCCTAATGCTTCATAGGCACCCCTGGTTCTCCTGGCCAACCTTACTATCATCTCTGTTTCCCTAACCAATCCAATCTTCGTGCTCTCTTTGCCATTCTCTCCTTAGCCCTTAATCTTCCTAAAGGCTAGCTAAATCTCCAACCTTCACTAATTCGATGCAGGGGTGTATGATGTCTCCCATGGATTCAAGACCATCCCCCTAGGGTTCTTGATCATCCACCAATCTCCAATTCTCCATCGCTCTCACCAAACCCTCTCCTAGGGTTAGAAAAGGCTACAAGCCCTAGAGCCCCAACTAGGCCTCCTAACCCGAGAAAAATGGAGAGTGTGCCCAAATTCTCCAAATGAATCCAAATATTTTCTTGGGATTCGTGCTACCCTTTCCCAGACCTTGAATATTTTTGGGGTTTGGAGCCTCCACTGTCCGTACACTGTTCCAACCCTTAACTTAGCAAATTTAGGCTTGTTTTAAGCCAATTTTTGACCTCCTTGAGATCAGTCAGTTTGTTTGCCACTTCCCGGTCTGTGTTAAGCCTCCTTCTTGTTACCAAGCCTTTGAAAGGCAATCCACATCCTCTCCACACCGTGGTTCACCAGGAGATTGGCACCCCTGCAACCTTAGTGCTATGCACTCTTTGACTGTCCTAGCCGGGCACTGCCAAGCTCGCCTAGGAACAGTCTTTTGCCATGGATTCCTAACTCCTAAGGACTCCTACCTCTACCTTATGTACAAACATGGAGTCTAGCCTCTGTTTCCAAGAACCCATACACAGGTACAGGGAAAACACGGTCTAGAGCTCCATCTCTGCCGGTCTGACAGTCATAACAAAAATTGCAAGAAATGAACTAACCTAACAAAAACAAATGCTTGAACCAATGCAACAAGCTAACTACTGAATTAAGTAATGCCTGAAAAGGAATTGCACTACCTACTCTACTCTCAACATCTGATCAAACCATCAATGCATAAATCCAAAACCATAAACTAGAAGATGTTCTTCAATATCACAGTCTTAATTGCACTCCATGAAATTATTACAAATAAAAAACCAACCAACCTTGCTCTCAACTTGAGCAACTCCTTATAACTCCTCTGAAAGGTAGTTACCAATCCCTTGGGTTAGACATTTCCATAATCAAGTGGCAAAAGGTGCAAAATGTCCCATTTTTCCACCTTTGCCAATTATTGCTAACTCCTAAACAACTAAGAAACATGAGTTACAAACTCCCTCCTGATCTCTCCTGATCAAGACAAGAAAACACTCTAACTCAAATTCCAATGGTCAACATGACCTTCTTAGAAAAGCATTTACACTAAATTTATCCTAGACTACCCATAGCCTAGTGTTTCCTAGGTGCTCCTGCACCAGTTTGATACTTGATAAATAAGAGCTTCTCTCCATAGGATTCATTCTCAAGACATTCTTAATTCTTATTTGAATACTAGCACTTCAAAAATTTATCATTGGAGACTCTACTTAAATTTTTTTTTTAGGATATGGCATGGTTTGATTATAAGATGGGTAAATCAATGGTGTATTGTGTATTAATGTTCTACTTTAGCCTTCTATTTATGTCATCTTTGGTGTGATCCTCCTTGCTACTTCATCTATAATTTATATGTTGGTCTCCTTTCATTTTAAACACCTTCACTAGTCATGTTTGTTATGTTTTATATACTCTCTTTTACTTCTATATTAGGATTTATTCAAGTCATTTGTACAAACTTGAGGGGTGTCTATATTATATATTATTATTTTTTATATTTAGCACTTATGCTCTCTTTCTCTATCATATAAATTTCACTCTCAAGACACAACTTTGTATATATACATCAATCATTTTATGCACCTTTCTTTTCTTGATCTAAGCATATTTTCTTTGATCTTCACCTCATAATTATACCATGCCACAAATTCCTTTTAATTGCACTAAACCCTCTTAATAGCACAATTAAATAATGTTACTTTGCATCCACTTATTTAAGTTCACATTTAGTTCTAAAAAAATGGACCCCTCCTCACCTATAGGATAGGAAGTTTTGTTGAAACTGTAGTGTGGATTGACCAATAACTCCCAAGGAATCACGCATGAAAGTTTTGTATTTGATAAATTTATTATCTAAATTTGATATGCCTTTTGATTTTATGAAGTTTAAATATTGTTTTGTTGAACATAGATAATTGCAATTTACATACATGTTAGCTTGAAACTTCTATATAAGAAATGTGAAACATATTTTATTAAATAGTTTGAAATAGACCTTATCTCTAATCTATGTGTGCTTTCAAATCTCAAGATAATTTAGCACTTGTTGGCCCCCTATGATTTGCAACTCATTTGGATTGAATATATATTTAAATGTATAGTTAGAAGTTTCTACATTTTGGTGAAATGAGTTTGTGCATGACTTTGAATTATGTAAATTTTAATTTATTTATTTCACAAGTGTTTAGTAGTTTAGATAGAAGTTACAATAAATTTATTGAATGTGCATGTATGCACTTGAGAACTAGTATCTAGATATATCTAGTGTTCATGTTTAATTTATGTATTCTATATCATGTGCACACTTGTATTTATTAAAACTGTTTTAAATTTAAATTGAACACATGTGCATGTTCCATGTTATTTCTATTCTCTAGATCTAGATATATTAAACCAAGGTCTCATTGCTCCACCTCTAGAAATACTCTTTGCAAATACTAATAGTGAGATTAGGAGATTGAGAGAGTCATTACCTGATGGTAGAAATGTAGGCATATATGCCGAAACTTGCATGTCCATATTACAAAGCCTAGAAAAAATAAGAGATAAACTTGGGGGTACTAGTGCATTTTCCCCTAATAGAGTAGATGCTATTCTTTCCCACATGCGGGAAGACATACATGGTGAGGTTTCCTATAAACAAATACATGATTTTTTGACCAAAGATATGATTAAAAAAAAATGTTTTCCATTCTATCAAAATAAAGGTAAGGTGAGGGATACCAGGTCACAAAATGTGTGGATGATGCTATGGCCCAATTGATCTACCCACGATTTCTTGCAACACATGGTCAATATCTAGACAATGAACAAATTCCATTATATTTTGTTCAATAGTTGTTTGTTGAGGTCCATTTAGGCCTCAAAGTCAACTACTTGGACATTCCACCATATGTTGGTCAAGGGCATGGCAGGATTGCCGATAGGCCCACCTATTATCGAGTAGATAGACCAGCCTCGGTGAACATTAGGGTATTGGTTTGCGGAAGGTCTCCTGCTCTCACCCCAACTCTAGCCTCCTTAGTGGATCAAGTTGTTGTTACTTCCCAAAAGGAAGAAATTGACAGTGTAGGTGACATTGCAGCTGCAACCACTAGGATATCTACTAATCGTGTAGTTCAGTATTTGATTTCTAGATGTTCACGATCCACACCATTTGCAGCACAATAAAACAACATGGATCCTTTTACATCGATGGGAATCCCTACACCCACATAGCTCGACGAACTTACAGGAGATATGGCACGAAGGACTATGCATTATTTGGTTGAGGACCTCTTGGAGGCATATGCCTTCATTGCATCAGACTATGGGATATCTATTGACCAAGTTAGAGGTCATTTGGCTTAGGAGCTCATTCACATCCAGGATCCCATCACTCTCATCCCAACACTAGTGCACATCAGGATCCACCTACAGATCATTCCACTGTTGAAAAGACTATGGGTTTTATGGATATGTTGACTGGTCTCGATTCATCATCGCCGATGCCATCTCAGCTACATAGTCCCCTACACTCACCATTTTTGGCATGACATGCAACGACTTAGATGTATGTAGATCTTGATGCATCGATTAAGCATTTGGTTGATTTGGTGGAGATGACCATTGCAAAGGTCTTAGATCATTCGATACCAAATGATGTGCATGTGCATGTTTGAATTCTTTTTTTAAAATTCTTTTTAAATTTTAGTTTTAACTAGATATTCATGTAATATATATGTATATATATTGTAGATGGACATACCTCATGTTACTCCTAGCCTTGGTTCAGATCGTGTAAGTCGACGTGACTTTGTGGATGATTCTACTGCTAGTGGACATGTGAGTTTTAAATTTTTTATATATACACATGTATATGTACATGCATATGTATGCATAGATCTAGATAGATATTTAAAAATACATGTACATTCTTAAATAAATTTCATAAAATTTATAATATATTATATGTATTTAACACATTGTGTACACAATTTTATCTCCAGGGCTCAACACATCTGTTAGAGCAGGGTTCTCATTCAGATCATCGTTCGACTAGGAGTCATCATTCATATTAGGATGCACTATAATTATGAGTTGTTTAACATTATATATGACTTGGGCTACATGTTTGATGATCTCTATTACATGTTTGTTAGGTTGTTGATACATTATTACTTACATTTGATGATCTAGATAGTACATTTGTTAGATTGTTGATACATTGTTACAGGTACATTTCATGATCTCTAGTATATTTGCTTATATGATATAAATACACATTTTCTTATGTTTATATGTTTATTTTCATTCAATCTGTATGTGCATGTACCTATATTTACTTATAATGTTTATGTTTATGTTCATCTATCTACATGTACATGTGTTTTCTTATGCTTAAATTTTTATACATTAATCTACATGTGTAGATGTACATGTTTAGTATACTCAAGAATGTTTATACAATCTACATTTATATGTTTATTTTCATTCAATCTACATGCCTGTACCTCTTTGCTTATAACATGTTTATGTTTATACATTGAATCTATCTACATGTGCATGTGCTTTCTTATGTTTAAATATTTATAAATTAATAGATACATGTGTACATGTACATGTTTACACTCAATAACGTGTTTATTAAAATTTTAAATCTATATTTAGAAAACTTATGCTCACGTATTTATGATTTATATATGTTAAACACATGTTAAATGTGCATTAAATACATTAAATGTACGTACACATATGTAGTTCTACACATGTACATGTACACATGTAATGTTATAAAATTTGAATATAATTGAAGGTGAATTTGAGCTCGAACACTTGGCTGACACATAGATACATTGATAGATACATGTGTACATGTACATGTTTACACTCAATAACGTGTTTATACAAATTTTAAATCTATATATAGAGAATTCATGAGCTAACATATTTATGATTTATATATGTTAAACACATGTTAAATGTGCATTAAATACATTAAATGTACATACACATATGTAGTTCTACACATGTACATGTACACATGTAATGTTATAAAATTTGAATATATAATTGAAGGTGAATTTGAGCTCAAACCCTTGGCCGACAAATGCATTTTAATTTTAATTTTTTTCCCATATGCATATAAATACAAGCTTATTTTTCATTATTCTATATCAAATTGCAAGATTAATTTGCAATTATATCACTTGGAGAGAAAATTTTGGAGAAGAGATTTTTGCACATTTATCAAGGAGGAAAATTTTGGAGAAGAGATTTTAGCATTTTTAAGGAAAATGGGAGAATGGGGAAAAAGAAAAAATAAGGCTTAACAAAAAATTTCAAAAGAAGAAGAACAAAAGAGGCATGAACAAAACTTGGTAAATTATCATAGAAAGAAACAAGGTACATGCTTATTTCTTCTCTCTCTCTCTCTCTCTCTCTCTCTCTCTTGTGTGTGTTTAGGAATTTTATTAAAACCTCAATGTTTTACTTATAAATCTATTTCCAATTATGAAAACCATATTAGATAACTTGGAAACCTCATTTTTCTTAAATTCCTTATCATTTATTTCCAATTGCATTTGTTCCATGAAATTCTTAAGTTCAAGAATATTTGATTTTATTTGTTCAACTCCACTTAAATAGCTCATTGTCTCACTTTCTTTTCTTGCATGTAAGTTCATGTATCCAATTTCCAAAACCTAGTGACTTTGAAAATTTATTTTTCCATTTCCTTAAATTGAATCCATTTCCAATTGTATTTGTTCCATGGAATTCTTAAGTTCAAGAATCAAGATTTATGTCATTTGAAATTTCTACTCCACTTATAGCATCATGTCTCTCACTTTTTTTGCTTGCATACATAAACTCCACTTATATAACATCATCTCTCACTTTCTTTCCAAAATATTTTGTGACATGTAGAAGGGCTCAAAAAGGAGGAAGTTCTCAAGCAGAAGTCAAGCCAAATATAGATATTGGATCAAATGAATCCACCAAAGAACACATGGACCTTGAAGATAGGGAGGAGGCCCAAGTTCAAACAATGCATGTTGGAGAGGGGTCAGGATAAATTCCTTCTACTGGTATGGATGGGCATATAAAACTAGCTGAAAAGGTGAGGAAACAAATTTCTTATAGAAATTTAGATCATTTACTTGAAATGGATATGGAGAAACTGAAATGTTAAGCTAACCAACTTGCAAATAGGAGTAAGAGGTCAATGACTAAATATGTAAATGGGATAATCAATTATTATTTCAATCATCTTGAAACACTTGAAAAAACCCAATTGTTATCACGTTTACTTCTTTGTAATGAGTTGAAAGAGTCATTACAATTGTTGGGTGTACATTAGGCATCAAATAAGAAGAAACACATGTCATTACAAAAAGATATTGTTGAAAATGTTAAAAAGGGTTTAGATTCCATTGGGAAAGGATCTTGATCAGTGGATAAGGCCACTACAAGAAGGGTGATGTTGACATCTATTTTAAATCAAGATAGAGCAAGAAAAAGAAATTTTTTTGCACTATCAGCTAAAATTGGTTATAGTAGAACCACACTAATAAAATATGAGAAAAAGAGAAAGGTTTTGGATGAGTTCAAAAGGAAATTAGGAAATTATGTGTAGAGATCCCCATTTTCATAGGATTGAAGATGTTGTTAGGAACTTGATCTCAAGTTTTTGGAATGAAGAGACTCATCCATCATCAAATACTAGAGATGTTATGAGGCACATGATTGGGCCCAATATTTATGAAAAACATATTAAACATTGGCTAGACATAGCACAACTTGAGATGTATATGAACTTTTGTAATAAGTATCCTCATATAGAGATTGGGCAAACAATGTTTGAAAGGTTTAAGCCATATTATGTGAAGATAAACAAGTTTTTTGAAACTTGTTATCGTTATCATATTGAATTTGATCTCTACTATCAGGTGTTTTAAAAGATGAGAGAAGAAAGTTATAGTTTTCAAAATGTACCTCCTAAATAGGTAAGTTTGTTCATAAAGGATATGTTATGTGATCATGAAAATGGACCTCAAATAAACTGTATAAAAGGAATTTGTGAAACATGTGGAAATTTGGCTAAATTTCCTTCAAGAAATGAAGATACTAACCTAACAAAGACAATAAATTGCAAGAGTTGCATGTAAAGTTTCAAACAAATTTTGGGAAAGAATCCACAAGGTTAAACTATGTAGAAGAGGAGATTCCTATTGGAAAATCTATGGAGCATTTTCAAAAATTGATACAACCATACATACATCATTCCTATTTTTCTAAGTGACAAGCACAACAATTTTAAACATTAAGAGATACTTTTCCACTTGGAACAATTCTATCAGTAGTTGAATTTGTAGAAAATCACTATTTTGTACATCAAAAAGAGATTCAATCAGAATATTACTTTTCAAAGCAGATCACTATTATGGTTCATGTGTGTTATCGACATGCACAATCAAAATTAGATGGTGTTGAGAGTATAGATGGACAACGATCCATTAAGAAAGAATATCGCTTTTATATTAGTGATGATAAAGAGCTTGACACACTTTTTGTACAACATTACTTTACAATTTTTTTTGAGAATTTGAGAAGTAGGGGTGTAAAATTTGAAAAGAATTTTGTATGGTTAGATGGATGTGTGGCACAATTCAAATCATCACATCCATTTTATGCACTATCTAGATATCATAGAATTTACAAAATATGACATGTTTGGAGTTTCTTTGAGAGTGGGCACGGAAAGGGTGAGCATGATGGCACCAGAGCTTGCATCAAACGTGCTTTAAGAAAGCATCAAAAGAGTTATTCGGGAGATCGTATAAACAGTGTGCATGATGTTGTTGATTGGTGTAAGTAACACTTTGCATCAAATGAGGTCGACACATCTTCAAGAACTTGAAACATTCCACATAGAGTGTTTTGGGAGATATCGGATATGTATAAATTACATTTTCAAAAATTTGAATTTATTTAAATTATATATATATATATACATGTTTGTTCACATAAGTTTGTATTTGTACACATATCTAGGTGTGGGAAATAGATCGATGCATGGATGCAAGAGGGTAGACAAAACAAGATCTTTGCATTGTGTTATGAATTCAGATAGTCACCCTGGATGGATATTATACATGAGGGATTACTCTTGTTTCTACACTGAGTGCATTGCGGAAAAATATCATGCATGCAACAACCAAAGAACTTGGATATGTTAGTAAATGGGATATGGTGCCACTATTCATTTCAAAAACATACAATGAAAATGATGAAGAAATATTTCAAGACATTCTTTTGATTTCAATTATGATCATATTTCAGGATTGGTTAGAAAAGGTACATGTGTAAGTTCTCAATAATTTAAATATTATATATATATTTAATGATCTTTAAAGTTTAGAGACATTTCTATTTTTTAAGAATTTTTTTGTGTAAATTTGGTGTATAGGAGATGTTTTTACAGTCATAGCAAAGCCTAGAAACATATAAGGTGTTAGTTATTATTTACTGCATTGCATACAAGAGAGGAATAAGCTAACACAACCTGAAACAAGTGATGGAATGTTCTGATTAGGGGGAAAATAGGTTTTGAATGGACCCAAAACCATTTACAATAGGTTTTGAATGGACCTGAAACCATTAACATGTAGGTATTGACAAGGACCTAAAACCCAACTGTTGATGGGTGTTTTTGTACACTTTCTAAACACATGAAGTATGTAGTTGCACTACCTCTCTTGAAAGGAAACCTCCAACTACAAGCTGCTGAAAATCTCCCCAAGGTCTCTCGGGTGTCAGGTCATGAATTGCATGGAACTCCTCAGTTGATTTTGATGTGATTTTGCTGGTAATCACAGGGTGGACTTACGTAGCTAGATGCGAGGTAGATCTTCAAATCCAAAGTTTCTGAGATGGAGGTCAAGTTTCACTTTTCTGTAGGTTCAGACATCGGTCCAAAACTTTGATGTTTCTTCAAGTTTGGCTTTACAATGTGCAATGAACCTTAGCACAGGCTATTTCTAAAAAAAAAGGAAAAGAGCAAGGAAGATGAAAGGTTCCTAGATCTGCAACTAACTGTGAACAACAATTATGAAGTTCCTGCAATGGAAAACTTCCTTAAAAAAAGATTTCACTTAACCAAAAATCTCACAGTCTCATGAAATTTGTGCTATCTTCTAAGGTCTGCAAATATTTCACCTTTCATTCACCACATGCATGCATGAAAAAAGATAAAAGTGTTGAGAAGCTTTGAATTTAAGCCCAGACTAACTTTACATAGCTGTTTACCAGCAGCAAACAACAAAAAGTATGGACTAAGAAGTCATCTACACAGCAGGAATTTCCACAACTACAAAAAATTATTTCTAAAATCTATCAAAGTAAGAATACAGCCAACTAGAACAACAATATAAATCTAAGTAAAATATTTAACAATGGAGCTTGAATCAAGTAACATGTGAAATACTTAGAAAATGCACCAAGTCAACGTATTTTCATTATAAATTTTAGTAGCATATCTTTACAACAACTCAACTCTCTTTTCAAATGAGAGGAGACCCCCATTTATAGTGCCCAAAAAGTTAAATGAATGGCCAAGATTAATTCTCATTGTGTGGCAAAGATTCATTACAAAATAGGGTTTCACCAACCCCCCAATATATTACAATTTAAAATTACATTCTTGTCTCCTTCCCTATTTTGTCCTTTACTGACAACACTGTAGCATTTTGTCTTTTGTTGATTGCTCTTTTGCTGTAGCTATTCCTTTGGAAGCTCCTCATTGACATCAGGGCTGTCCTCCTGCTTCTTCAATGTTGTATACTCCATGAATTTTAGAATGACTGGCTGGAGCTTGTCTACCTCAAAGATCTCGCACCGCAATGTCTGGTAGCTCCATTCTTTTGCATTATCTTCAAGCTTTCTCTAGTCTTCATCATACTTTATGCCCTGATCTTTGAACAGCTTTGATTGGTCGAAGGAACGAGTGGAAAAACTCATGAATTCCACTATTATTTCAATGGACATCCCATCCTCCATCTTCTTTTGAAAGTAAGGTTTTATCTTTTCTGGATCCATCTGTAATGCGAGCATGTCATACTCCGTCATCAACTTGAGATATCGAGCGCATTCTGCCCCAATTTCCTTGATCCATTCGATATTTGGATCCACCTTACTCATTATTTTCTCCAACCTTTCTTTCCTGTTGTAAAAATCCCCCCTCCACACATCCATCAACCAGTGGTCGTTCCTTTTGAATGCAAGCTCCTTTTCCCATGTGGCTTTTGGCAACTGGAGGATGGCCTCAATCTTTAGATAGGTGGAGTCATATGTTGTAGGGAAGTCGGTGCAGAGCTTCTTCATGCTCTTGAGAGATTGCTATAGGTCTAAGAACTTGTTGGCTGTTGGAATAGCCCAACTAATACCCATGTTCCTGACGTACATGACCTGTCAGAACCAGCTCTTTGTAGTCTTGTCCAAGTTCTTTCTTCTCTCCAACTTGTCAATTTGTTCTTTGGACAACAGTTGGGGTGGAGCTGCGGATGTGGTAGGCAGGTCATTCACTGAGGACCATTGTTGGATGTAATTCATCAAGGTGGATACTTGTGCCTTAAGCTCATCCTTTGAAACCTTGTCCTATTTTATCAAGTGCACCATTGTAGCCACTGAATCCTCAAGATGCCCCACCTTCTACTCTCTGGTAGCGGTTCCTAGATCAATGATGGAGATGTTGTAGCTTATTTCCTCCCTTCCCACCACTGGCATGGCTACTTGCACTACTTGAGACCCAGAAGCATCCATCATTACCTTGGATATGATCTTAGGCTTCTCTTTTCTAGTTTCTATCTGCGTTCGGGCTAGGATAGCCTCCAACCTGGCTCTTGGGTCCTTTGGTGCGGGAGTTTTCTTTTCAAGCTGTCTCTCCAACCATTCAGGCATAGCAAAATTTTCCTTAGGTGATCCATGATCACCTTCACCCTCTTTGGCTAAGACCTCTATTTTCTTATCTCCAGGGGCCCTTTCTTCCATCTTAGCAGCATCTCCTTCTTCTTCATCGGAGTCCTGGATGAACACAAGGCGTTTGATGGGAGGCTTGGTAGGTAATTGTTATCGGGGACTTTCATCTTTCTCTATTTCCTTCCCCTTCTTTTCTCCAGTTTGCTCAAGCTCGTGCACATGCTCCTTGGGCTGTTCAATTTCGAGGCCTTTGACAGCTTGACCCTCATCCTCAGGCTTATCTTCTCCTACCTTTTCTTCTTTTTGTTGTCCCTCTTCTCTAAGAGGTGACCTTTTTGCCTCTTCCTCAGTGCCCTTCAGCTACCGGGCCATCTCTTCTTCAAGATCATCGTCGAAGGTTTGCATGATGACCCTACCACCAACATCCTCCTCCTCATCTCTGCTTTCCGAAGAGCCCGTTCCTTCCTCTTCATAGGCCACCCTGTCAATTGTCTGGTGCTCGTACTCCGGGTGTTTGTGGTATTTTTCGGCTTCCTCCTCAAATGGATTTGAGGCTTCTTGCTCCCGTCTCTCTCACTCCTCAGAAATCAACATGGTGGCCTCCATAGCTAGTGGTCCTATCGGAGACTGCAAAGGTTTAGCAGTAGTGAGGACCTGCACCAGAGCTGCTTGAAGAGTGGGGTCCATAAGGATCTGGGAGAGCTCGGAAGGGAGATTCTACATATGTTTCAAGAAGGCCTTAGGTAAGGAGGAAGCGGGTATTGGTGTAGGCACCGTAGCTAAATGGAGTGATGTGGTAGGCGACATGGCAGCAAAGGAAGGAGGATTAGTCATGGCAGAGGAGGAGTCATTCACTATTACATGCTCAGCCGGAGGTGAAGGGGTAAGATGGACTGAGATGTCCACTGCCGACGGGGATGTGGCAACCATGGCCAGGGAGGCAGATGATGGGGCAATCGAGACAGGGGGAGCTGAAAGAAGGTTTAGTTGATCCATCCCCTTTTCTTCTTCCTCTTGGATTATGGGCTACTTCGTGGTGCCCCCTGTTTGCTTAAGTCTTTTAGAGGGTGAGCCCCCTGAATCTCCCCTTGTATATACTTTGGGATCTAGAGATTGCTCCGTTTCCATTTCAATTCTTTCTCAGAATTCCCAATGCACTGGGAAGTTTGTAATTTATACATTCCTTGGCCGAAAGTTAAGGGATAGGAGATCCCTGCCAAATTTTTATTGCTAAAGATAGACTGTATGTGTTGGAGCTGCCAGAAAAGTTCTAACAGGATGATCCGGTTGTTGGGGTACCGAGGCAGCTTATTTGGCCTTTCTATGAAGCCTTGGGTGCGAATGTATGTGAAATTTGGGTACTGAATGAAAAGGAAGGCGTATTACTTTAGGAATGCCTGAGCACTATAAGAAACCCTTCTCTTGAAATCACCTACAATCACTCTAATGATATGGAAAATGAAGGCGTCATTTACCCTGCAATACTCTTTCTTGAAATTCTGGTACTGGAGCTGGGGGTACCTATCATAGACCTTCAATTTTTGACCCTGATCCTCATCGGGTGCCACAAACAACCAATTGTACTACCTTTGGTCTGCCAAGGAGTAGACCAAATAGGAGGTCATGTAGAACTTGAAGCTTTTCTTCACACTGATGAATTGCTCATGGAAGCAGTTGCTTATTATGCCTCCCCAGTAGAACGAGGATTTTGTGGTGACGTCCTCATTCCTGTGGAGGATCTGTTCAACAAAGTACACCATCCACTCCTAAAAGAAGGCAGCAGTAGGGAGACCCATCACCTTGCTCAGCATAGTGACTAAGTCATGGTAATCTTCATGAAAATCACTGTGGAAGAGTTCTTGAGGAACCTTCGCAGCGCTACCCCGTTTCTCTTTGAGCCAATGCTGATTTATCAACTTCTTGTAGCCCATCGGGTTGTCATCCCATGCTTCTTTACATTCCTCTATGGTAGGAATCTCCATTTTGACGAAGGTGGGAATGTGGAAGGTCCTTGTGATTCCCTCAACTAACATGTCAGCAAGAATATTCCCATCCCGGTCAACAATTGTCCTTGTATTGGGTTGATAGGCGTGCCGATAGGCCATGACTAACTCAGGGGCCACAAGGGATGGGGGGAAGCCTGCAACTTTTGTGATTCCGCTTTGCCTAATTAACCTTGCATTTTTGGTTGTTGGGTTGACTCTGACCCTTTGCTTAAATTCATCAATATCGACGTAGCCGATATTGGTATCTGTAATTTCTTTCCAATCAATGACAACTTTCAAGTGCAAAGGCTCACCTTGGAACTGGTACTTCATATGGTCTTTGTCCTCTTTTCCACGAGGAGTCTTGCCTGACTTCTTTCCTTTGTCCTTTTCCGCAGCTGCCCCCGAGGGTCCTACACCTGATTCCATATATCCTGCGGGCAAAGGCATAGTTAGTGCAACCAATCATGAAAGCTTTGATGTTAGTTAAAATCCCATGGATGAAATTAAATTTAGACAATTCATCATTCATAAAATGATACTTCTACTTCCAGATGTCATTAGTCTTTCAATTGAGGGATTTCGAATAATCTGGGCCTGGAGGCCCGAACTTCCCTGGTAGGAATGTTGTTTTGAAAGGGAAAATAGGATAGAGCGATCCAGGAGATTTCTCCCGACTGAATTTTGATGGTTCAAAAGGCTTGTATCGAAGAGGGCTGAATTTGAGCATGTGGGTCGAGATCAAATTTCAAATTTGAGGTCATTTGGATCGTTTTGGGAGCATCCGAAGGTATGAGGCCAGAAAGTCATCCGGGGTTGGCCATTTGGAACGACCAGGCATAAACGGAGTTCTGGGGAAAGAACTCCAGGGTCTGGGACTTGGGTGATCCAAGGGCGGCCGTTATTTCATTCGTATTTTAAAGGGTTCAGGCCTGAGGAGTCGAGAAGCCGTCATGTGTTCACCGTTCAGAACGGAAATCACTGGAAGGAAGTCTGGAAGGGGCGGCCCGACGGGCCGAACCCGCAACTCAACTCAGGCGTTGAACTTTCTTTGTTAAGTTTTCACGGCGGGGATGGGACAGAGTCCCGGATGGCAGAGTCTGGTGAGGGCAAGGACACTGAAGTTTGACGTTTGGAAAACTCACGGAAAAAGGTAGGCCGGGACTCGGGAGGCGGGAGGACGTCGCAGGTTCGCCATTTGAAATGGTGAAAACACCATGGAAGTCCGAGGACTGGGACCCGGGGTCATGATGGGCATCAGGTTTGAGTTTCGTGCTAGTCAGCAAGTTGCAAGGCGGGCTCTGGGGCTCCGGCGGACAGGGTTCGCCAGTCGTTTTGGAACGACGAAAGCCCTGCGGAGTTCCTGACGCGAAATTTCGGGGGCATGGACTCGGGAGGCCAAAATTGAGTTTGATTTTTAGAGTTCGAGGTTTCAAGCCTGGCAGAGAACGAATGTCAGAAGCCCGAGGAGTCGGGTCCGGGAGAGGGTGCGGCTGTTTCAAAAGGTAGGTTATTTTGATAAGTCCCACTGGTGAAAGAAAGTTCTGAGCCCAAGAGATGCGAATGCCCCTGAGCGAAGAACGGCCACGTGCGGGTTAAGTTTTAGATTGATCCTATGGGACGCGAAGGAGGTTTCTTAAATATTCTAAAATATTGGTTTTAAGCGTTTCATTAAGTGTTATCAATTAAATGTGTTGTTAACCCATGTTATTCATTATTTTAGGCGTTAAAATCATGAAAAAACTCTCGGGAGAGTGGACAGCAAACCTACCTCAGAAACCCGATGAGGCAAGGCATGAAATGCACTAAGGGTCAGCAAATGACAGCAATGGGTTCGAGGGCGACGATCGCCGAAGGTAGTGGACTCCTCTGGAAAAATCTCTAATCTCTCGGGAAAACCTGACAAATGAAAAAGACAGGTTGGGATCCAATATTTATACCCCCTGCCATTAATTGCCTCATTAAATGAAAGTACGACAAACAATTTGGTTGGTGGATTTGAACTCACGGACGGCGGCGGGAGGTCTGGGGTAAGGGGGTCGGAAAGATGCAAGGCGGCGATCGTTTAAAATTCATTTTGCAAACTGACGGCCAAGAGGATCTCGAGACTCGAAGGGCGAAGTTCTGCTGAAGGTTCATCGTTTTGGAATTTTAGTTCGAAAACCACCGGTGGCGAAGGGGAACTCGAGGCTTGGAGGGTGGAGTTCCATTAGTGATTTTCCGTCGGGAATGATGAAGTCCGCATAGAGTTTCGGGAGCGGAAGTCTGGAGGGTCGGGCCTGGATGGGGCAAAAGTAGCCAAGGAATTTTGCAAGTTTCATTGGATGGAAAACAACAAGCTAGGTTCCAAGGCCTAGGAAGGTGGAAGCCTTCCGCTGTTCGGAACGGTGATCACAAGGGGGGAACCCGGTGGGGCAGGCCTGGCAAGCTCCAAGGCTGCTGGCAGAGGAAAATTGCCAAGGAGACTCTATAAGGCACCAAGACTTGACAAAATTGAAGGGGAGAAGCACAGTCAACTCAAGATGAGACCTTGGAGGTACGTTGACCACCTAGGACACTAAAGTGGGGGCACGCAAAATAAGGAAGTGATAAAAATGACTTGGCAAGATGAAAGAAAAAAAGGGTCCCCGTTCTGAATGGGGCGTGTGTGTCGAGGGCACAACAAATGGCGACTCCACTGGGGAATGCTCCCAAGCGTTCTAAAGATAAGTATTCATCTAGGACCCAAAATCTCTGGTTTCACAGATCGGGAGTGGACTTCCAAAGGTGAACTGGGAGGACATGATCCTTAATTAGGCCAGTCTATAGGACATCTCAGAAGTGTGTGTAGTGAATTCATTCCTTTCTGGAGGACGGTGACCAGTGGCTGCTAATCCAACCAAGCAAGCTACATAAATCGTCCAACACCAAAAGTAACCTGGACATTGCTCCACTGCCAGTTAGGCGTCCATAGCCCCGACGGAGTTGTCACTGCGATCCCATGGATATTTCTCTACTATCGGTCGGGCGTCCATAGCCCCAGTAGAGTTACCCACACACCCATACAGTCTCTTAGTTCTCAAAATTTATTCTCTCTTTTGTTTTGATATTTCTTTCAATGTCCCTTTTCTCACTTATCTTTTACTCGACCGGGTAAGCACTGAAGTCTACAATGAGTTTGGGACCACAGTAGTCATTGGAGCAGACTTAAGATTTTTCACTCACTAGGGTATCATAGCAGCCATGGTACAGTCCTTTAGAAATGATTAATATGAGTTTAGTGTGAGCTCTGACATGTGTGTAAAGAGATCCAACCAAGAGTCGAGTTCTAAGGTAGAGTTCAAATGAGGAAATCATTCCTAAGCAACCTTCAAAGATCAATAGTCGGGAATGAGTGTTTAGCCGAAGAACACCAAGGACAGATAGCAAAGCGAACTGTTCGTTGAGTGAGCATGACCACCGCAAGGGCACATAGAACATCCCTTTTCAAAACAAAACAGCTGGGGGAACAAGCAAATAGAGTGACGTGAACTAGCAAGACACAAGAAAACCAAAAAGGCAACCTACTCTAACCTATATACAGATATTTACAAGGAAGAGCTCGAAAGAGCTCAGGCTTGGAAGTAATGCTTCAGTTGCTACCTGTTGACTGGCAACGAGACATCCTCACCAGTTAGGGTCTTTAGGCGGAAAGCATTGTCTCCCAAAATTTTAGCTATTTGAAAGGGGCCAAGCCAAAGCTTGTCTCAAATTTGTTGTGTCCCCCTTTCTTTTCATGGGCCTTGTCCCAATACAGGACCAAATCTGCAATTCTAAAGGACTTGATTTTAGCTCAGCGGTTGAACTATCTCTTAACCATGCCCTGATGTTTGGAAAAAATTTCTATTGCACGGTCTCAGACTTCTTCTAAATGCAACAGCTCAGCTAACCGAGCTTCTCTACGATCCCATCCCTCATAAAATTCGTTGATAAATTGGAGAGTGGGAATCTTCAAGTGAAATGGGGAATCGCCAAGGGCGGCCTTATGACGAGTGTGGTATGCCCAAAGGGCGAAACAAAGCTGGGTATGCCAGTCCCTTAAATTCTTATTTAGTAGTTTCTTGCTCACAGTGATTAGGTTCTTATTTGTGGACTCAATGAGGCCATTGCCTTGGGGGTAGTAATTAGATGAAAACTTAAGGGCAATCCCATAGTCAAATGCCCAAGTAGAAAATTTTAATGAAGCAAATGTAGGCCCATTGTCACAGACTAATGCATACGAACAACCAAAATAATTTAAAATGAAACTTTCCAAAAAATTAGTAACTACTTCAGTTGTGCATTGCTTACATACAATTGCTTATGTCCATCTAGTGCAGTAATCAGTAGCGGTAAGAATGTACTTGTGTCCCGTAGATGATGGAGGGCTTACCAGACCGATGAAATCGAGGCCCCACTGTGCAAACGGTCTCACCTCCAACACGGGCTGCAATGGGACAACAACATTCTTCTCCTTGGTGGTGGTTGTCTGAGACGTGTGACATGAGCGAACATGACAATGAACATCTTTGAAGATAGTTGGCCAATAATATCCCTCTCTCAATATTTCATGTGCAGTGGAAGGACTGGATCCATGGCTAGTGCCAAACTTGTCATGAAACTCTTTTAAGATTCAGTTTGCTTCTTTCTTACCAAGGCATCTTAAGTAAATGCCTTCATAATTCTTCTTGTATAAAATGGAACCTTGCAACATATAATCATTTCTTTTCAATGTAATAGCATGCTTTTGGACTCCCTATAGGTGGGGCGGACACTTGTGGTTCAGAAAATAGTAGACGACATTCTCGTACCATTCGCCTAGGGAAACATCCTCAAGTTGGTACTGCTGCATAGTGAGTTTAGGTCCAGCCTTTGCTGCCACTTCAACAATCGTACGGGTAAGTTCCTGTCCTCTCACCAACTTCATCGGTTGTATTTCCATATGATACTCTTGGAGCAAGGTGACCCATTTAGCTCTTCATTCACCCAATTCATTTTGCATAAGCAGCGTTTTTACTGTTGGGTCGGGGACAATGGAAAACACTTTATTGCATAGGATATAATACCAAAATTTATTCACCCCTCTGATGAGGGAATATGCTTGTTTTTCTACATTGTGGTATCACAATTTAGCATCTTTCAGGGGAGCACTCATGAAGGTGATCGGGTGCTCATTTCCTTCGTCGTCTTTCTGAGTGAAAATGCTAGGACAAGAATGCTCTAAAGCGAATGAGTAGATATAGAACGACTTCAGATAATCTGGGCTGATTAGCACATGCACTTCAACAATGGCCCATTTGATTTCTTCAAAAGCGTGTTTGGATTCGGGAGTCCATTCAACTTTGGCATCCTATTTTAACATAGCATTGAGGGGCTTAACAATTTCTATGAAACCCGTGATGAATTTTCTAACAAAGTTGATCTTTTCGAAGAAGGATTTTAATTCCTTCTTGTTGCCTGGTGGTGGGATCTTCAACAAAGACTGGATACGTTTAGGGTCTATGGAGATTCCCTATTCTGAAATGATGTGTCTGAGCAATCTACCCTTAGTCACGCCGAAAATGCACTTCTTGGGGTTAAGGGAAACTCCAAACTCCCTGCACCTCATAAACACTTTGCATAGATTAGAGACATGATCACTTTGCCTTTTAGAAAACATGGTTAAATCATCCATGTAGATGATTATGCATTTACCAATCAGATCTTTGAAGGTGATATCCATGGCACATTGGAAGGTGGCCCCAACATTAATTAACCCAAAATGAATTCTTCTGTAAGCAAAGGTCCCCCCACTTGGTGGTGAATTCCGTCTTATGGTGGTCCTCATACTGTACCATCACCTAGTTGTATCCGGAATACCCATCGAGGAAAGACATCATTTGGGAGCCGTTGACGATCTGCAACACCTCATCCAACGAAGGCACTAGATAGTTGTCCTTCTTCGAAGCTCTGTTCAAATTGCGGAAGTCTACGCACAATCTGATTTCCCCATTCTTTTTTCTAACCGGGACCAAGTTGGCCACCCATGTAGAATGCCTGACTGGGAAGATAATCCTTGCCGAAAGAAACTTCTGCACTTCTTTGTAAATGATGGGTTCTAATAAGGCGTTAATAGGATGTTTCCACTGGCAGAAAGACCTCACTTCCGTCTTGAGAGGGATGGTGTGCGTGATGATGGAGGTGTCATAAGTCTTTAAATCCTCATAACTCCATGCCACCACGTCGTGATATTTTTGCAACGCATCAAGGATTCCCTTCTTTTCTTCGGGCATGCACACTTTTCCAATAAACACATTCTTGATCTCCTTGGCTATCCCGAGGTTGTGAGCATCGCACTAGTTTTTTATGGCTTCTTTCTTCATTTGCTGATTCTGGTCTCTAATTTGGTCCAAATCAAATATGCGTTTGAGCTGAACCATGCCCCTAGGAATCGTGTTGGTTTTGAGGTTAATAACCCCCTCTATATCCAACTCGGCTTCTTGCAGATTGACTTCATCAATTATTTGGGCTGCAAAGACATCAAAAATTGTAATGAATTCAAGGATATGTTTGTCATCATTGAAGACTTGAAAATGAGTGACATTATCTGGGACCGATGGCGTAGATGTCAACTCAATTGTAAATTTCTTAAGCTTGGACAAAGAGAGGGGTTGCAAAGTGATGGCTGCTTGAGCCAAGGCATCAGTTGTATGATTCCGAGCATGACAAATCAATTGTATATTGAATGCATCTAAACCTTCTAAGAGATCCCAAACCTGATGCCTATAGTTTGCAAGTCTTCTGTCATGGCAGGAATACAATTTTCTAACTTGTTTGACTACGAGTTCAGAATCCCCAAAAACTTGCAATATTTTGACATTTTTCTTTAAGGCCATAAGAAGACCATGGACTAATGCCTCGTATTGTACTATGTTATTGGTGCAATAAAACTGCAATCTATGGGCAGCAAGAAAGGTCTTACCCATTGGGCTGATGAGTTTGAACTCGACACCAGCTCCTTGTTTTGACTTAGACCCATCAAATCAGAGCGTCCAAGACCTAGAAAGTTCCTTGACTTCATGTCCAACTAAGCTCTTGCTTCCTTTTGGTTGGGTGGTTACCGTGATCTCTGGGGAATCTTGCAGCCCAACACGTTGAACAACGGGTGGTTCTGCCAACACCTCCTTTGGCTGAATTGATCCCTTGCACACTTTTTGATGAATTCTTGGAAACCGTTGAGTAGTCCTCAGTTGTCACCTTCATCATTTTTATCGTCTGATTCTACCAACATTTCTATACTCAGAGGTATTTGATTGAAGTCAATTGGAGGACTGCACTGCACTAAGAGCACTTCCGCAACATACTCTTCTTGAGGTTCAAATTCATCTTGACGTGCCAAGGGACAGTAATTTCCCAATTCTGTCTCAACAAAAAGCACCTCATTCAGGTTGTTGTACTCTGTGATCATATATTTCATACGGGGCTCGCGATCTACAAAGATTTGATTTGGCAGCCCTTTCCATGGCAGCCACATGTGAGAATGGTCTGTGGGAGCATATCCATTTAGTGTTTTAGTGAATTCTCTTCCCAAGATGATCCCATATGCATTAGGAATGTCAGCCACTTGAATATCAATGACTTGTTGTATCCTCAGATCTACAACAATTTGCATCGGGTTCTGATTCATTTCTCCCACAATGTTGATTTCTATTTTGTCCAGCTAGGTCACTTTCCTTCTAGAGGGTGTGGGAGTAATTCCAAAAGCCTTACATACTGCCAAGGGCATAACATTGGCAGATGCTCTTGAATCAAGCAAGCAGTTGTGCAAATTCTTCTCGAATATCCGGATGGTAATGAGGAAAGGAAGGGTTTCAATTTTTCCTTGGAAGAGGCCCTTAGGTGTGTTTATGTGAGCGACTTGACCCTTGTTCTTATCACCAGCTTTATCCTTGGTCTGCCTAAATGGCTGGTCCTTGGGAATCTGCCTATTACGCTGATCTAGTTCCTCTTCTAGCTGCTTACCTGTAGATTGATTTAAGGGAACATCCTTCCTTTTCCCGGTATTATCTTGTATCACAAGTTCTTTCCTAGGCTCTTCAAATATGACCCTCTTAGCTAATGTATTCGGTGTTATGCTGGAAGATGGGGTTCCATTGAGTACCCCAAAGAAGGCATGCCTCACAGAAGGGACCTTGAGTAGTTCAAAGGTAGACAAACTGATTTTTACTTTCTTGTACTCTTCTACCACATATTCACCCATCTGCTCGATTTCAGAGCCAAAGGCTTGACCTATTGCAGAGCTGGGAGGTTGGACTTTCGTTTGGCTTGACTAGTTTTTGGGTTGGCCTTGAGGCTGATTCTGGGACTGATTTTGAGGCCCATTCTTGTTAAAATATTGGATGGGTACATGGGGAAGCCCAGGGTTATTTCCAGCATTAGGGTCAGGTGGGGTAGTAAGATTATTTGGAGGAGTAGAGGTCGTAAAGGGTCAACTAGCCTGCCTATTTATGAGGAAGTAGGGAGTTGATCTTTGATGGAACATGTGGACTTCATCTATATACGGTTCCTCCTCATCTACTGGACCATTATCTATGGAATCAAAAAGTTGAGCCAAAGTTTGCTTGTTACTTACCTCTTGCACCTCTTCACTCCTAACGGGGCTGGCTTCAACTTCAAGCTCGTTGTAGTTGCCTCACAGAAATAGTGCTTGGTTGACCATGAGACAGGATTCATAAGGCTCAGATGGGACAATGTCTCTGCAACTGGCATTATCAACAACATTTTGTACTTCTACTTGGAATATCTCAGTAGCGTTCTAAAATTCAGGGCAATCCAACTCGGAGTGTCTGCTGGTTTTGTGAATCCTGCACCATCCGGACAAAGTTGCCTCGGCAAGGTATACTCCACTGGTCGTCTTTTCATTGCTGGTCAGTTGGTCAAGAGGATTAGGGACACCTCCATTATTGGGCCTTGTATTCCACGTACGGTTCTGCCTCTAAGAAGGCCTCCTTTCGAAGCTTTGATTTGAATTCTGCCCTCTATCATAATTCTGCCCCAAAGAGGTGCTTGTTTCCTGATTGTCCCTACTATCCCTATTGTCTCGGCTATCTCAATTAAGATTGGCCTGGAGGTTACGCTGGGATGCCTATAACTAATTGTTCTGGTTCTTTAAGTGTTTCATTTCAGTAGACATTTTTTTTATCATCTCGGTCAGCTCATCAAGTTTTTCCTTCTTAGCGTTGCTGCTCGGCTATGGTACTAGATTTTGGAGAAAGACAAGTGGGGCCATCGGCTGATTCTGATGTGTTGAAGGAAATTTAGGCCCCAGTAGGTACAATGGTGCCTAGGGCTACTGAGAATACACTTGCTATTGTTGGGTAGCTTGACGATAGCTTTGCTGTTGTTGAGGCTACAAATAGTAAGGCATGGGAGGTGTGTAATTCATCGGCTGTCTCGGGTGAGAAATGATGGGTAATTGAGGCACTTGGTTCATGAGAGGAGTCTGATTGGTGAATGCTTGATTCAACCCTTGAACTTGCATCGGGTGAGCCACTGGTCCCAACGATGGTAGCGAACCAGAGATATTCTGCCCCAAATCTGCACTGGCGACAATAGCCTTCGTATAGGCGGTCACTAGCGTAGTGAGTGGCGGGCGCATCCTTTTCACCAACATCGACGTGAGATTGTCTAACACTAGATAATAGATGGGGAGGGCTACAACATCATTGTGTATGTATGGATCTTGAAGCCTCATGAACGCATAGTGGAAGCGATCATTAAAGGACCCAATAGGCTCATTTACTTCCCTCCGGATGGACATAAACTGCTGATATAGTTCTGAAGGGTTGATTGGAATCTTGTATTTCTGCAAGAAAGCACTCTTCATTAGGTCCCATGAGGTAACGGACCCCCTCGGCAGATTGATGTACCAATAGAAGGCCTCTTCTCCCAACGAATGTAGAAAAAGGCGGCATGCAACATCCTCATGGTTGACTTGCTTTTTAGTGACTGTTGTTTCAAATATTTTAATGTGTTATTCAGCTATTCTTTGTGGATCACGAGGATTGAACTTCAAACAGAAGCCTTCCAGATTCTTGGGCATGTCATGGTAAGCGACGAAGTGTATTGGTGACGGATTTTGTGCCAACCAAGCCATGGTGGGAGGCGGAGGTGGTATCATCTATTGAGAAACAACAGTTTGGGGGTGCGCTTGGAGTAGGGCAGTAGCCTAGGCTGCAGCTGTTTGGACTGTATCTTGGGTTTGAAAGGCCAGGAGAGAAGTAACTTCCTAGCTGCCAGAGATGGGGAGTGAAAATACAGTTTCGGGTGGTTGGGTGGAAGATGGACACAAGCAGAATGAAGGTGGAGGTGGAAGGGAAGTGGGTGGAATGGAGGAAGAGGAAGAAGCATCGTTGCTTCCCTTAGTTCGTTTTTCCCTTGAAGGGGGTTGTAACTCTTGGAATTCTCCCTTATTTGGTGTCAACCGTAAAACTCTTTAAAATATTTTCGGGGAGAACGATCCGATTTGATCCAGCTTCACAAAGCCCTCCTTCTAGTGCCAGTTCTGTTGATGGGTGTTTTTGTACAGTTTCTCAACATAGGAAGTATGTAGGATCACTACCTCTCTTGAAAGGAAACCTCCAATTGCAAGCTGCTGAAAATCTCCCTAAGGTCTCTCGGGTGTTAGGTCATGACTTGCATGGAACTCCTCAGTTGAATTTGATGTGATTTTGCTGGTAATCACAGGGCGGACTTACATAGCTAGATGTGAGGTAGATCTTCAAATTCGAAGTTTCTGAGATGGAGGTCAAGTTTCACTTTGCTATAGGTTCAGACAAGCGGTCCAAAACTTCGATGTTTCTTCAAGTTTAGCTTTACAATGTGCAATGAACATCAATTATGAAGTTCCTGCAATGGACAACTTCCTTAAAACAAGATTTCACTTAACCAGAAATCTCACAGTCTCATGAAATTTGTGCTATCTTCTAAGGTCTGCAAATATTTCACCTTTCATTCACCATATGCATGCATGGACAAAAATAAAAGTGTTGAGCAGCTTTGAATTTAAGCCCAGACTAACTTTACATAGCTGTCTACCAGCAGCAAACAACAAAAAGTATGGACTAAGAAGTCATCTACACAGCAGGAATTTCCACAACTATAGAAAAGTATTTCTAAAATCTATCAAAGCAAGAATACAGCCAACTGGAACAACAATATAAATCTAAGTAAAAAATTTAACAATGGAGGTTGAATCAAGTAACATGTGAAAAACTCAGAAAATGCACCAAGTCAACGTATTTTCATTATAAATTTCAGTAGCATGTCTTTAGAACAACTCAACTCTCTTTTCAAATGAGACGAGACCCCTATTTATAGTGCCCAAAAAGTTAAATGAATGGCCAAGTTTAATTCTCATTGTGTGGCAAAGATTCATTACAAAATAGGGTTTTACCAACCCCCCAATATATTACAATTTAAAATTACATTCTTGTCTCCTTCCCTATTTTTTCCTTTACTGACGACACTGTAGCATTTTGTCTTTTTCTGATTGCTCTTTTACTGTAGCTATTCCTTTGGAAGCTCCTCATTGACAACATGGATTTCCTCCTACTTCTTCGATGTTGAATACTCCATGAATTTTAGAATAACTTGCCGGAGCTTGTCTACCTCAATGATCTCGTACCGCAACATCTGGTAGCTCCATTCTTTTTAATTATCTTCAAGCTTTCTCCATTCATCATACTTTATGCCCTGATCTCTGAACAACTCTAATTGGTCAAAGGCACGGGCAGCAAAACTCATGAATTCCACTGTTATTTCATTGGACATCCCATCCTCCATCTTCTTCTAAAAGTAAGGTTTTATCTTTTCTGGATCCATTTGTACTGCAGGCATGTCATACTCCATCATCAGCTTGAGATATCGAGTGCATTCCACCCTAATTTCCTTGATCCATTCGATGTCTGGATCCACCTTATTCATTATTTGCTCCAACCTTTCTTTCCTATTGTCAAAATCTCGCCTCCACACATCCATCAACCAGTGGTCATTCCTTTTGAATGCAAGCTCCTTTTCCCATGTGGCTTTTGGCAACTAGAGAATGGCCTCAGTCTTTAGATAGGTGGAGTGATATGTTTCAGGGAAGTCGGTGCAGAGCTTCTTCGTGCTCTTGAGAGATTGTTGTAGGTCCAAGAACTTGTTGGTTGTTCGAACAACCCGACTAATACCCATGTTCTCGATGTACAGGACCTTTCGGAACTAGCTCTCTATAGTCTTGTCCAAGTTCTTTCTTCTCTCCAACTTGTCAGTTTGTTGTTTGGACAACAGTTGGGGTGGAGCTGCAGATGTGGTAGGTAGGTCATCCACTGAGGACCATTGTTGGATGTAATCCATCGAGGTGGCTACTTGTGCCTTAATCTCATCCTTCGAAACCTTGTCCTATTTTATCAGGTGCACCACTATAGCCACTGACTCCTCAAGATGCCCCACCTTCTACTCTCTGGTAGCGGTTCCTAGATCAATGGTGGAGATGTTGTAGCTTATTCCCTCCCTGCCCACCGCTGGCGTGGCTACTTGCACTACTAAGGACCCAGAAGCATCCATCATTACCTTGGATCTGATCTTAGGATTCTTCTCTTTTGTAGTTGTGATCTGCGCTCAGGCTAGGATAGCCTCCAACCAGGCTCTTGGGTCCTTTTGTGTGGGAGTTTTCTTTTCAAGCTGTCTCTCCAGCCATTCGGGCATAGCAGAATTTTCCTTAGGTGATCCATGATCACCTTCGCCCTCTTTGGCCAAGACCTCTATTTTCTTATCTCCAGGGGCCCTTTCTTCCATCTTATCAGCATCTCCTTCTTCTTCATCAGAGTCCTAGATGAACACAAGGCGTTTGATGGGAGGCTTGGTAGGTAATTGTTGCCAGGGACTTTCTTCTTTCTCTATTTCCTTCCCCTTCTTTTCTCCAGTTTTCTCAACCTCGTGCACGTGCTCCTTGGGTTGTTCAATTTTGAGGCCTTTGATAGTTTGAGCCTCACCCTCAGGCTTATCTTCTCTTTCCTCTTGTTGTTGTTGTTGTTGTCCCTCTTCTCTAAGAGGTGACCTTTTTGCCTCTTCCTCAGTGCCCTTCAGTTGACGGGCCATTTGTTCTTCAAGATCGTTGTCGAAGGTTTGCACGATGACCCTACCACCAACATCCTCCTCATCTCCACTTTCTGAAGAGCCTATTCCTTCCTCTTCATAGGACACCTTGTCAATTGTTCAGTGCCCATACTCTGGGTGTTCATGGTATTCGTCGACTTCCTCCTCAAATGGCTTCAAGGCTTCTTTCTCCCGTCTCTTGCACTCCTCAGAAATCAACATGGTGGCCTCCATAGTCAGTGGTCCTGCTAGAGGCTAGGAAGGTTTAGCAGTAGCGAGGACCTGCACCAGGGCTACTTGAAGAGTGGGGTCCATAAGGATCTGGGAGAGTTCGGAAGGAAGATTTTTCATATGTTTCGAGAAGGCCTCAGGTAAGGCGGAAACAAGTATTGGTGTTGTCACCGTAGCTAAATGGAGCGATGTGGTAGGCGACATGGCAACAGAGGAAGGAGGAGTAGTCATGGCGGAGGAGGAGTCAATCACTATTACATGTTTGACTGAAGGTGAATGGGCAAGATGGATTGAGATGTCCACTACCAGTGGGGATGTGGCGACCATGGCCAGGGAGGTAGATGATGGGGCAGTAGAGACAGGGGGAGCCGAAAGAAGGTCTAGTTGATCCTTCCCTTTTTCTTCTTCCTCTTGGATTACGGGCTGCTCTGTGGTGCCCCCTGTTTGCTTAAGTCTTTTAGAGGGTGAGCCCCTTGGATATTTTCTTGTATATACTTTTGGATCTAGAGATTGCTCCATTTTTGTTTCTTTCCTCTTCTTAGATCTGGTGATTGGAGGATATTTGGATGTCCCGCCCATTGAATTTGTGGTGGCGACATCCTTGGTGGTACTGGGCTCACTTTTTAGCCCTTCATATGTCAGGATCAACCCTTGTTGTTTCAATCGAGCCACCTGTCCATCCACCCATTCCTTGGTACAGGCCAAGATCGGCTTGGTTATAATGTCGAGATCATTGACCTCCTATTCATCCCAGTCTATTGTTGGTAGCAAAAAGTTGGCGACTGCAGGGTATTTGGGGTCCATTACGGTGCTTTCGTCCTCTTCGACTTGATCTGGTATGGGAAATGGTTGCACCCTTCTTATGAAGTACGAAGTCATCGACATGTAGTGCCTTGCATGCACTTCCTTGTCATCCTGAAAATCTCCCTAAAAGTCCTCAATATGGCACAGATGAGCGAACCTCGGCCCCAGTGCTTTTCTTATATGCCCATATGGGTCCATTCACGAGTGAGCAGTTTATAGGTGGAAATGATAATCGTTCAATTCTTTCTCATAATTCCTAGTGCACTTTGAAGTTTGTAATTTATACATTCCTTGGCCGAAAGTTAAGGGATAGGAGATCCTTGCCAATTTTTTGCTCCTGAAGATGGACTGTATGTGTTGGAGTTGCCGAGAAAGTTCTAATAGGATGATCCGGTCATTGGGGTACTGAGGCAGCTTATTTGGCCTTTCTGTGAAGCCTTGGGTGCGAATGTATGTGAACTTTGGGTACTTAATGAAAAGGAAGGCGTATTGCTTCAAGAATGCCCGAACACTATAAGAAACCCTTCTCTTGAAATCGCCTACAATCACTCTAATTATCTGGCCAATGAAGGCGTCGTTTACCCTGCAATACTCCTTGAAATTTTGGTACTGGAGTTGGGGGTACCTATCATAGACCTTCAATTTTTGACCCTGCTCCTCATTGGGTGCCACAAACAACCCATTGTACTGCCTTTGGTCTGCCAAGGAGTAGACCAAATAAGAGGTCATGTAGAACTTGGAGCTTTTCTTCACACTGATGAACTACTCATGGAAGTAGTCACTTATTATGCCTCCCTAGTAGAATGACGATTTTGTGGTGACGTCCTCATTCCCGCAGAGGATCTATTCAATGAAGTACACCATCCACTCCTAAAAGAAGGCAGCAGTAGGGAGACCCATCACCCTGCTCAGCATAGTGACTAAGTCATGGTAATCTTCATGAAAATCATTGCAAAAGAGTTCCTGAGGAACCTTCACAGTGCTGCCCAGAGGTCGGGAAGGCAGGCACGATTTTCTCTTTTGGACTGGCGGGGATGGGACAGAGTCCTAGATGGAAGAGTCCGGTGAGGGAAAGGACACTGAAGTTTGACGTTTGGAAAACTCGCAACAAAAGGTAGGTTGAGACCTGGGAGGTGGGAGGACGTCACAGGTTTGCCAATTGAAACAGAGAAAAAAAACATGAAAGTCTGCGAACAAAAGTCCGAGGGCCGGGACCCAAGGTCATGACAGGCATGAGGTTTGAGTTCCGCATCAGTCGACGAGTTGCAAGGCGGGCTCCGGGGCTCGAGCAGACGGGGTCCGCCAGCCGTTTTGGAATGGTGAAAGCCCCGCGGAGTTCCACACGTGGAAGTTCGGGGGTGCGGGCCCGAGAGGTCAAAATGGAGGTCAATTTTTAGAGTTTGAGGTTTCAAGCCCGACGGCGAATGAATATTGGAAGCTTGAGGAGCCGGGTCCAGGAGAGGCTGCGGCCATTTTGAAAGGTTGGTTATTTTGATAAGTCCCATCGGGGAAAGAAGGGTATGAGCCCGGGAGATGTGAATGCCCCTGAGCGAAGAACGGCTACGCGCGGGTTAAGTTTTGGATCAATCCTATGGGATGCAGAGGAGGTTTCTTGAAGATTCTAAAATATGGGTTTTAGGCATTTCATTAAGTGTTATCAATTAAATGTGTTCTTAACCCATGTTGTTCATTGTTTTAGGCGTTAAAATCATGAAAAAACTCTCGGAAGAGTGGACAAAAAACCTACCTCAGAAACCCGATGAGGCAAGGCGTGAAATCCACTAAGGGTCAACAAATGAGGATAATGGGTGCGAGGGTGATGATTGACGAAGGAATTGGACTCCTCTGGCAAGCTGTCTGATCTCTCTGGAAAACTTGACAAATGATAATGATAGGTTGGGATCCAATATTTATACCCCCTACCATTAATGGCCTCATTAAATGAAAGTATGAAAAATAATATGGGTTGTGGATTTGAACTCGTGGACGGCAGCGGGAGGTCCGAGGTCCAGGGGCCGGAAAGAGGATAGGCGACAATCGTTTAAAATTCATTTTGCAAACTGATGACCAAGACGATCCCGGGACCCGGAGCGCGGAGTTTCATCAAAGGTTTTCCATTTTGGAATTTTAGTTTGAAAACCGCTGGTGGCAAAGGGGAACTCAAGGCCCGGGGGGAGGAGTTCCGTCAGTGATTTGTCATTGGGAATGATGAATTCCACACAGAGTTCCGGGAGCAGAAGTCCGGAGGGTCAGGCTCAGATGGGGAAAATGTAGCCAAGGAATTTTGCAAGTTTCACCAGATGGAAAACAATGAGCCAGATCTCAGGGCCCGAGAAGGCGAATTCCTTTCGCCGTTCAGAACTACGATCACAAGGGGGAAACCCGGTGGGGCGAGGCCGACAAGCTCCAAGGCTGTTGGTAGAGGAAAACTGCCAAGGAGACTCCACAAGGCACCAGGACTTGACAAAATTGAAGGGGAGAAGCATGGTCAACTCAAGATGAGACCTTGGAGGTACATTGACCACCTAGGACATTAAAGCGGGGGCACGCAAAATGAGGCAGCGACAAAAATGACCCGACAAGATGAAAGAAAAAGAGGGTCCTTGTTCCGAACGGGGTATGTGTGTCAAGGGCACAACACCAACTAGAAAAAGAAAGCTACAGAAAGATATACATGGAGAACTAGTAGCCAAATAGTAGCAAAGCTACAACAACACAAGGTTAAATAGGGAACCTTAACCCAAAACAAGACAGGAACAAGAATTAGAGCCCAATCAAAACATAAGCACTGCTTGAGACAATCGGGGAACAAAACATGTCAAAAGAACTATCTGAAACCATTAGGCAACCATCATCCTATAAAATCCAGATTGCGACAAAACACATAATAGCAAAACCCAAAAGATCCAAACTCCCCACCTCAATAGGGAAGTTAGAGATAAGATCTAAACCTTGCAGAGCAACATCCTTCACATAGAACCAGTTTGCTTGAACAACCAACCCAACTTCTACCTCAATAAGAGAGGGCTCCCCTCTATAGGAGAGGATGAGAAGAAAACCACTTCCACTAGAGAGAGAGCTTCCCACCAGGACCACACCACCCCTATCCACCTCAATAAGAGAGGGCTCCACCTCAAAGGGAGTAGTTACCACCTCCATAGAAGACACCCATCACGAAGCTTCAAAGAAAGCAAAAAACCTAGAAGAAAGGCATAAATCATCCTCTGGAACAACAACAAACTAGAGTATGGAAGGAGAGAAAGAACACTTCTCAGCTAGAATCCAAGAAAGAGGAGTCCATTGAGCCAGAAGCATAAACATTTATAAAAGCTCAGTAGCCTGGGCCAAAAAGTTGAAGACAAAAAGCCACCCAACACATCGCAAAACAAAATATTGCAACAATAGGAACACCAACAAACCAAATTGCACGAAAACCACCAAAGCAACTAGGGTCTCCACCTCAAAAACAAAGAAAGTAGAAGCACCCTTAAAATCCATGAAAAATTGGGTCTTAAAATAGATCTTTTTATGCAACCCAGTCTAGAGAACACTCCAAGAGAACTGAAGAAGGAATTCATTCTGAATATAAACAAACTCCTTCCATAAAATAAGCATTAAGAAGTAAATGGGGCTCCAAACCATCCAAACTGAGAGGGGGAAAAAACTTCCCTCAAGAGAAATACTTCCAAAAAAACTATGGAGGAGCCAAAACCACTCCACAATAGCCTCCAAAGCATAATGAACATTAAATCCCAACCTCTTGAGGCTCACCAACCCCATGACAACCCAAGGCTGCCAGGGGAATTGTGAAAGCATAACACAAGAGGGTAAAAGCCCACCCCACAAAAAATGGACTCCCAACAAGAATAAATCCACTAAAAATACCATCGTTTGAGTCACAAAGAGCAAGAGATAACAAACCAGCATAAGCTGGTCGTACCTAAAAGAGGTTTTAGAAGCTCCAGAACCATATGAATCACAGGAGGGGCATGAGCATCTAGCACCAACCAACACCCATCCATCACAGGGAAAGGTAGATAGAGCTTAGGAAAAATTCGTGCCATTAGGAAAATCCAAACCGCTCTGAGAACCGACACAGGAGAGAGAACAGGCCCGGTTCACAACGGACTCACCTAGCTTGAGCACAACAAGAGCCTTTGTCCACCAAAAAAAAATCCAAGAGAAACCTTCAACAGAAATAGCCAAGCCAATCAAGCCCAGGGGAAAAAAAGAACATGCGAATATAGGAAAAAATGAATCTACATCATCATCCTCAGGCTCATCTCCATCGCCATAGGATGAATTCAAAACTTCAGCTCTGCTCCTCTTCCCTCAGGTTCATGTTTACCGTGCAGGTTCTATTTTAGGGCAAGAGATATATCTAAAACAAGTCAAATTGGTTCAACATGGGATTCATTTTGTTGACTATCAACCTGATAACAAGGTATATCAATATAGTCACCTAATAATTGCTACCGCCCTACATCTTCATGTGGTTCCACATTCACGTGGACAGAAAAAATGGAGACTAGATAGTGATGATCATAAAAAAAAAGTTACATGTTATTGAAGAGCGGGCTGAACTAGAATGTTTGAGTTAGATTATATCCATGATTTTCAAGTTCACTTGTACATGTATAAACTCATATGCAATACTTGTTCAATCTAGTGAAGCTTTTGAAACTCATTTTGTCTAAATTCCCTATCATCTATTTCCAATTGAATTTGTGAACCTAGTGAAACTTTTTAAAATCATTTTGCGTAAATTCCAATTATATGCACATATTTGTTCCATGAAATTATTAAGTTCATGAATCTTTGATTTCATTTGAAAGTTCAACTACACTTATAGCATCATCTCTCACTTTTTTTGCTTGCATGTAAACTCATATATATGCTTTCAATACTTGTTTGAAACCTAGTGAAGTTTTTTAAAATCGTTTTGCCTAAATTACAATTATATACAGTATATTTGTTCCATGGAATTTTCAAGTTTAAGAATCATTGATTTCATTTGAAATTTCAACTCCACTTATAGATAGAAAAGTTATTATAGAGGGGGAGACAATTCTATAAAGAGAGAGGTATATATACTAGCACTTGCACCTAATGGAGGTTCAAGGAATACGCCAAGAGAAAACTAAATGTATGTTAATATGTTAGAGAGTATGTGTTTTGGATGTGCTGCAAATTCTAGTTGCATGTGGTGTAATTAAACAATTAATAATATGTGTTAAATAATGGAATGAAATAAATTTGGACATATCTAGATTTTTTCTTTAAAGAAATTAAATATTATCTAATTATAAAATATTTGCACATAGACTAATAGAAAATACTGCAAATGGAAATAGAATGTTCCCATCCAATTTCCAAATCAATATTTATATGACTTCTATGTGAAAAGTGAGATTTTGGAGGCTTTTACCTAATATTTAAAGGATTTTACCATTAAATGGTAGTTGAAACTTTTTTTCCAATGACTCAATAGTGGTTTGTAGGCATGAGACTTATTTCAGCCTCAAATCTCATAATACTTTAGCCTATTGGCTAATAAAGAGAGAAAAACTCAAAAGATAGAGAATGAGAGAAGGAGACAAATTAAGATAGATATATATTGAGAGAGAGAGAGAGATGGGGATAGAGATTGAAAGAGAAAGGAATAGAAAAAGAAAGAGAGCATGAGAGAGAAATATAAGAGTGTATAGGAGTGAATTTGTACCCTTTATGCAAATTTCCCTTTTTCCTTTCTCCACTTTAGAAAACCAAATTTAGAGGCTAAATTCCACATAAGCCCACACCTCCATTCCACTTGGTGCCTGTTTTGAGCATTGGCAGAGGAATTTTTGTCGGGGACACCCACACGGTGCATAGACGTTCATGCGGCGCACTTACGTCCCTGGAAAAATCTTGTGGCTGGAACCTGCAGAGGCATTACACTTCTCATTGGTAGTCAACTTGTAATGCCCTCTTCGGCCGACTAACCCAAATATGGCCGTTTTCTTCATCTTTCCTTCAAATTCTCTCCTTCTACATGCATTTCTTCTTCTTATATTTCAACTCAACTACTTCACACTCTCTTGCACTCATTTTTGCATTCCCAAGCACTTTTAGCAATACTTTTGCACTCCATAGCAGCAACAACTTCACTCCATCAATTTAGTAGAGCAAGTGTGGGACAACACCATTGCAACAGAGGGTCGAGTACTCTCATTTTCTCCCCCATTAGCCTTGAGTGCTCTTGGTGGAGGTGGTAAGATTCCCACTCCTCTCCTCTATTACTTGGTTGAGTAAGCACATTTACTATTTTGTAGTGTTTTAGTGTTCTTTACTCCATTTCCTTCTTTATCATACTTTTTCTCCATTGTTGCAAACTTGGTTGTCCGTGGAGGTAGAAACACCAAAGCAGGGTCTGACTAAGGCATATCCCTTAACAACCCCAACCAAATTTTTTTCTTCTTTGTGTGTAGGTGGACATGCTTCTGGGAGCTAGCTGGCGAACAAATTCCTTTGTGAGATCATTCTTACCATCCTAACTCTTGTGTATTTACTTTATCATATTAGAGCATATCTTGTCTACTTAATAGCATTGTTTTTCCCGTTTGGAAGTAGCTAGTTGGGTCATTAGTCTATTTTCTAGAGTTCAACCTTGTCTCTTTAGTCCTCTACTCGTACGGATGCGAGCGCACTTGAGAGATGCCAATGCACCATGCTGTCATCCTGGGACCGTACTTTCATCCTCAGGAAGAGATCTTATTGAGGTGTAGTGTTGAACCCAAAGACTGGCTCGCCTAGCCCCATTTTGTATTTCAAGTCTATAGAGTGATTGAAGGACCTTATAGTCCTCATCATTCTCATCCCATATTTCCTAACACCCAATTAAGCTGAGGTAAGTTAGAGCACCCTTCCACTCTTGGCTCTCCATGACCTGGGGCCTTGAATGTGGTTGGTTCCCCTCTCTTACATTTTTGGTGAACTTGACGTGAACCAATGTCTCTTCATCCATTGATGTTGAGGCTTGTCTTGTGTATTTTGTGACTATTGTATTCCTGAGTGTTGTGAAGGTTTATGAGCATCACAACCTAGTCCACAACTTCTGGGTATATTGTTAGGAGAAGTATACGACACCTGCCGATGGAAAGGACGAAGGTCACTACTAGTTTCTCTACAGGCCTTTTCTCTAGTCCAACCATTAGTCTAGTTGTGTAGGAGCAGTTGTTACCAGGTAGGATTCTCTAACGAGACTGATCACGTCCCCACTCCTCCTGCATACCCTACACCATCATCATTGGATGAGTATGAGGTTGTTCAAATCCCTTTATAATATTTATCCACCCTTAGCAAAGGGTTGGGTGCCTTATTAAATCACTTAGAAAGGAAATCAAAGATGGCTAGGGCCATTTGGGTCATTAGTGAATTAAGGTATATTATTGGAAAAAATCAAATAGGCTTGGAACTCCTGGCTAGTCTTACTAGTCTGAAAAAAGTGTGTGCTCCTTCAAACATTCCTAGCATTATGTGAGAAGCCACTTTTGAAGATTATGAGGGATAGTTAGGAGTATTGATGCCTCCCACGTCTGTCTACATGGCCGATGTGGTCCCTTCTATTAGCATCCATTTTGTCGCCAAAAAACCCAAAACTATCAAAGTAAACAAGGTCCCTTTGGGCTTTAGCTTCACCCCTCCTATCACCTCTAGTGGTGGAGGTTTTGGTGGGATGAGTGGTGGAGGCTTTGGTAGTGGCAGTGGATTTGGCAGTGGAGGTGGTTCTAGTGGAAGTGGTTTTGGTGGAGGTCATGGTGGTGGCTCTAGAAGTGAAGGTGGTTCTAGCGGAGGCCCTACTGGTGGCGGTGGATTTGGTAGTGGTTCTGGTGGAGGTCACACCACCGGCAGTTCCAAAGGTGTCTTTGGTGGTGGTTTTGGAGGAGGTTCCTCTAGCCCTCTATCTTATAATGACCCTATTTTGAACACCCTTCTTCAGAATATGGGAAAGATGTAGAGCCAGTTGGCGAGTCTCTCCCAAGCATCAACCTAGCCTATCTTCCAACCCTTCTTCTAGAATAGCCTGTTGTCAGTTGTAATTTTGAACACTCCTGTCCCTTAAGGAATGGAGATCCCTAAATTTGAAAACTATGGTGGTAAAGGGGACCCACAGACACATATGTCCACCTTTAATTCCTTTTGCACATATTTCTTCCACCACGATGCATTAATGAAGAAACTGTTTCCCCGATCACTCAATTATACAACACTAGAATGGTACTATTCTTTGTGTAACAATTCCATTTTCTCGTTTGACCAAATTGTAAATCAATTCCTTAGACAATTTCAAGCTAATATCAGGCCAAAGATGACCTTCTCGGATCTTCTCTAATGTAAACAAGGAGACAATGAAAAAATCACTAATGTCATAGCTTGCTATCAAGCACTCCTTTCACAAATATTATATTAGTTGCCTGATTTTGATGTACAAAAGGTATTCATAGGGAACTTACAAAGGCCTTGGAAAGAGAAGTTCACCCTTATGAAGTACCCTTCTTTCACATATTTGTGTGCAGCCCTACGAGAATACCAATAGACAGTTGTTCAGTTTAGGGGACCCTCCTTGTGCTCCCGTTGTATCAATCTCTGGGAAAGGTAAGGATGTTGTGAATATAGTAGTCGCTGCTGATGAAAATGGCCTTAGACGTAACCCAAAGTTCATAAAGTTATCATAATCTTATTCTTCTATCTTATAGAAGTTGTTGAAGGATCAAATCGTAACCTTATCGAGTCCTAAGCCTCTTAAGGAGCCTTACCCTAATTGGTATGATGGAAGTACTTATTGTCAGTACCATCAAGTTAATGGACATGATACCGAATGCTATATGCAACTGCGTCATGAGATATAGAACCACATCGAGGATAGTAACATTTATCTCGATGGGAGTAAACAAAATGCTAACAAATCAGTTGTGAAATCTAATAGTGAATTGCAGATATACACAGACCCATTTGCATCACATTCTGCTAACATGGCTATCGATCCCACTGATTCTATTACTCAAATCAAGGCCTATTGTAACATGGTCACAGTGACTTCTACTGCTCAACCTGCTCCTCCTGCTCTTGTACATGAATCCATTCCTCTGCAAGAGATGGTTGAAGTGGACGTTCCCATGGTTGAGCAAGAGCCTTCTGTTCCTTTGAAGCCTTCAACCTCTAGTTGAAAGAGTCAAAGAAACCTCCTTGTGCGTAAGCGCAAGCACCGAAAAAAGGCTCTTCTGGCTAAACAGGCTGCCTCATAGAGGAAGGAATAAGAGATGACTGCCACTGCTTTAGGGCCTCTTGTAGTGTCATCCTCTTCCCTTCCCTTTGCTTCCCTTAAGTCTAGTTTTGCGTTGCTTCTAACTTCCACTACGACTACGAATGCACCTGACCCCAAGGGGGAACAAGTTTTCATCACTCCTTCAGCGGAGCCACCTTTGTTGATGTTTGTTCCAGATGTCCCACCTTTCTTGAAGCCCGTAGATATGGCTAACACCTCGGTCGTATCTACTACGGTTCTTTCCTCCTCTTCCTTTGTACCTCTATTGTGGGGAGTTCGCCTCCTCCAACGAAGAAAAAGGTGGAGTGTGGTCCATCTAGCAACAAAGTACATAAGAAGATCCCACCTTCTCCAAAAAGTGGCACCACGCTGACTTGTTCTGTCCTAGTGACAAAACTAGTCTAGGCTTCCCCTGAGTTCATCACCACTCCTGAGTCATTCGGCGAGCCTAGCGGTGAATCTCGAGCGCAGCCTACCCTATCCATTGAAGTTAAACATGATGCTCATGTAGGGTTCATGTTTAACTCTATGGATGAAGTTCTGGCCTATTCAGTGATCTTTGCGAAATCGCTGACCCTAGCTCCACAAGAGCTTGACGAAGAAGACCTTGTGGGGCCCTCTTCCTTAGCCCTTATTGCAGGAGGGCTGGATGCTCCTCCTTTTAACACACCACCATTGCAGGTTCATCCTCCTTCCCCCTACGATGATATAGAGTGGGAAGCGGATGACCTCTTGGTCGATCAGTGTTACGAGCAGGCCTCTTCTTGATCTTTAGATTATGTGTGTGTGTGTTGTGATGTGTTCCCTCATGATCGTGCTATGTGTGTTTGGATGACCCTTGTCACCCATTTTGGTGCTTGGATACAGGTGTGGTTTTAGTGTCGTAAACCTTCTTCTATTTGTATCATCATTCTTCCATGTTTGTGCTTGATTTTTGGAAAATTGGGGATGATGCAAAGTGTTGGGGGCATTTAGGCTTCCCTTCCATGTTGACCCAATTTTTTATTTTTACTTTGTTTTCTTGTGCATTCTTTAGATGGTTTGATATAGTAGGGGGTTGATGAAAATTCATTTATATACTATTACTATACATATTGTAGACATTCAAATTTGATTGCTCCCATACGATCAAATTTACCTCTTTATTCATCCATTCCATCAATATTAATTTATTTAATTAATATTACACTTCCTACCTAAGTTTCTTAAAGTATTTAATTTAACAATTAAATGCTTTACCTTACACCTTTTTCCTCTCTAAATTAAATAAATACATCAATTTATTTAATTTAGTCATCTTAACCTTTTTTAATTAAAATTAATTTAAAATTCTTCTTTTCTCTCTCTTCCTGTCACATCCTCCATAATCCCTCTCTAATATGGATTAATTTAATTAATTCATGATTAAGATGTGCATCCTCTTAATCAAGGATTAATGTCACATCCTCCTACATTTGCCACTTGCTTCTAATCTCCCATTAATTACTTTAATCAGGTATTTGCAACACCTTAATCAAATTCATTAGCCACTTTTAGCACCCCTTTTTAGTCAACCTTTTCATTTTCCTTCTTAGCATTGACCCTCTTTCCCATGTGAATTTTTAATTCACATTTATTCATCTTAGGTCTCTCTCCTCCCCATGTGAATTTTTAATTCACATTTTATCCTTCCAAGACTTCTAGAACATTTGAATTGTCACCTCATCCACATGTGACCAATTCCCACCTTTTTGGAGACCCTCTCTTATCCATTAGATTCTCCTAAGAATGTGAATTTTTAATTCACATTTATTTCTCCAACCACTTTCTCATTTCCCATGGAGATTTTTGAGGAATTCCAAAATTCCTCAAATGCCGCTTTCATTCTCACTTGGGGACAAGAATTTCGTTTTTGAGGAAATGTTCTCACTCCCCAAGGTACTTGGAAGGTACGTGTCCTTCCTCCACATCATGTACTCTCCTCCCACATCACCTACACATCATCTCACCCTTAGCCACTTCACATTCCACATGTCAAAATGTGAGGGCTTGTGAGTCCTCAACTCACCTTAGCCCTTCATCTTGGCCTTGTTGGATAAATATCAACCATTGAATTCTCTAGAGAATTCAATCTCCTCTATAAATACCCCCTCCTCTAAGGCATTTTCAACACTTAGTCATTTTGCACCTACATGCTGTCATTTTGTTCACTCATTTTACAAGCATTTTCTCTCATCTAGCCATCCATTTTAGCCATTTGCATTTGCATCCCACCATATAGTTAATCTTGCATTTAGCTACATCAATTTCCATCTAAGGAGCATACAAAGTAATCAAAATCAAGGGCCAACCAAAGAATTTCAACAACAAAGAAGGTATAATCATCTTCAATCTTCATTTTAGCTTATTTCTTTGTTTCATCATTCCTTAGGCTAATCTTTTTGAGGTGTTCTTTGTGTTTTTCCATTGCATTTTAGTTGTTTTTCATCATTAGAATAGGTAAAACTCAAAGGTTCACACACACACACACACACATATATATATATTTATGAGTAGTTTTGACCCTAAAATATTAGGCTACCCATGTGTCATTTGTTTGTGTTTTTCTCTTATGCTTTCTCTTTATCTTTCTCTCTTCTTTGCTTGAGTTGTCCCTCTCATGTGTGACAACGTTGCTTCTACAACATTTTAACTTTCAGAAAATGCATTCGTTGCCAACGAATGCTTTCTTGAAAATATTCACAAACCTTTCTTCATAATCACATTCTAAACTTGGAACCCTAATGGAACATGTTTCCTTCATCATGGGTTTGTAAAGAAAGAAATTGAAAACCTTCCTCTGAATTGGGAACAACTTTGAACTTCCCCTCACGTGGGGGCATATTCTTCCATTCGAATTCATTGATGAAGTGAACATCTTTCAAAAGGATCCCTTGATGATGGATCAATTTGAGAAAGAAAACATCTGCTTTCAAACTATGCGTCCCTTGAATGGACCCCTTCTTCACGACAAGTTCCTGAGGGACCCCTTTGAAAGTCTTCCAAATTGCTGACGATCTGCATGATTTTCCACTTACTCGCCTACGTGGCCGCTTTCTAACTTTGTTTGAGTCTATTTTCCTAGGTTCCTCCATGCAAGAGATCTTGGGGGATACCTCCCTATAGGTCTAAGGGTCTGTAGGGAACTTCCTTTGAGCTTCCTCCATGTGAGAGATCTTGGGAGTGGCTCCCCTACAGGTCTGTGGATCTGTAGGGAACTTTCTTGAGCTTCCTCCATGCGAGAGATCTTTGGGTGGCTCCCTTGTAGGTTTGCGGGCTTGTAGGGAGCTTTCTTGGGTTTCCTTCATGCGAGAGATCTTGAAGGGCACCTTCCCTATAGGTCTGTGGGTCTATAGGGCGCTTTCATGGCTTCCTCCATGTGAGAGATCCTTGGGGATGCTTCCTGGGTATCCTCCATGTGAAAGTTCTTGGGGGAAACCATCCTTGTAGGTATGCAAGCCTGTAAGGTGCTTACTTAATAGGGCTTCCTTCATGTGAGAGATCTTGGGGGTTGCCTCCTTGTAGGTCTGTGGGCCTATAAGATGCTTTCTTTCTTCATCTTCATAGTTCTGAGATGCTAAGAAGTCCTTTGCTTGCCCTGCACCTACATGTTCATCAGATAGTGGTATGCTTCCTCGATGGTTTAGGTATACATTTCTAACCCTATTATTCTCTGATCTACTTTACCGAAGCACTCATCAGTATTCGTGCTCACTAAAGTGGGGGAAAAATGTATAGGAGTAAATTTGCACCCCTTATGCAAATTCCACATAGGCTCGCTGCCTTCATTCCACTTGGTGCCTGTTTTGAGTGTTGGTAGAGGAATTTCTATCGAGGACGCCCACACAGTGCACAAATTTCCACATGGCGAATAGACATCCTTGGAAGATTCTTATGGATGGGACATGCAGACGCATTACACTTCTCATTGGTAGTCGACTTGTAATGCCCTCTTCGGCTGATTGACTCAAATACGGAAGTTTTCTTCATCTTTCCTTAAAATTCCCTCCTTCTACATGCATTTCTTCTTCCAAGCTTTCAAGTCAACTTCTTCACACTCTCTTGCACTCACTTCTTGCATTCCCAAGCACTTTTAGCGACACTTTTGTACTCCATAGCAACAACAACTTCACTCCATCAATTTAGTAGAGTGAGTGTGGGACAACACCATTGCAATAGAGGCTCAAGTACTCTCATTTTCTTCCCCATTAGCCTTGAGTGCTCTTGGTGGAGGTGGTAAGCTTCCCACTCCTCTCCTCTATTACCTGGTTGAGTAAGCACATTTACTATTTTGTAGTGTTTTAGTGTCCTTTACTTCATTTCCTTCTTTATCATAGTTTTTCTCCATTGTTACAAACTTGGTTGTCCATGGAGGTGGAAACACCAAAATGGGGGTCTGACTAAAACAAACCCCTTAACAGACCCAACCAAGTTTTCCTCTTCTTTGTGTGTAGGTGGATGTGCTTCTGGGAGCTATCTGGTGAACAAATTCCTTTGTGAGATCATTCTTGCCACCCTAACTCTTATTTATTTACTTTATCATATTAGAGCATATCTTGTCTACTTCATAGTGTTGTTTTGGCCCTTTGGAAGTAGCTGGCTAGGCTGTTAGTTTGTTTTCTAGAGTTCAACCTTGTCTCTTTAGTCCTCTGGTCATATGGACGCTAGCACACTTGAGAGACACCAGCATGTCGCACTATCATCTCAAGATTGTGATTTCGTCCTCAGGCAAAGAGCTTCCTGAGGTGTAGTGTTGAACCCAAAGACTAGCTCACCTAATCCCATTCTGTATTTTGAGTCTGTAGAGTGATTGAAGGACCTTATAGTCCTCATCATTCTCATCCCGCATTTCCTAACACCCTATTAAGTAGAGGTAAGTTAGGGCAGCCTTCCACTCTTGGCTCTGTGTGACCTGGGGCCTTGAACATGGTTGGTCCCCCTCTCTTACAAATAGATACATGGGAAAAGAGAGATAGAAAATGGAAACTAACTTTTGATTGGTCATTTCATGTCAACAATCCAAGGATGACATGTGTCCTTGGGGAGTTATGCTCAAGGTAGCATTTCATTTGATTAAGGATGTGATAATTCACCTTTAAGACCTCTTCAATGTACCCATTGCACACTTAAGAAGACAAACATATAGAGAGAGAAATAGAGAAAGAGAAAGGAAGAGAAAAGGGAGAGGGATATAGAGATAATATATAGATAGGAGGAGAGAGAAAAAATAGAAAGAGAGCAAGAGAGAGGGAGAAAAATGAGAAAAAGGAGGAGAAAGAGATGAATATAGATAAAGAGAGGGGAACAAAGATAGAAATAAAGGGATAAAAAGAGGGATAGGGAGAAAAAAAGAGAAAAGAGAGAAACAAAGATGGAGATAGAGATAGAGAGAGAAAGAGATAAATAGAAATAGAGAGATAAAGAGGGAGACAAAGAGATATAGAGAAATAAAGAGGGACAAAGAAAGAGGTAGAGATAGCGAGGGAGATAGAGAAAAATAGATAAAGGAAAAGACAAAGAGAGAATAGGAGAGATACATAGATAGAGATAAAGTCACACATATCTCTCTATCTCTCTTTCTCTTCCCATAAATCTCTCTCTTTCTCTTCCCATGTATCTCTATCCCTCCCTACTTCTTTCTCCCTTTCTCTATCTCCCCCTATTTCTCTCTCCCTCTCACCATCTCTAATTTTCTTTGTTTTTATATCTCTTTGACTCTCTCTCCATATCCTCCCCTATCTATGTCTCCTTATATATCTCTCTCTGTCACTACATCTCACCATCTATATATATTTATCTCCCCCTCTCCCTCTTCCTCTATATCTCTCTACACATGTCTCACTCTCTCTATCCATCCATCTATCTCCCTCTCTATCCCTCTCTATATATTTATCTCTTCCATATCTATATATCCTTTTCTCCTCTCTCTCTTTATCTATCCCTCTCGTTCTCTCATTTTCTCCATATTCCTCTCCTTATCCTTCTCCATCTCCATACCTATCTCTATCTTCCTATCTATCTCTATCTCCTTACCCCTATCTCTTTTTCTCTTCCCCCCTCTATCTCTCCCTCTTTCTATCCCTACCTCTTCCTCCCTCTCTCCCTTTCTCCTTATTACAAACATAACATGATCCTGTTGGTAATGGAGCCTAATTATCTTCTTGATTCAAAGGTTTTATTTCAATCACTCTCTATCCATCCATTTATCTCCCTCTCTATCCCTCTCTATATATTTATCTCTTCCATCTCTATAGATCCTTCTCTCCTCTCTCTCTTTATCTCTCCCTCTCCTTCTCTCCTCTCACTATCCCTCTCCCTCTCCTTCTCCTTCTCCATCTCTATCTCTATATTCCTATCTATCTCTATCTCCTTACCCCTCTCTCTCTCGCTCTTCCCCCTCTAACTATTCCTCCCTTTCTATGTCTCTCCCTCTCCCTCTATATATATTGAGCTATCTCTTCTTCTCTCCCCCATATTATTCTCTCTCTCCCTCCCTCCCCCCTCTTCTTTCTCTCCCTCTTCTACCTATCTCTCTCCCTCTCTCCCCCTCTTCTCTCTTCCTCTTTGACCTATCTCTCTCCCTTTCTCCCCCTCTTCTCTCCCTTTCTCTCCCTCTCTCTCTATATTCCCCCTCTCTCTATCTCTCCCCATATCTCTCTCCCTCACTCCCTTCCTATCCCCCTATCTATCTCTCTATCTCTACCTCTCTCTCCCTTTCTCTTCCCATATATCTCTATCCCCCCTACTTCTTTCTCCCTTCCTCTATATCCCCCTATTTCTCTCTCCCTCTCACCATCTCTAATTCTCTTTGTTTGTCTCTCTCTCTCTCTCTCCATATCCTCCCCTATCTATGTCTCCTTATATCTCTATCTTTCTATCAATACATCTCACCATATATATATATATATTATCTCTCCCTCTCCCTCTTCCTCTATATCTCTCTAGACATGTATCACTCTCTCTATCCATTCATCTATCTCCCTCTCTATCCCTCTCTATATATTTATCTCTTCCATCTCTATATATCCTTCTCTCCCCTCTCTCTTTATCTCTCCCTCTCCTTCTCCATCTCCATACCTATCTATATCTTCCTATCTATCTCTATGTCCTAACCCCTCTCTCTCTCTTTCTCTTCCCTCCTCTATCTCTCCCTCTTACTATCCCTACCTCTCCCTCTCTCCTTATTGCAAACATAACATGATCCTATTGGTAATGGAGCCTAATTATCTTCTTGATTCAAAGGTTTTATTTCAATCACTCCCTATCCATCCATCTATCTCCCTCTCTATCCCTCTCTATATATTTATCTCTTCCATCTCTATATATCCTTCTCTCCTCTCTCTCTCTTTATCTCTCCCTCTCCTTCTCTCCTCTCACTATCCCTCTCCTTCTCCTTCTCCTTCTCCTTCTCCATCTCCATCTCTATCTCTATCCTCCTATCTATCTCTGTCTCCTTCCCCCTCTCTCTCCTGCTCTTCCCCCTCTAACTCTCCCTCCCTTTCTATGTCTCTCCCTCTCCCTCTATATATATTGAGCTATCTCTCCCTCTCTGCCCCATATTCTTCTCTCTCCCTCTCTTCATATCACTCTCCCTCCCTTCACCCTCTTCTTTCTCTCCCTCTCTCCCCCTCTTCTCTCTCTTCCTCTTCGACCTATCTCTCTATCTCTCTTTCTCTTCCCATATATCTCTATCTCTCCCTACTTCTTTCTCCCTTTCTCTATCTCCCCCTATTTCTCTCTCCCTCTCACCATCTCTAATTCTCTTTGTTTGTCTATCTCTTTCTCTCTCTCTCTCTCTCTCTCCATATCCTCCCATATCTATATATCCTTATATAACTATCTCTCTATCACTCTATCTCACCATCTATATATCTTTATCTCTCCCTCCCTCTCCATCTTCCTCTATATCTCTCTATCTCATCGTCTCTATCTCTCCCTCCTATCTCCCTATATCTCTCTATCTATTTGTCTCCCTCTTCCTCTCTCACTCTTTCTTCATCTCTACCTCTATTTTCCTCTCTCCCCCTTTATCTCTAGACATGTCCGCCTCTCTCTATCCATCCATATATTTATCCCTTTGTATCCCTCTATATATTTATCTATTACATCTCTATATATCCTTCTATTCTCTCTCTCCTTCTCTCCTCTCCATACCCCTCTCCTCCTTCTCCATCTACATATCTATCTCTATCTCCTTACCCCTCTCTCTCTCACTCTTCCCCCCTCTATCTCTCCCTCTTTCTATCCTTACCTCTCCCTCTCTCTCTCCCTCTCTCCTTATTGCAAACATAACATGAGCCTATTTGTAATGGAGCCTAATTATCTTCTTGATTCAAAGGTTTTATTGCAATCATGTTTGGTTCCATATAAGTGGATGAATAGTTTATTTTAAGCTATCACTTTTCCATTTAGACCTTTGTTGCACAAACAACATCATTTGCTAAATTGTCTACCAATTGACCTCATCTACTACATAAATGTATACAAAAAATAGACCAAAATTTATCCTAATTTACCTTCCACACTTCTTCAACATACCCATTGTACACTAAGGTGCAATTTCTAGTATTTATATGCATATGGGAAAAAAAAAAACTAAAATGGATTCATCAGCCAAGGGTTTGAGTGGGCATTGGCCAAGAGTCCGATTGAACCAACTTGACCAAAAAAATTTAACATTATTTTGAAAGGGTTCAATCGAACCAGGGTTTGTTCGAACCCACATTCGAGAAAATAGTGGCTTGAATGAACCCCCCTTTTCTCCCCTTCTCCCCCTCTGGTACCAAAAATATACAATTTTTTTCCCTTCGAAGCTCGAGTTGAGGATGAAAATGGAGGAGAATTCACAAACCCAACTAGATGATAGAAGGCCTCGGAATGAGCTATCCATCGAATATAATTTTAATATGTTTTGGTTTTATTATGGATTTTTTTTTTTAGTTTGATTAAACATAGGTTTTTCACCAAAAAGCAAGCTCTCTATTTTGCACATGTGAAAAAATAACATATTATGAAAATAAAATTCTTAAAAATATGTGCAGGATAGGTATTGATGTCCTTGATCTAGTAAAAAAATTTGAATTTTTATACATACAAAAAAAGTTATGTTGTATATGGTCCGCCTATGTCTAAATTATAATTGGTTTGACTTCAAAACTTGATTAAGGAAAAGATATTCAATAAAACACTATGAAACCAAATGAAAGTGTTAGATATCATAGTTAAAAATCTAAATTAAAAAAAAAAGAATTGTATCCTTCATGGAAAACAAGTTATGTTGTATACGGTGAGAATCACTCCTTAAAAATGGTGTTTACTAAAGAAAACTAGTTTTTGAAGGAGATGGAAAAAGAAGTGCAATCTGATTCCAAAATATTGTTAAAAAATATATTTGGAATCTACAGACAAAATTTCAAAAATCACTAGTTTGCATCATCTTCAAATTCCTCAAGGTTTAGCCACTATAGGTTCCCGAAAGTGGAGATTTAGTTAGAAAAAATTAGTTCAGTGTCCAGTTTGGCCAAAAATTGTAAACTAGTATTGTGGGATCACCCACCATCATTAATTTAAACACCTTGGAAATTGTATGTCCTAGACTTAGGTCTGACGACCCATTCCCCCAAGGGAAAATGGGTCCCCTCTAAATGCTAGGACCCAATTTTAATATGTTTTTGGTGGTATATTAATGATTTAAATTCAAGTTTTAAATTTCTCGGCTTGTGGAATCTAATTTTTGGGAAATTAGATAAACACCTACAAATACATAGTTATTTTATCAACTCAAATCTAAGACACACTATCAAGAGTTTGTTGGAAATAGGATGCCATTTAATTGCAATCCTAAACATTATTTATTTCATGTGTCTCCTAAGTCCTTGGAAAGTGTTCTCAAACACTAGGATTAGAGAGAGATTAACTTTGGATGAAATAATCATGTTAATTTACATTTGTAATTAATTCTAAATGTTAGGAGCATGTGAGGGCATCCAATATGAGTTCCTAAATAATAGGAGCACATGGGGTGCCCACATGGAAGGTGGCACTCACCTTGAGTTTAGTTAACTATTTGGACTAAGAGATAACACTTATGAATGCATGTAAAGATCCTAGGAGTTGGGGATTGATGTTTACATGCATAAAGTTCAGTTCAGAATCAATTTAGTTTAGTTTAGTTTAGTTCAGTCCAGTTCAATTTAGTTATGGTTTAGTTATCTTTAGTTAGTTTTAGTTGAATGCTAGTTGACTTCAGTTAACTTGGAATGCATGACTAATGACTTGAGTTGCATGATAGATAATAGGTGACTTCCTTCAATTAACAGAGGATGACCATTCTTGCATGAATGGTGGAGAGATATGTTTCAGTTAACAGAAAATGACTTGGACCCACTTTGAGCGACCAATTTGGCTTCTTGGAATTATCTCCTTTGCATGTTAGATATTTTAGAAGGCCGAGTTAAGTGGGCCCATTACTGGGCACAAACTTTGAGTATAAGCCTTGAAGATATTTACGGAATACAGATTGAGTTAGTACTTCAGTTTGGGATGCCCAAATGGATGAAGGAGATGATTTGACATTGTTCTTCAAGGTTAAACTCTACTTCCAAGAGATAGGCGTACCTTTTAGGAGATAGGGATTGAGCTTTGTAATTGTAACTCTTTTGGAGTTTACAAAGTTGTTTATTGCCTATATATCTCAAGCAAGTTGAAGAGAGTTTGGGTCAGTTTTATTGCAGGTTGTGAAGAATATTTGTTGAATGAAGAAGAAGGATCTCAAGGAAGGATTGGAATTATTGTAATCTACTTCAAAGATTAAATAATACATTGATTCTTGGTGGAGTTTTTTCCCAAAAGGGTTTCTCCACAGTATATGTTGTGTATCTTCTAATATCCTATCTAATTCTTCTACGACTTATGTCTTCATTCTACAAATGATAAAATGAATTAATCAGATAATCACCCACAAAGAATCCATAACAAAGAATACATATTTAGATCAGCAAGTATAATAGTTTTAAAAAGTATTAAGCTACATAAACACCTCAATTTTCAACAAAGTTCACAAGAGAAAGTATTATTGTCAACATCATTGAAAAGCATATTTATTAGTCATCTACAATAGCAATCAAGATCATATCATCATGTCAAGATTCATGTGTGTTCATATCATGTTTTGGAGCTAACATTGTGATGTAGGTTTCAAGCATTCAAGCATCAGATCAAGCAATCATTCAAGCCAATTCAATATAAGAACTAGGCCTTAGAGAGATGTGTTAGACTTTATTCCTCTAAGAGCAGCCATTAAGGGTTTGGTGAGTTGTGACATAGCTTTATTCATTCATCACATTCCTTCCATTATATCATTATTCTATCATCAAGCTTTAATTACCAAATCGGGGTTTGACCAAGGCTAACCCCTATTCACCCAAAAATAAACAATTTTTCTTCTCTCTTTGTATGTATATATTTAGAGGTGAAGAAGGATTGAAGATTGATCAAAAGAGAAATTTTGCAAAGTTTTCAAAATTGTCAAGTCACATAAACTCACCTACATATTTTATTTTTTAATTTTCAATAGTGAAGAAATCAGAATCCTAGATCCAGGATCCAAGGACTATAAAAGTAGATTTTTGACCCCTATCCAGAGACCCATTCACCTTAAGGTGAATATGTCCTTTAGAAATGTTTAAAACCAACTTTTGGTGCCAAGTACATATCACTCTACCCTTCTTAGATCTTCTTGTAGCTTGATGTTTCTGTTTCTTCTATCATAATACCCTGCATTTAAAGTATTACACCATTTAATTGAGTTTATTAATGCATTTAAATTTATTTCCCAAAATAACCAATCAGTTATTTTTATTATAAAAAAACAACAAACCTTCCTAATAGGTTTCACTCACCTCAAGGTTGAAAGTCAATACTATCCTTGGGAGATCTCTTTTTCTATTGAAATTAGGAAAAAAGGTGTGTTTGAGGTGTCCCTCCTTTCTATTTTGGAAAACGACCACTTTTTTCATCATTTGAGGAAGGAATGATAGGTTTTTGGAGAAAACCAAATTAGATGGTGGAAGAACCCCTTTGATAGGTGTGGGGTTCACGAGTAGCTTGGATATGGGTGATGGTATCTTGTGGAGGATTAGGATCATGACATGTGTTGGCTTTCAGTTGTTTATGTGTTAGTTTGTCCTTAATGCCAAAATTGTTTATGCAGTGCTTTAGTATTCATGTTGATTTCACACATGGATGTTATGCAGGTACATGATATATTGCCTATGGAAATTCATTGGGATCATATTGATTCAGGTTTTTGATATATATTTGCTGAGGCTGACAATGTTCATTACTTGTGTTTCAGTTCGATTTCTCAAAGACTACTTGTCAGTGATTGCCATAGGTATATTGTAGGGAACACCATTCAAAACAAGGCATGCATTTGCTTCAGGGTATATATATTTTGTTTCAGGTATATATGGCTTATCATCATTACAAGTCTTAGGTTGATCACTTTCAAATTGTGGTATATTCAACTTGATCTTTTGCAAGTTGTTTTCACATGATATATGAATGACACGTTTCATGTTTGCACAAATATATTCAAGTTTATGAAAGGAATAGGAATGCAGATTACAAGTTTTAAACTTGTATATATATTCTCTTCATTGATATTTAGTGTGCAAATATTTTACTTCTGAGCAACTTGAATAGTCACATTGTATGTGACATCGACATTAGAGAAGTATATTCACATTGAAAGTCACATAGTAGTGGCTAAGTTATCGGGCAACATCATCTAAAGGTTTATATTTGGTTTTAATTGGAAGGTGAATGACTTTGATTAAAGTCATATGGAAATATGTTTCGATGGTATTGTTGTATCAATTTTAAATGATAAGTCACAATATACATGTGACTAACACCGACAACAACTATTATAATTATTTTCATTGACAAGGATATCATTTGGCATAAGTGATGTTATGTTTATTTGTCGGCAAGTTTAGCAGGGATATTATTGCGGACTTCAAAATGATTATGTTGGATAAAGTCGACATGGACAATGGATCCTAGGTCACGATGAAGCTCAGATTTCAAATGATTATATACTTCTGAAAAGTCTTTGAAGGATTTGAAGGAATTGCAAAGCATAATTGTTATTGTTTCATTGTGTAAACTTGTGAAACCCTAGCCACCACCATGGAATTGTGATTGCAGATTTCTGGTAAAATACTTAACTGAGGAAGTTGAAAACAGGTAGAGCTTTTTGATGGAAGACTTCAGCTGGATAGTTTTGGAATGGTTCTTTTGGTATTTGTTTATTTTCATTCCTCCTTAAACAGGTATTAAAGTTAACACTATTTACGTGATTTGATCATTTTTGTTAAGGTAATAACAATGAAGATTCAGTGGTTAATGTTATTTGAAACCCATGATTATTTCTTAGCAAACAAATAAAGGGTTAATGCATTCAATTATTCCAATCTAGAAATTTTGATAAGAACATATGATTCTTGAAAGAGTTAGTTGAAAAATCTTTAGGGTTCTTCTCTTGTAACCCTAACTTGAATTGGTTTTACAGTTATTCAAATTGCATACAAAGATTATTATTTGCAGAGTCTTTAAAAGATGATCTTCAGGCATTTTAATGTGGATATGAGAGACGAATATGAACCTTTAGACACATTGTGCAAAATTTGTACTGCATTGAAAATATTTTATTATGATTCTCATATTATTGTATTTAAGGAAGATGTCATTCTCATACAACATTCTTCAATGCGCTTATTGAAAATTTTTATAGTCTTCTATTGAAATTCTAGGACTGCATATTGCACTTCTAGGGTTCTGGTAGAATACTATAATTGAGTTGCATTGTAATGGATTTGGTGCTCCTAAAGTTGGTTCTCTAAATTAGTGAGGGGTTGGTGCTCCTAAATTGTGTAGAGTTGGTGCTCTATCTGAATAAAGAAAGATTTTTCAAGTGGTTTTTATTTCCCTAGAGGGTTTTCCACTCAAGACAAAAAAATTTGTTATGTGGTGATTTTATGTGTGTGATCTTTTTCTTATCAGTCTAATTTTAATATGTTTTCAAATGCATAATTATCAGTCTTTCATATTTTCCATTGTTATGCCACATTTCATATCAATCTTTCATATCTGTCAATGCACATTTCATGCATAAAAGGTTCTATTATTAATGTGAGCTCTGATACATGTGAAAGTGTTAAGTTCATCCTCTGTTAATGTTTCATGTTTAATTCATGGTTCATGCAAATACAATACTATTCATGCATAAGTCAAATTTATTCTTTGAGCTGTAATTTGGTATTTTGATTTAAAAGTCAAGTTCACTTCACATACTATCATTTGTTCTCTTGATTCAAAAGCAAGCACAAATTCTTTTTTTTGAAAAAGTATTGTGACTTTAGTAAATCACTGATTCAACCCCCCCCCCTCTCTTAGTGATTTTAGTCTTCCAACAACATGGAGATGAAGAGATTCTTTTATATTGAGATGGGGTAGGATAATGGGATGGAGGGGGACCATAAGATGGAGTGGAAGGGAGGAAATCATGAGAGGGGTGAAGGGAAACTTTGATCTTGACATGGAGAGGAATTGGGAGAAGGTATGGAAGGGATATGATTATAAGATGGAGGGATGTTTTTCTCTTGATTAGGAAGGGAATCATGAGGTGGAAGGGGATCATGTGATGGCATGGAAGGTATGAGATCATGATATCGAAGGAGATCATTGGATGGAATGGGAGGGATGTTTAAATCTTGACATGAAGGAGAATCCATGCTGGAATGATTTCGACTAATAGATTGAGATAGTTCATTTTATGTGGATGGTGCGATGGGAGAGGAAGGTTGGATAGATTCTTCTAATTGGGTGGATAGAGGGATAGGAGATTCATGAGGATTAGGGGATGGGGGTTGAAAAGTTTTGATGCAATGGATGGTATTAGGCTTTTGGAGGGGAATAATTGGTTTGGGGTGACATGGTTCCACAATATTATGATAGGGACTTATAATGAATTATTTGCTAGTATTCCTCGAGAGGATCATTAAAGACATGTGATGAAGTGGATTTGTAAGATTGGGGTGATGTTTATTGTAAGGATGTGAGAGATCAATAAGTAGAATATGAAGTAGAAGCTTCCATGGATTGGTAAATTGAGGATGAGGATGATCTTGAAAAGGAGTTTGAGATGGGGATTGGATTGGAGGGGAATTTTGATAGGGGATTGCTTTCCCTTGTCAAAGGAAGGGGAAAGATAAGAAATATATGGATTGGAATTTGGTGGAGGTACAGAGAATGGAAGTTTGGCACCAAGACTAAGGAAGTATCTAAGTATGGCATCCTTATAATTTTTGAAGTAGTGGGTGAGGATGAAATAAGTAGTGGTGAATGTGTATGACATGGATGGTAAGGATGCAGGTGGGAATTGAGATGAAATTTGAATAGGGGTTTGGTTTCTCTTGTAAAAGGAAGGTGTAGGATGGATAGTAGAAGATGGATTAGAATTTGGTAGAGGTAGGGAGGGTGGAATTTTAGCACCAATGCTAAGGAGGTATCTAGGCATGGCCTCTTTATCATTTTTAAAGTGATAGGCAAGGGAAAAATTAGTGAAGGCTTGGTGATTGGAAAAGGGATGGGTAAAGTCTTGAATATAGGAAGAGGTGGTGGATGGGGATAGATCATTTTTATCCACAAGATTCTCATTATCATCATAGTGATCATATTTAGCTTGGTCAATAAGGCTATCCCCATAATCCTCATCAATGTAATTATGTTTATCCTTAATCACAAATTTTTTCCTTGTTCGGGGAAGGTGCAAATTCATAATGTTGGAGGGAATTGGGATGAATGAAGGTGGATTAGAAATATTGAATTGGATGGAGGATAATTAGATGGTTAGACATGGTAAATGATTTATTGGAAGAGGAAAGTTTGGGATTGACTTTTTATGAGGGTGGAAATTAGGATGATGAATTATAAATAGATTGTGGATTAGAAGAGTATGACCTAAGGATTAGGATGAAGGATTCAATTTGAGTTGGATTAAGGAAGGTTTGGATTGGAGAGATTTGGAATGAATATGTGGATGAAGGATTAGGTTGGATGAGAAATTGGGTTGGAAATATCATAATGGGTAAGGAAGTAGGTTGGAAAGATTTAGAAGATTTGGATGGATAGGGGATAATATTGGAAGGAGGATAGATGGATTAGATGATTTGGATAGATGAAGGATTAGATAAATGGACTTGAACGAATATATTGAAATATTTGTTGGATTAGGATGGAGGTTTTTCTTTCTTGACTATGAGATAGGTTTGAAAGTACATAAACAAATGAAGTGGCTTGAGGAATTGGGAAGATAGGTATACACTGGTTTAGAATAATAATACACACCAATCACTTGCAAAAAATTATAATTATTCAAGTGGGAGTGTTAACTTAGTGTGGAACCACCATCCAAAAGGATAATATCTCAAGATTAGTTCAAGGCACTTATCTCTCAAGAGTCAATAGATAGGGATCTAGTGGCACAAGGACTCAACTGTTCCCTTTCTTTGGATGTCCTAAGACCTTGCCCAAAGGGCTTCTATCTCTACTCAGGGAGATACATGGTGAGTAGCTTCAAACGTGATACTATACCTTGCACCACACTAAGCAATGATCAAGAGGTCTTAAACTAGTATGAATAAGGTTGTTAAGGATTCCTCTAACTACCTCAAGGGTATGTGAGGCCCAAATTTGTAGATGAAATAGAATAATGCCAAACAATTGGGAGGAGAGGGTAACTCACTCTCCACTTTCACTTATCCAAGCTATAAATTTCTTGGAGGCCTAGCCCAAATTGACAAAATTTTACTTCTAAAAGAGGTGTCTTTTGATTCACATCCCACTCTTTATACTCTGCTAAAACAAAAGAGTCAAGGTCATCCCCTAGTGTGATGAAATCCATAATCAGGCCTCCTAAAAGGAATGATCCAAGTGTTTTTATCACCCAAAATCACATGAAGTGAAAGTGGAGAGCATACACATGTTGGGTTACTTGGGATGACAAAGAAAATAAAATAGTAAGTGATGTTTTGATCCTTAAGATCACACTAGGTACGAGAGGAGAGAATACACACCACTCACTCAAAGACAAAACAAACAAAGTTTATTAACCTTAAGAAAGAGAAATGTGCCTAGATTAGCAGAAAAAACTAATCATTGGACAAGAACATTTACAAGAAATATGTTAGTAGTTTAATGATCTTTTCCCTTGACAAGCTATTTCAGGCTACGCAACAAGGGATTAGATGAAAAAGTGATCAAAGAAAAATGATTGTTAGCATTGAGATAACTATAAAAATTTGGAACCCTTTTGTGGGGTTGGTACACTCACCCCAATAATAGGGGAGTACATGGGGATAAATGTGATCCCTTTCTAATAGAGGTTTGAGGATGACGCCCCCAAAAGGATTTTTTTTTTATAAGAAAAAAGATAAAATTTGAAAAATATTATGAAAAAAATTTAACAAAAACACATCTCTATAAAACACAGGCATTGCAAGGCCAAATAGAGGTTCCTTTTGGCATAATAGAAGCATAGAGACATAGAAAAAGAAAAAAAACCTATACAAAGGCGTGAATCTATGAAGATGAAGTGCAACAAGTCAAAACTAAGGTGTGAAAGGTAAAAAAAAAATCATGGAAAGTCATAACATAGGCTCAAATTTGTAAGACAGAGGCACTAAAATTAAGCATGAAGGCACAACAAGTCAAAATGTATGCTCAAAAAGTCAGAACAGAGGTGCAAAAAGTTAGAACATAGGACCACATGAATAGAACATAAGTGTGTTTTTGTAGAAACCCTATATCTTAAGGAAAAATGATAGCTAACCCTATTTTCTACAAAATAGAATGTAAGGAAAATCTAAAACATGCAAAGAAGATAAATTAGCAAAAGATGCAAGAAGGATGTTAGGAAAAATGCATAATCAAATAGAGAAAAATAAAGGGTTAGCACTAAGAACAACTAAAAATTCAACCAGAACGCAGTCATAATTTTGTGAAACATGTGCATAGCTTTGCAAAATGTGAGCATAATTTTTCACACAGAAGCACAACAAGATATAATAGAAGCACTGAAAGTCACCATGAAAGCGTAGTTCTACCAAATAGAAGTGTCTAAAGTCACAATAGAAGCATGATTTTCTTCTAAAAAAAGAGTTTAATAACAAAGCCAAGCACTGAATAGGAACTTGCAACTAAGAACTTAACAAAAACTTATAAAAACATTCAAAATAGGGATGTGGGTCCAATTGGATGTGCCAAAATGAGGACAAGAAAATAGATTGAAGGTAAATAATATAGAAGATAAGATAATACACACACAATACCTTCACCTAATGTTGGTGTAGGTTTTTATTTCCTAGTGGGTTAATTTGTTTTCCCTTAGTTATCAGTTTTTCCTACACTTTTATTAAGCTTGCTTAGGATAATAAAGTGGGTTAATTATTTAATAACTAGGAGATAAAGTGATGAGTTGTCCTCCACCTTTTAAGGGTGGAGTATTTACTTTTTGATCACTTTATTTAATGTTGGTGGTTTTAGTGGTCAATTCTCATTGGCTAATTTGCCACCTCCATCCTCTCCTAAGTTCCATATAAACCCACTTCCTAGATTGTATTTTGCATCCATTCATTCTCTTGTAGTGTTTCATACTTTGTCATACATGCACCTTGATGCATGCAGTCATTATTTTGCATCATTTCTTTGCATCAATCAAACTTGGAAGCTCTTAATGCATTATGTCATATTGACATTGCATAATCTCTTGGATTTCTGGTGTGAATTCTTTATGTTTTTCCAGTTTATGTAGCTTTGATTTTCTCTTAAAAAGGTCATTGGGTTATTCAATCTATTTCAGATTTCTAACACCTAAAACCCTTCTTTCTCCTCAGATAGAACTGAGGTGGAGTACACCCTATCTCTATTTGATTTTCTCTTTGATGTTGTGATGGAGGAATGTGATTGCTTATGAAACTAGCAGTATGATGATATGATTGATGTGATGGTAGATCAAATGGATAGGATGCAGATATGATGAAGATCAGCTACAATATGAAAAAAGTAGATAAAAAATGTAGTTGTATAAGGATATGAATATAGAAGATTGTTTAAATGGGAATGAAGGCCTCTCATTTATAGAATTTCTATAAGAGAAATCAAGGGCCATGATGGATGGCTAGGATTGATTGAGGATTAGGGTTTGGATCAAAGTTGTAGTCATGTGAGAAGTGTCACATGAGGGATAATGGCTAGGTTTAAGATGTGTATTAGGGCAACATCCTTATGTGAATGACTAGGATTAAGAGGCAGGATACAAAATGAATGGTTGAGATGGAAAGTTAGTTTGACTTTTTGGAAGTGTTTAGGTTCAATTAATCTAGACAAGGTCTTAGTCATGTGAAAGGGACACTTGTCATGTGATGGCAAGTTTAGATTGTGATCTAGATTCCATGTAAACAAGTTTAAAGGCTATGATTAAATGGATAAGGATAGTGGAATAAAATAGAATTAAATAATGGAGGAAAAGGTAATGAGGATTAATTACCCTAAATCAATTAATTAATTTAGTTGAAGCATTTGGAGATAAGGCTAGACTTAATTAAATAAATGTGAAATTTATTTAATTAAAGGTGGTGGATAAGGGTAATGAAAAAATAAATTAAATAAATAATCAATATTTATTTAATTAACGACTTAGGATAGGCTAAAATTAGGTGTGGTTGGGTAAGTTTTGAAGAGACTTTTGCTAATTTATGACCATTATTATGTTCATATAAATGAGTTACTTTTGTTTTCTACAAGGAGTTTATGTCATCAAGTGATGAAGATGAATAGGGAATCTGAGATATCCTAGACATCATTTAATCCCCTTATACATATTGATAAAAATTCCTATCAATTTGACTAATATATTTTCCAAAAAAATTATTAAGAAATTTTTAACTTAAAATTAGATTTAGATACATTTGACAAAAAATAATCTTACATATATTTTTATGATGTCAATTACAACAAACTTTTCAAAATTCAAATAAAATTTTATAAAATAAAAAATATAAAAAACCAATAATTATATATTTTTAGTGGAACTTAAGATATATATATTACAACAATTTTCATAATATATTAATAATTACCTTTTTATATTTTAATTTAGTATCTTTAGTATGTCAGCCTCAATGAGGTTGAAATCATCTAAGCTACACAATTTTTAAAATATTTCATATAATGTAGGCAATTGAAGGGCGGTTTCTTTAGTGACATGAGCTTTATATATGGTGATTTTTAAAGAAATTAAATAATTAATATTTCATACACTCCCCTTGATATAAAATATACTCCTTTTTTTAAGGATAGTTTTGTAATTATTAGTTGGAGGTAAATCTAATTATCTTAGTATGACGACTATATTTATTCTAGAACATTGAAATAAGTTTTTAAATTATTTAGGCCCTAACAATACAAAACAAAAATGTATTAAAGTTATCAATAGATAATATATTTCTAATGTATCCATCTAAGCACCCATGTGATTGATTACTCATTAGCTTAGTGGATACATATTACTTTAATCTCTCTCTGGCTACATAAATGTATATAGATATTTGTAAAATAATATTTTTCAAAATTTAACTTATATAAGTATATATTAAATTAGATTAATAATTTAGAGTTAGTGAGTGTCATATATTACAATTAATATTATTTTTAAAAAGTAAATGTGTTGGATAAAGTATATTTAGTTTTAGGTTTGACAATCAATAATTTATTAAAATTTTGAAAATTTAATTGCTTTAAGATTAAAAATTATTTTTTTATGGTTGTGTATTTCATAAAGTCTACACAAGACCCATGTCATTATCAATGTGGGAATGATCAAAGACATCAAGCTTCAAACATGAAATTGTTCCAAAGATGATTATGTAGAACTAGATTCATTTTAGTATGATTATTTTTTAAATACAAATGATTTTCTTTGATGTTTGATGATGTTAAATGAATAAAAGTGAATTTCTTTAAATACAATATCATAGCAAGAAATCAAACAAACATGTGTTTAGTTATCTCTAGAGATAAAAAGCGAATGAACCTTAGTAAGAAAAATTTTGAATTTAAATTTCAGAAAATTAGAGATCATATATTTAATAACCCAAGATAGAAGACTACTAAAATCAAGATGGATAAATAATGTATGGGATGTGTGCAATGATGGCCATAAAAATAGTTATATGTGGAAATATGCATAGTGGAAAATGAGATATGGAAATGTGTGTGAATGGATGAGTAATGACATGGAGGAGTGAACCTAGCTTTAGAGAAGAGCATAATATTTGTCAATATGTTATTTCATTAAGCCTATCTCTCAAAATGGGCACAAATCTAAACTAGAATTGACATGGGTATACAAGCTATACCATTATATTTTTCCTTACTTTGAGATGCATACGAATCCTTAAAATGATCATGTATCTCAAAGTATGTACCACTCACAAACATGTATGTGTAAAGTTAATATCTAGACATAAGAATATATCTAAGTCCATATAAAGTAGTGGGACCCTCTAAATTTTATTTTGTAATTCCCTCCATTAGCATGCATGCTAGATGAGAACTTTTAAAACAAGGAAAACATATGCAATGAGTAGCTTTTGTCACGCAAGTTAAAAATGAAAATAATTACAAGCTAGAATTTATTGTCGTTGATCATTAAAAAGAGAGGAAGGAGAGAGAAGAGTTAGACACAAATTATGTATAGAAGATGCTAATACGAGGCACCTATCTCTATAGCCATGGGATGACAAGGCATATTGGGCACTAGCATTTCATGTGGTAATGATTTTTTTAGTCATGGTGATAAGTCTCTATGTAAGAACCTATAACTATATGCAATATTATCATAGGAGAGTTAGTGATAGACTATTCCCTCTTCAATTGGTTGCATTAACTAGATATAAGGAATTGGAAAAGAAATGAAAAATGCATGAAAAATATAAATTTAAGCTAAACATGTAAGCATGAAAATCATGTAAAGCAATAATTATATTAAATTCATCATAAATGAAGTAGTTAAAAAATTTCAAGTAATAAATTCTGACAATTTGATGGGATGGAAATTTGATCAAGGAATGAGGTTGCCCCTATCATGGGAAAAGGAAGAATATTTTGTTGGGATATGGTGTTGTACACCATTGCATAATTTGATTTATCATAATATTGTAATTAAATAATTATTTAGTTGTGATGCACCTTGGTGGTGTGGATAATCACACTAGGTAATTATTTGGGGACCACTTGATATTGTATTGTAACATTGTATTATTATTTAATGTGTGGGAGACATGTGATAAAAATTTAATATTGGGAAAATATTGAATAAATTCAAGTCTTAGTACCCAATATTAAATAAGGGGTTAGTGGTTTTGTATTCACATGGTTTTGTGGTACATGCTTTCACCTTACCACTAGTTGTATTTTGTGTGAGCTTGTGTCTATAAAAGAAAACACATGTGTAGTGGTTAGGTTGGCTGAGTGGTTTGGCTGTCATTATTAAGTCTTTTTCTGGAGTACATATGTGAAGCATGGCATGGGATGTGTGGATTCATGCTTGGACACATGGAGATGTATTGGAGGAATTGATGCTTCAGAGGTTTTCATTGTAACTCTTGTATTTGCTTTATTGTTGATTAATATGATGGAGTATGGATGCTTTTGGTGGCTAGGTTTTTCCCTCTTGAGGGTTTTCCCAGGGTATATCTTGTGTCATATTTGATGGGTATGTTGTTTATTCTCTTAAATGTGGATTCTGAGCACTTATTTGCATTGTTATCTCTTTTGGGTTATGTGGAAATTATCATTAGATGGCTACAAGTTTCCTTACAAGTGGTATCAAATCTTTCATGGTTAAAGATTTTTTTATTATAACCCTAGGTTGAGAAAATGTTGGTTAAATTTGAATCTATACAATGCATGAGAGAATGAAAGACATGGCAAGATATGAAGGTTTTACAGGTTGTTTATTGCAAATATAAGGGTTTTAGGTTTGTTGTTATGATGGGTTGTTTGCAGATTTGGGGTGTGAAAAATTTTGGGCAAAAAAGGTTTCTTGGTTGTGCATTCAAATGAGGGTTTTGTGGGGGAAATTTTATAAATGACCTCCTAGGACAAAATGGACCTCATGGTTGGATTCAGGTTGGTCGATAGACGAATTTTGATATAAAATTTGATATATTTTGGTGACTGGAAAAAATTGCAATTTTTTTTTGCTCATACCCCTATTTGGTCGCACAACTGTTAATTTTGCATTATTCAAAAAATTAAAAATTAAAAAAATTAATATCCCCGTCAAAATTAAAAATTCCTACAAAATAAATAAATATATATATATTAGAAATCGACATTCTTTTTAGACTGTAGGAATCGATCGGGTATCCGTCCTCCTATAAACTGCAGTGCGCCTGGTAAACTTTTTTCACATGACCGGTGACACTGGCATGACACACCCTCCAATACCACGGAGACGGTTGGGAGACTAGACCTTGTGACCTCTTTCCTGCAATAGGATGCTTTTGCCAATTGAGCTAGGCTGACCATCGCCCCCTGTCGGCCTGTCATACTAGTGGTACTGACAGGTCTACCAGTATGGCAGCCTATCAGCCACTGGCATGGCAGGTCCGGCATGGGCCAAGTAATAACCACCGACATTTATTAATATTAAAACTTTAAAATTTTTAAATATGCCAATAATTATTAATATTTCCTATTTTATGAAATGTCTGCCCAACATTTTTAATACATGAAAATTTAATTATATTTTATAATAATTTTGGGTCCAGATTAAAAAGGGTGGTGTTGTCTGGGTGGCTCTGCCACCACCAATGGGCCACTGCCCCACCACCAAGGGGCTAAAAAACTTTGCCTCATACTCAAACTGTGCTTTTACTTCCGGGAGGCATAACTTTCGCCTAGATAAGTTGTTTTTGCTCTTCTTGGACTCATTAGAAAGCTGACTCAATACTCTATGTTGTGGTGCTAGATATTTTTTCATATTTTACATTTTTTATAGTTTTTTTCTAGTTGGAAGTCAAGTTTTTTTTTGAGCTTTGAGAGGTCATATTGGGTGCATATGGAGTCATATTTTGGACTTTGAATAGTCGACATAAAGCTTATTTAGAGAACTACATAGTGGATCAGGTTTGGAGTTGTTTAGAAATGATTTATTTGTTGATATTCTATCCTAAGATATTTATGGGTTATTTTGACTATGGTGATACTATGAGCTTATGGATTGTTGGATCTAGGATATTTGATGTTGGATTCATTGTATGCTCAGTTGCACATCTTCGATTACTCTCATTTGACATGGTTATCAGTATTTGGTTGGATTTGTATGCTTCATTGTTGTATCTACAAGTTGTATAATATTGTAGGTGGTCAATTTTTACTTGTTGCACCTATGACTTGGACATGGATTCTCTATGCCCATAAATATTTCATTGTTGATGAATTTTCAATTTGGTGGCTTGGTTTAGTCACTTTGTTTGCTAGTTTTGATGTCATGTTGAGGAGGTGAGATGGTATTACCAGGTATAGTCATGATGTGAAACCTATGTAATTAACTATGTTATGCAAATATGAGGGACACGGTTGCGTTGAGTTGTTGGTACATTTGGTGGTGATCATGGTGTCATGGATGTTTCTTATGATTTAGATATTTTAGCATGTCATGATGGTTTATGTAGGTGTATTGTTGGTGGTGTTGGATTGGATCCTGATTTATGTTGTGGCGGTGTATTTTCTTGGTATGAGGATCATGTTTTTACTTTGCCTTCTTTTTGGGGAGCTCATGTTGCATTTGATTTCTTTGATTGTGTGAGGGCCTTTGGTTGATCTTCAATAGGAGATTGTTATAACAATGTCATGATAGCTTGTTACATTCATTGGTTATACACTTTCAGTGGGAGGTTTTGATAGTGATGGTTTTGTGGTGATGGATACATTTATGATGGTTTGGCGGTTGTAGGTATCTCCTTGGCTTGGAGATCTTAGTTTCACTTGTATGTTACTGATATTGCAGTTTAGTGTGTGTAGACCTAGATGATCTTCATGGAGAGGATGGTTGTCACAATGCCATGTGTAGCTTGTATCATGGTTCAATGGGAGTTGTTGGCAGTGACATGGATGCATCATTGGTATGGTTATATTCATGTAATCGGGGATATGTTTTCTTTGTTTATAGCGTTGTCTATTATGTCATGGTTTAATCTTGATGTGCGCTTAGAGTTTGACATGGTACTTGTTCTCTTGAGACTAGGATGTATATGTATGTTATGGTGCATGTGATCTCCTATGAGGATATGGTTAGATCATATTGTCATGTTTATGTTCTTGATTCATGATTGGAGCTTTGACATTGATCGTGTGTGGTTCTCTTTGTATTGGGTACATTGATCATTTTCTTGATTACTCATGATGGTGCTATGTTGCATTTGGATTTTGGCATGGATTGATTGGTTATAGATACTCATGGATACTTGGAGATGTAGATTATGGTTGGAGTTCTCTTGTGATTAGAGACGTTTTGTTGAGACAATTACTCTTTGGAGGTTTCAATAGGAAGACCGAAGAGCTTTCACTTGGATATGGATGTGAGTTCATGTTGGACCGATAGAGGAGATTGTCCTTGGAGTGAGTCATGATGACATGGTTATCCTAGAGGAGCATTCTCACTCCCACTCTTGCTCTACTCAACAGTCTATTATTTGAGAGGTATTTTCCCATTATATCTTTCAGATGTGTTATGTTTTGTGCTTTGATTTCTCATGGGATTGAATTTATTTATGGTGATTGATTATGGATACTCATTTGAGGATTGGTTTAACATGATTTTATATGCTTTATATTTCATAGATATGGATCTTGAGCTATGTATAGTTAGTTATGTAGGATTCATTTTGGGGGAGGTTATGGCATGGTTATCTCCTTGTGCATTTGAGTTTATGATATCATTCTTTGATGAGGATTGTTAAGACATGGTTTATGGGCTGATCTTTCCAATATTGGGGATGGTTACCTTGAGTTTTATCTTCTTGATTAGAGAGGCTTGCATCCATGTTGGCATTGTTACATTGATTCATATGTTGTACTTGATCTATGAGATTAGGTGTTATGGATGTTGTTGAGGCTTTTCATTTGGGGTTGTTAGGAGATCATACTTGACACAATAATACACTTTTAAGGTTTTGGTAGGAGGAAATGTTATGGTTTACAAGTTTATCTCTTCATGGTTCCTTCCTTAGATGTTCATTTTTTTGTTTTTTGGGAGGATGGTGGCAACATGTTGTGAGAGATTATGCAGCTCTGTGGGTTGTATGTGTGGATCATTGTTATTGTTCTTGGTACTTCATGCTTTGATTTACTTATCACACCTTGATATAGTGTTGATTGGTAGAATTTATATGATTTGGCATTACCTATGCAGTGAGAGTTACTGGATATGTATGTTCTTTATTGATAGGTTTGATACAGGGAGCTTGATTACAATTTACAATTCACATATGTTCTTGGCATGAGTTTACTGATGTATTGATACCTTGGAGGTATGGATGGTTGGATGTATTATCATATGTTGTGGATGCTATTTCCGATCATGTGGGTCTTTCAGTTGAAAGCAACTTGGTTAGAGACTTTTTTATCACTTGGATTTGATGCTTGTGCTTGTGTATTGGTGCAATTTCACCTTGGCATGTTAATTTTCTTCCATAGGTGGCACGTTGGAGGATGAGAGGAGTTCTTTCTTGAGATGGTCACTTTGTTCTTATTGCAAGTATTTTGATGGAGCACGAGAGTGTGTTGGAGATTCATGTGATTTCAAGTATGGCTATGATGATGTATTTCATGTATTGATCCCTTATGCAATATGTACAACAAGTGGGAGAATGTTGGGATATGGTGTTGTACACCATTGCATAAATTGATGTATCACAATATTATAATTAAATAATGATGCAGGAGCATCCAGTGGTGTAAGAGAAATCTTGCATCACCCAAAAATATGCATTCCAATTATGTTTCCTTTGGTTATCCTTTTGTAGATGTTTTTGCATTTCTAGATACCCTTTTCGTCATAATGTAAATCCCCACTTTCAGTTTTGCTTTTTCTGCTTTTTCTGGTCAATTGCTATTTTTAGCAGGTATTGGAATTTGAAGTTGTTTAGGAAAAAAACTTATATGGGAGGATTCATAACAGAAAAATAAGAAGATTGGTGAAAGAATCAGGTTAAGAGCATTCCCGGTTTGAATGATATTGTAGTTTCAGTCTCCCAGAAATGCACCTGAAAACCTTCCAAATCAGGTTTGAGGCACTAAACGGCCCCAAAATAGCCTGAAAACTTACCAAAATTAGTGTAGCAGATTTCAACCATGTTCTTGACTCTGAGACCTTTCCAATGATTCAAATGGTTCAAAAAAAGGAGTCTCGAATCAAAAGTTGTGGCTCGTGGAAGTTGGTACACTTTCAAAATGTGCTGATTTTCAAATGATGTTTTAAATTTTGAATTTCAAATTGTAATTTGTGGCACCAAAGCACCAAAATATGATAATTCAAATATTTTTTGGCTCCAAAAGGGAAAAGGAGCTATTTATGGGGGGGATTTTTTTTATTTTTGTAGCTTTTTGGGGAAAAAGAGGTCACATGCTATGAAAGGGGATTTTGTAGTGATTGTAATTTTTTGTAGCTTGCATGTATTGCAGAGCTTGAGGATTTGTGATGCTCTGCATGTAAGAAATAAATTTTCTGAATAATAAAATTATTTTCTAGTTTTGTGCGTAAATTTTTGTGTCTCGGGTTGCACCCTCGTCAAATAATTATTTAGTTGTGATGCACCTTGGTGGTGTGGATAATCACACTAGGTAATTATTTGGGGACCACTTGATGTTGTATTGCAACATTGTATTATTATTTAATGTGTGGAATACATGTGATAATAATTTAATATTGGGGGAATATTAAATAAAATGAAGTCTTAATACCCAATATTAAATAAGGGATTAGTGGTTTTGTACTCACATTGTTTTGTGGTACATGGTTTCACCTTGCCACTAGTTGTATTTTTTGTGAGCTTGTGTCTATAAAAGAAAACACATGTGTAGTGGTTTAGGTTGGCTGAGTGGTTTGGCTGTCATTATTATGTCTTGTTGAGTGCATATGTGAAGCATGGCATGGGATGTGTAGATTCATGCTTGGACACATGGAGAAGCATTGGAGGACTTGATGCTTCAAAGGTGTTCATTGTAACTCTTGTATTTTCTTTATTGTTGATTAATATGATGGAGTATAGATACTTTTGGAGGCTGGATTTTTCCCTCTTGAGGGTTTTCCCAGGGTATATCTTGTGTCATCTTTGATGGGTATGTTGTTTATTCAATTGCATGTGGATTTTGAGCACTTATTTGCATTGTTATCTCTTTTGGGTTATGTGGAAATGTTCATTAGATGGTTGCAAGTTTCCTTACATATTTATCTAGCCCTCAATGGATAAAAATGTTTATGTAAGAACATAAGAAACTATAAAATTCATATGCCCCCAATGTGGCTACTTAAGTACACAATGGTTAAGGTAAGTAGTAGGTAGATATAGTGGTAATTGAAAGAACCTAAAACTAACCCTTAGGTTTTTTGGTTAAATAAATAGGATTATGTTAGCCTAGGATTGACTATTTCGATGTATTTATTTATTTTAGCCTAATATAATGTAATTATTCCTAAATGACATAAGTGAACTAATTACCTTCAAACTCATAATAAGAGTAAATAAATACTAAGGTAATCCATGCTAAACTATAAGTAAAATAACAAAGAGAGGAAAAATGGGTGTTGCTAGTATATTATAGGCTACAAGGATAAACTATATTGGTTCGGGTACTCTTGTAGACATATTGATCAAATCTAGTCGCTAGTGTTGATTGTGGATATTAGGAAACTCTACATGACATTATGTCGGGTTGCATAAAAAAGATACAACTCTAAAGTATACACAAGTGCCTAGGTAGGGCATTTAGGTCCTTATTTCACCTTCAATATTATTAGAGGGTTGTGGTTGGATATTATTGTGAATATTAATGTATTATAGCACCAAAGGAGATATTTTGTATTGGGGTACTAGGACCCTCTATATATAACAGCCTTGAAAACATCTAGAAATGCCACCTTATCTATATAAATCCTAAAATTCCTACAATAATAGATATACTTTTGGGATATGAAAAATTGATTCAATTTTATGGGAGACTTTGTGAGTCCTTTGGATGACATATTTAAATGTCTAATACCCACAAGATAGAAGATTTTAGGTGTGTGAACCTTTAATTGAGAGATGTTTAGTTATGTGTGTAGGAAATTTTTCAAGTTAAAACCCTGGGGGCTTCTTATATTTATTTTTTGTGTGTTTATGGAGGTTAAGTGAGATATATATAAACTTTGGATTGATTTGATAGAATCCTAAAGAGGAAATCTTAAAGTGTAATCTATGGGGAGTATACAAACCAAGAATAGGGAAAATTAGGTAACTAGGGAAAGAATTTGGAAGCTATAAATGATAAGGAATAAATGAAACTAAGGGGGAACAAAGGAATAGTGAAAAAAGGAAATGAGGAAAGATAATGGAATAGAACCTATGGGATGAGCTCAATGATGGCCTCTAACACATATTAGGTTACTATAGGGTAGAGTTGCAAAGGAAAACTTAGCAGAGAGCTATATTTAGTGGGTTTGATAGTAGATTATGAGTAAAAAAGAAATGTTGAGAGGAAATTCAAAAGGGCAATTTGAGGGAGAACTAAATATATTATGCATTAAGGTTTTAAAACCCAAAATCTATAGTAAATCAGAGTTGATTTAGGCCCTAGTATTAAAACATGACTTTTTCTCAATCTTTGTGAATTTTGTTGTAATTTGTCCCAACTTAAAAATTAAACAAAAAAAATCAAAATAATAATTAGAGCTGAAAATAATACTAAGGGTCTACACATATAAGTCTAAAAAATTGGTGGAATGCTAGAAATCAAGGAAAATGGTTGTAACCACCACTACAAGACTAATGATAAAAATATGTAAAAACACAAGGTGGAGATGACAAAGTAGGTAATTTATGACCTTACATTTTCCCCATTTTAGCAAGTTGGTGGAAATAAGGAAACATTTTTCTTTGCTAAATATATTTATAGAAATAATTTACACCATATAAAACTAATAAGAGATATGAATAATGGATACATCTTTAAGTTCAACCTATCCTACCCTTTCCATGTGTGCCTATACTTCAAGACATCCAAGACAAGTATTCACTATTTTATTTTGGAAATAAATATGATATAAAAATAAAATTAGAAGTATGTTAATAGAATAAACATTTCTACACCAATAAATAAGGAGAGAAATGCATGAAAAGTATATTCTAGTATTTTTAATTTAAATACACACATAAATACCACAATGACATAGTGTTTATCTCATGAAAACTCTTTTAATAAAACACAGTCTCTAAATCTTGAGCCAATTTATTTATAGTTTAATCTAGTTACAATACATTAGTATGTTGAAGCCTTCATAATATAGGAACCACCACAAATATGGAGAATTTTTAGTAGTATAACCCCCTATAAAATTGCATCATACCACATCTCTATTCTAGGAACCAACATAAAGTTCAGATACAAAATATGAAATAAAAAATGCTAAACTATAAACCATGGGAAAATACTACCCCTAAAAATGGTACCAAAACCCCGATAAGGAGCTCCAATTCCCAACTCCCATGATGATTCAACATGCTAATATTAGAATATCCTCTTATGTTGTCATAGTCCATAACACCCTGACCAACTAGGGCACTCTATGTTGGCTTCATTATCCCCATTCAAATATGCCTAATAACACATTTAATATGCAACATAATTTTCTAATATTATAATGTTACCCCTATAATAATTGATCATGCATCATAGAATTTATCATAAGTAACTCCCATCATAGATATCATAAGATTGATAAGAAGGAGGCATTTTCTACAACATGTCAAATTGTGATATTGCTATTAGGATTTAACTATGTAGTTTTATGAGTCAAACACATTGGCATAAGATTCTCATACACATCATGAGGACATTCAATAATCATACAACCTCTTACACACATTACAAAATATTGACACATGACCGAGAATTCCATCTCAAAAAGGGATGCCCTATTTCCTATGTGAGGAAAAATAATTAATAAATGCAACGTAAGGATGCAAGATTGTGACACCTTTCCAAAAATTCACTCACTTGTCAAATACCTTACAAAAGAGCAAAGGGGAACTCCACTACTAAAATATAACTACTAGAGACCATGAGACCCCTAAAACAACTAGACCACCTAAAATTCTCTATTATCATAGGCTTTTTCAATTAATGTCTATAATATTCTCCAAAAACATATTCTATAATATTCTCAATAATCATAAAAATAATGCCAAAAAGATATTAAAAAATGGGGTCCTAAGTCTAAGGAGGACCCATTCGCCCTTGGGCGAATGGGACCTAGGCCCTAAATCTAGGACACACATTTTCCAAGATGTGTAATTTGATGTTTGCAATTGTTTAATATAAGTTCCCCTTTCAAAAAATGAAATTAATTAGGCTTTTAAATGCATAATTGGGTCAATTAAAGGCTTAATTAAGTCCGATTAATTAATGGGAGGTAAACAAAGTGAGAACATGTAAAGGAGTACATTTTCTGTCACTATAGAATGCAAGGCAAGTGCTAAAAGAGCTTTCCTTTTTCCCATGGAAGAAGACTTAGGAATTGAAATATTATGTATCCTAATAACTTCCTCCAAGGTCTCTAGTCTCTTGAAACAATGAGACTCGTCATGCCCAGATTTTCCATCAAAAGAACAAGGTTCTCCTTTCTTTTTCTTAGACTTCAAAGAAGAATCTCCACAGTTAGAAGGAGATAGAGTGGACTTTTGAGTATTCTTCTACTTCGATTTGGAGGGAGACTCGCTACTTGAAGGAAATTTTTTCTTAGGCTTCTTCTTATTCTTTCATTTAACTTTTGAAGATTGAGTCATTAGAGCTTGGTTCTTATAACTAAGAAGTGCATCCATATGAATCAACTTGGCCTGCTCCCTAGTAAGATGCTCATAAAACAAATCAAAAGTTGGAATTTTATAATCTTTCCCAATGGAATCAATAGTTGAATAAAAAGTGGAAGAAAACACTTGATAAGGACCTCTTAACTTAGAAAAAATCAAGAAAATACACACTTCAAATTTATCATGACCACATCCTTTCAATTATGAAAAAAATATTTTGAATTGTGCAAGGAAAACTTGAATAGTAGAAAATGCATTTGGAGAGAGTGATGTTAGATCTGCTTCAAGATGCAATATTCTAAATCCATTGTATTGACGATATAATATCACAAGTTTTTCCCAAAATTCTTTAGATCTTTTACACTTCACAATATGAAACAACAAATTATCAGATACATGTAAGCCTATGACCCCCTTAGCTTCATCTTACTTCTATAAGTAATTTTTTGAAATTCCCTTGTGAATTTAGGTTGTTGAGCATCTAACATTTTCCATAAACCTTCATATTGTAGAAATTGGGTCATTTTTAACTTCCATGTATGATAGTTGTGTGGAGTGAGGAGCTCAATTTTCCTTAGATATTCCATGTTGAACATAAGAACACCAAGAGAAAGAAGAAAAATGGACAGTTAAATTTTTCCTTTCACCCCTTATAATGTATTAAAACTGTATTCACAACCCCCAACAAATTACAATGAAGAAATTTTGTAATTTGTACATTGACAAGCTCAAATTAATTATTTATAAAACATGGTATTTTTTACAATTTTAAGAAAAAATTCTTGCCAAATTAGAAAATAGAGGTTACAAATAGATTCCTTGTAATTTTTTTACCAATTTAAAAAAAATTCAAATTTCGATTTCATATGCAAAATTTATGCCAATTGTAAGTAATAAATGCGAATTTACCTTCGAGTTGGTAAAACTAGCAAAAAGTTGCAAAATCATAAAAAATCACTTGCACCACTATGAAGTTCATCGAACTAGCTTTCTAATGACCATTCTTTAACCATAAATTGATACTTGTGGCAATAGTTATAGCGATTTGAAACACTACACAGTTGTCCAAAAAGGCAAAAAAAATAGCCCCTAGGGTTGGGCACTAGTTGCCTACACGACTAGGAGTGAGCAACTATAGGTGGTTTCAAGTTTAGACTATGGCATTAAAAACTATAGGTCACAATTTATAAATAATTGCTAGTAGATTATTTTTTAACCACCTTCTAGTGGTGTAAAGACCATGTGACCATAGTTGGGAGAGTTGTTGGTGGCTAACCCTTAATTGCCTATGGCAATACTCAAATGGAGTGGCCTTAGCTGTTAGGTGGGAGATATGGCCCCAAAATGTAGGCACTTTAAGTGTTGCGCTAAATAACAAGAACTTAAATGCTTAAAAAGGTAGTTATATATTTTCATTATTTCTTAAATTTTCTTTGATGGCAATCGTATTGCACGACTACGTAGTGGGGTTGTATGGTCTCCTTGCTAAAATATTTTTTCCCCAATTTTTTTTTCGAGTATAGGAAAGTTTTATATCAAAATTTTTCAAATGAGCCTCTCGAACGTAATGACAAGGTTTGTTTGCGCTAAAAACACTCCTATAAAAAGTTGTTCTCTAGATATGAGCTTCAAACCCTTTTTTGCTCCAATGTCAAATGGTGGCCAAATTGAGTGTAAAAAAATCCAATTATGAATTTCTCAAGCCTCATGGACACAATGGGATAGCTAAAAATACTACCACTATAGCCAAAAGAGCTTCAATCACTAGATCTTACCAAAAAAAAAAAATGCAATAAAGTATCAACAAATCTTTGCAAATCCTTTCTGATTCTCTAATCGTATTGAAATGTAAGAGAAGAGCATACAAGAATTTATAAGATCATAAAATAAACTCAAGTCACAATAGAAAATTGATGGTAGAAACCCTCTAAGAAAAAGAAGGGGCTTTCCAAATTCAAAGTTTTGATACCATGTTGAAGTGAGCAACCAAGATCTTCAATTTGCAACACAAAATAATCTCCATGTGCAAAAGAGAGAAGAAACAATAGAAGATGTTATTCCACAAAATAAGAATTACACTATGATACAAGATTTACAATATGTGAAAAAGATATAAAATATGCAAGAGATGTTTTTCTTATAAAGGCAGGGTGAGAGATAGGATTAGACAAGATCATGACAAGTGTCTTAATATTATCACATAAGACAACTAACTCATAACTACCTAGGATAAGATAAGATCTAGTTATGACAACTAATATTTCTAGAAATAATATTAGGACCTAAGTAAACTTAACATGTGAATAAGTCCTCTAGTAGGAATTAACTAGGTACAAGACTTTATTCACACCAGTTGGAAAAGTGTAGGGTATGCACTTTTATGATTGACTAATACAATAATAGATAGAGGATCTAATTATTATTTTTCAACCATGCATCCTACCCCAAGATCTAAGTAACAAATTTCCAGATCCAATAAAATATAATAAAAATTTAAAATATACAACATAATGAATAAAGAATTGATGTATTTATCATCCATAATAATTACATCAAGCCACTAGGCATTAAAATCTATACATGAATTATTACAATAGTTACTAACCAAAGATCTTATGATCTAATACAATAGATTTCACTAGGAACACTTTTCTAGCTTTTTAATAGGAAAATTCTACAATATGAGTGATACCACAAATATTTATTTCTCTACTTAAATCATAAAAAATGCATTGTTAGATCCCCATTAGTGCACCACTAAATTTTTTATCTTAGTTACTCAAACTCTCACTTAATTTTTTATCTTAGTTACTCAAACTCTCACTTGAAATATGCCTTCTACCTCAAATCACTAATTTTACTTTCAACTCCTTTTCCAAGATTTTCCTTTCACCTTCAACCTTATTAATGCACTCAAATGAATATGCATATTGTGAAGCCTATCAAATTATCAAATATTAAAGTGAGAATATCAATGAAAAACCCAATTCAATAAAAAGTGTCTACAAAGATGAGAGTGTGCACAAATATGAAAGAATCAAATTGAACTATTTTACCCCCACAAACATGCTTAACCTTACTCCATTGTACATGATGATAATGTTGTAAATAATAATATTTGGATTGTTCTTGTCTATTCACAACCTTGATAGAAAAATGAATGTAATTATGTCTTGATTTCTCAAAATTCATGGAGACAATCTCAAGATTTATAGAGAGATTGAATGGCTAAATGATGGGTGTTTTATAACTTTCAATTGATACCTGATCAATGGTGTAAGATGCTTGAGAGGTTGATGGATTAGATTGAGTGAGAGATCATGATGAATGTGCAAGAAACATGTGTCAAGATGAAGGGTTTGAATGATAATTTAAGTGGTTGCATGAATTATATGACTGTCTACATGTATGACTGCCTACATGGATGAGTGAAGTGAGAGCGAATGAAAGTGAATTGATGTTGATTTTTGGTCAACTCACTAGATTATAAGATAGAAGAATATAAATAGAATTAAATAAATACATTTATTTAATTCATGTGCATGAGATGAAGATATATTTAGGAAATAAATATAATACTAATTTATTTATTTATAGAAGAAATAAAGATAGAAAAAAAAATTAAATTAATTAATTTAATTTTAGAGGAAATATTAGCTACAATTATTTAATTATAGTGGATGAGAAGAATGCATGAATTAGTTAAATTATTAACAACATCAAGTTTCCACAATCCATGATAATGAATTGTTAATTTTCTGGATTGAAACTCTGTGTATTTTTTGAATCAATGTTTTAGATCAAACTCCATGATCCATCATCAGGATAATATGCATGCAACAAGAGAGAAATAATAGAATGAGGAGGGAATAAATAGGTGAGGGGGTTGAGAGGACTAGAGGCACCACACTAACAATTGACCAAAAAACACTAATAAAATGAAATAAACAATATTCCTTAGTAAAGAGAAAAGATCCAATGAGATAAAAACAAAGAATAAAAATTTAACCAATAGATTTTTAAATAAAATAATTATTTAAAAACTAAGATTTCAAAATGTAAAGACACAAATAAATAATCAAATTTAATAATTAGAAGACTATAAATAATCAAAATAGTTTTAAAACAATATTGCACTATAAAAAAACTAACTATTAAAGAGAATTAACAAACACCCATAGAATAAAAGGAAATTAAAAAACTAATGAAATTAAAATAAAGGAAATGGATGAAAAAATAATAAAAAGAAAAAAGAGAAAAAAAAAAAATCTATCTTTTCCCCTAAAGAAAAATAAAAGGATAAACTATTTCTAGGAAGAAATATAAAGGAAACTCAAGAAATTAAAAGATAAATAAAGAAATATATGATATTAATGATATTAAAGTTATAATAATATAAGTTGTCATTATAAATCATAAGTATCATTAATAATATATATTTATATATATGAAATTATGCTAAATAAATCTTGAGAAAAAACAAATAAATCAATAAAAACATATTTATAACAAAACAACATACTAAGAATTAAGAGAAAATAACACATTAAAAACAAAATATAATTAACACATTATATAAATATGGAAAAAATAAAATTAAAGAACCAAATAACTATTTAACTATATGTGTCAATTGTGGCATAGTATGATGGTTAAGTTGTTGAGGTTTTTTTCTTGTCATTAAGGTTCAAACCCCACTGGGGTGTTATTATTGAATGTTAAATTGGGGATGAGGTCCCCCATTTGTGGCCTCACTGGTTCATAGCTCCAGATCAAAAGTGTTTATGCTTAAAAAAAAACTATATAACCTTATGATAAACTAATTGATTAGCACTCTAAAATAAGATAGGAAGGCTTAATATCAATAGAACCAAAACTATTAATTAAAGAACTAAAAAAACTCTTATAATTTTTTTTTAAAAAAAAACTTAAAGAAAATAAAAAGGGAAAATAAAGAAGAACAATTAATAATATAAGGACTAAAATGCTAAAAAAAAATCTATATAAACAAAAAAAGGAAAACCTAAGAGCTAAAGAAAAACTAAGAAAAACTTTAAAATAGAAACCAAAAAAACTAAAAATCAAGGAACTAAAAATAAAGAGAGCAAAAAAAGAGCAATGAAAAAATATTAAATAAACTATATCCTTATAATTATAAGCTTAAATGAAAATAAATAAGATGAAATAACAACCTTAGATGAGCTCTACTAGGGTTTTCTTATGTCTGCGGTCATCCTTGCCCCCTCTTGTGTCATAACATGCCATTGGCGTAGGATTTTTCTCTTTTCCTGTGTGTGCAACCGCATTTATTGCATTTTCTTGTTTTAATATTCCTTCAATCGGCTCTAACCCAACAATTCTTGCTGGTGTTGGTGGTTCAACGAATTTTCTCAATGGATCCTCCTCCCAACAAACGACCCTGAAAATTTGTTCCGAAAGTGTTTTACAAAGTAAGTCTTTTGACTCCCTAGTTGATGTGGTTTAACCTTTTCCTGATTTTGATTTTTCTTGTCAATGGCTTGAGCAACATACTCTTGTTGGGTATTTTGTTGGGAGGACTCCCCCTGAAAGTGTGCTTAAATAATGGGTCCACAAGGCCTAGGTTCCTCATGGGGTCCATCTTGATATGGTCCAAAATTTAACCAAGGGTTTTTTTCTTTTTTGCTTTGCGGAGGTCGGTCATGTTCAGGCAATCCTGAATCATGGTCCTTGGTATGTATGGTCTTCTCTGTTGGTTTTCCAGTCGTGGATCTAGGACTTCACTATCTCAGATGACACCAAGTTGTGGGTCCTAGTCTAGATTGAGTTTCTAGGTTTTCCTTTTCCTTGTGTGCCTTTTCTAAACCATATTGCATCCCCTCTGGGGAAGGTCATTTGTATTGAGCCAGATAGGATTTTTTAGGCATGATCCCATAAAAAGGTCTATGTTTAAGTGGACCTTTCATAGGATTTTAAGGATTCCATTGATATTCAAATTGGAGCTCTTTGGCATACCCATAAGGTCACTTATTTCAATTTGTCGAACATGTGTTATAGATGTCAATTCGTAGACCACAAGATTAAGCACTGTCCTTTGGTAGTTCCTTGTACTCCACCATGGGAGTCTGAAAAGCCCTGTCAAGCAAATAATTTTGTTGCCAAATTTGAGGAGAAATGGACTATGGTTACAAACCATAAAAACAAGTCCAGTGGCTTTGGGATAGTTTCCAAAGTCCTTGAGCCAGGTAAAGACATTTCAAACCCTTCAGTGAAGGGGAAAGAGGCCTAGGTTGGGTTTGACAATATTCCAATGTGGCCTAGGCCTAAGGCTATGCCTCATCCTATTGTCATCATGATAGCATAGCCGATTGCATCTCCTCCCATGTTAGGAGCTCAAAGGCGGCCTTGTAGCCCTTCTCTGCCTCTAGAAGAAAGAGAATATGTGTAGGAGAAACATAGATTTTCTTCTCTGAACATTCAAATTGGGTCAGCTCCACCAAAATATTTGTAGAATCACTTCTCTACTTTGAATGAGGAGCCGAACTCCGATGATATGAAGGAGTTTCACTCATGGAATGTTCAAGGTTTGACAGACCTCTCTAGGAAGTATTTTGTTAGGGATACTTTGCAGAGGTATGCTAGTATTGAAGTGCTTTGTCTCCAATAAGTTAAAATCTCTATTTTTTTGCTCACGTCGGCTTGTCGATCTATTTGGCTAGCTAGTTAAATGTTTTGTACTAATCATGAAGCTGGGTGTGGTAGAGTTGTCACCCTTTTGTCCCCACAATGTCATGCTTGTATGGTTAACCATGGTTCTGACCCCACACATCGACTTGTCTGGATTCTCCTTAAAATTGATAATCATTCCTTTGGGATTATTAATGTGTTTTCTTCTAATGATGTTTTGGAACACTCTCTGCTTTGGCATTGGATTGTTGATTATTTTCCACTTGCTAACTAGATTTTGTGTGGGGATTTCAATATGGTTGAGATGGCATATGATAAAGATGGTACTCTTCCATTTAGATGGGAAGCTAGCGAACTAGAGGTGTGGTTTTACATGTGCAATAAATTGGGTTTTTTTGATCCCAATAGTGGCCGCCGACATTCTCATTCCCTTTGGAACACTTGGTGTAATTATCGGGCTGGCTCTGACAGGATATTTAAGCGCCTCGATCATGCCATGATCTTGGCTCAATCTTTCTTCTCTTTTGACAACTCTTCACTCCTGGTTAAGTTGTTAGTGGATGTGACGTCAGATCATTTCCCCATTTCCTTTTGCATTGAATGGGAGACAAGACAACCTCATGCCTACAAGACTCGGTTCTTTTTGAACACGCCTTTGTTGTGTCATCAACCCACGTTGGTCCACATTCATAGGGTTTGGAATTTGGAGTGTAGGACACCTCACAATACAAGCTGGATTAATTGGTGGAATGATGCTATCACACACACGACAAGATTTATCTGCATTTATGGGTTCTAGTTGGCCATTTGCGGTTGTCGGTCTTATGATGCTACCACAACTAACCTATGTTTAACCATCAAGGCTCTAGCGGCTAGCCCTTTCTCCCCATCATTACAAGTCAGGGTGGCATAATTAAGGCACAAAAAGCAAGTTGCAAATAATTATTCTGCCAAAGGTGCGCAAATCAAAGCCATACTGCATTGGTTAAAAATTGATGATCGTGCCTCCAAGGAGTTTTTTCTGGCCCTGTGTGCTAGGCACTCATCTCATGGCATCAAAAAAATTAAAGAAGGAACACAAGTGCTTTCTCAGCTACCTGATATTCTCTAGGCCTTTGTTAGGCATTATGAACAAGTTTTCACTGCTCAGGATTACATGCCAAAGCAACAACAAGCCCTTCTAGATTGTCTTGTTGTTATGCCAAATACGCTATGTTCAGCCCAGAAAGCCTTTTGTGAGAAATTGCTCGCTGTTGAAGACTTGAAGGAATTCATTCATACTATTGGCCTCCTCTAATTGTTCAATAACTAATCCCTGAGAGTTGTGACTTAGAGATTAGACATTTGCACTAAGTAGCTATCTTACTCATCATGAAGGTGCATTTCATTGTCAACCCAGGGACATAAACTTGAAATGGGTCAGCATTGTATGTGCACTAGGACTCCACTGTAGTCATCCATAAACTAGAAAATAAGTAGTACTGGAAATAAAATGATGGAAAAAAATTAACATAAGCACTAAGCATGAATCAAAAACTACACTAAGCATCAACAACTGGACTGGAAATGGATGATAGAAATGGAAATCTCAGCAAACAAACAGGAAAATACTTTGTCTATCTTGGTTGTAGGAACAGTTATAGAATAGAATTCTAGTGGCTGCAAGAACAAACAACTAATGAAACCGAAACTAATTACTGAATAGAAAAAATAACTTTGAAACTAAATGGGTGGAATTCTCACCAAGTGGGCCCCCTTGAGTGAGTCTCCCTTAAGCTAACTCAAATGCAGCAAATCAGAATGTCATTTTATCCTTGAAATCATGATTACAACATATCAGCAATATGATTGTATTACTTAAACTGGAAATGCAAGTACAATCTCAAAACATCCAACCTTATGAAAAGGGGCATCTGGCCCTTATTTATAGAGGAAAAGCTTCTAATTAACCCTAAATACCTAGGAAGTCAACTCCAACAAAATAGGAGGATTCCATTTATTGAAAGCATAAAAAAGAGAGGGAGGAAGTTATGCATGTGCCAGATTTGGTCAAAGCAGACTTGCCCCAATGAGAATCCAACATAGCGCACTCCTTAGATTTTCTCAACTAACAAACATGACCATTAAAAGGTCGTTACAATCTTTCATTCGAACTAGGAATTTCCCTCCATTGGAAGTTTTCCCTCCTTTGAACTCTTAATGGCCATCTTTTTTACTTTCTTAGAAACCAACTAGCTGGCAAGAGTTTCTTCCACTTTGCAAGCTTCATTTACATCAACATCTTAATGTGAACCTGCATAATGACATTAGCATGCACAAACAATTGCATATCCATAATTACCTTAAAGTAACATACATTCAACCACATGTAAAATTAACATAGATAATTCACATAGCATGTTAATATCATTAAAAATCACAAGGATAAGTTTATGCCCAAGGTTTATGGTTTTAAGGAAATAACATGGAAAATGTCAACAACTAGGTGCCAAATTGTATAGTAACAACAACAAATATATGATAAACCCCGTCAAAATTGAGCCATAAATTGGACTCCTCATCTCCCCACAACCTAATGCTTTGTTGGTCCTCCAACAGAGGGAGAGCTATTCCTTTGCCTAGTCAGAGCTCTGAAGTCACCAACTGCCAACTATCCCAAATCGGTCTCTTTAGTATCTGAATTGGGATCCCAGTAGAATCCTTGCTTTTTTTTCAACTTGCTCCATGTTTTCTTTTTTGTAGCTATTTCATACTAATAATATCTATAATCTGGTATAGGCCACAATAGAGTAGGTGGCTGAAATGTCAATGGAAGCCAATACAGTTGCCTCATCCTTCCAATCTATATGTACTTAGGACATCATTTACATGATGCAACATAGTTTTGCAAAGAATGGGGTTTAGCTTGTTTCAACTAATCTGTCAAACTATTCCACCTCTGTGATAGGTACCACATTACTGTTTTCCCTGTAGTGTCAACTACCTTCTCATATTCTTGATATGCTTCTTCTCTAATAGGCATGATTCTATTTTTGTAGCTTGGGCGATAAAGAATTATGTACCATGTATAATAAATTCCTGAAGGGTTGTTGGATTCAGCTCTAAGAGACAAGGGGGTATAAAGTTCTCTTTCCTTGTAAGTTCTAAACTGTTGCACCCCCTAGCTAATCTCATTCTGGATCCATGACATGAATTCCCTCAAATGGATATCTCCAATGTATAGTAATGGGTTCCAATCGTGTTCATTAGGCACAATATAATTATGCAGGTATAGTTCACACAATATATTTTTAACTTTAGGAGGGGAAGACTGGTAGGCTTGGAAAAACTCATGTGGAGTTTCAATAGAAGGGCTTAATCTTGAAATAACCCTTGATAGCTTGAAGGAAAGATGTTTCTCCTTCAAATTTAGTGCATATAATCTTGGAGGATTTCTGCATGCCAACATTTGTGGCACTAAAGCTACCACATTATCTACCTTATCCTTCAAGGCAACAATCTTTGCATTCTTTTTCTTCAATTTCTGCATTTTTCTTTCTAACTTCTTCTTGTAGCTTGTATTTTTCCTTTTTTCACTCCTCCTTTTTCCTTTAGATCTCACTCCATAGGTTTAGAGCTACAAGATTCCATGAAAAAGTGGGAGGTTTATGTGTTCCTACCAAAATCTTTCCTCACACCGGTTCTTGTTGTTCAAATGGCTCTAGTTGCAGTGATTTTGGTTGTTAATCTTGCTCTGATTGCAGTGGTTCTTGGTTTTCAACCTACTCTGTAATAGTAGCAAGCTCTACTAATCTTATGTTTGCTTGTTCCTCAAAAATGTTGTTCATTTCAACATTTACATGCCCCATAGGGGCTTCTGTCTCCTTCATAGGTTTTCTTCTGAGCCTAGGGCTTCTTTTTGGAGGCATATCAGTGGATGGCCCAAGGTATGGAGTGGGCTAGGAATTTAGACCAGAAAGCCATTTTTCTCAAAATTGACTTTGCTAAAGCCTACAACTGCATTGAGTGGCCTTTCATTCTTGCCATGTTGAAAGGCTAAGGGTTTGGGCCTAACATCATTCAGGTTGTCCAAATGCTTTTCTCAAACACCTTTGCTTGCATCACTATTAATGGTCATCAATCTCTAGCCTTTGGCTTATTCCACTCCATCCAGAAAGGATGACTGCTTGCTCCCTCTCTTTATGTGCTTGTTGCTTAAGGGTTTGGCTATCTGCTTGCCAATGCAGTTTCTCATCAGCGTGTTAAAGGAATTTCCTTTCCTAACTCCCAAGCTTAGCTTGTTAATGGCCATTTTGTTGATGACTCATTTTTCACCCTTCTAGAGGATGAAAATAATATTAAGGCGGCTCCTGAATTCCTTAACATTTTTTGTCTTGTGTCTAGTTCTGCCATTCAATGGCATAAAACATTGTGCTACAGAATGTTAAAAGGCGTAGGACAACTAAGAGGGGGGGTAAATCAATTGTCACAAAATTCAAACTTAAAACTTCAACACTTATCAGTTCCAAAACCACACTATTTTGTTATTAAGTATGAACATGAAACAAAAATAACCGAAAGTAAATTCAACACAATGAACACCCAATTTTTATGTGGAAAACCCAATAAGGGAAAAACCACGATGAGGATTAACTCACAATATAAAGAGATAGCAAAAACTGAATGCAAAGGTTCACTACCCAGAACAAGACTCACTATCCAAATACAAAGGCTCACTGCCTACAGAAAGGAATCATTGTCCAACAGGGAGGCTCACTGCCTACTGATACAAAAGAGAACAAAATATCCACCACAACAATTAATACACATCCACAGATTTGATCAAAAGATTGCAGAAACCTTTAGCTCACTGCCTTCAGGAATCTAACACAATGAAGTACTGCTGCCTCAACTCACTTTCACACACTTCTACTCTTTTGATTTGTGGCTTACTTCATCACTTTTCATCACACACACATTCTTCGCAATTTGACTTGCATTTATACCATCTTCAACCTTAGAAACTTTCTCCAAGGTTGGCCACATACGCCTCATTTCATAAATTCAAATTAGGTCAGCAACTCAAAATTCCCATGGTGGAAAGGAATGAGATTGGACCAATAAAAATTCTTAAACAAGACCAAAGATAATGTCTTAGATCAAACACATGCTTCCTTAATTAAATTTTAATTCTTCAAATGAAGTGTAAATACTAGGTTGGAGAAACCTAATGAAAACACAAATGAACATTGATGTACACGCTTTCCAACAAGATGATAACATGAGGATAACACAACATGCTTCATTATGTACGAGAACACATCTCAGATTCCTTCAGATACATCCGCAACAAGTGCAACAATCTTCAAACACCGAACTCCTTCCATCAGTCCATTCAGACTGCACAAACACATACATCAACTCTGAAAGTTGACTTTCAGATCAGTAAACCACAAACTTATTTGCTAGAACCAAAAGAACACCATTCTAAGACACATTCTAGATCCACATGATCTGAAATAGAATAGTGGAGGATTGCAGAGTAGAAACATTTCTCCGAGTCCACAGAAAACTAACTCTGTCGGAACAGTTCACACACCGGTGAACGTAACTTTCTCATCCCATCAAATCAGAAGCTACAACTCAAGAGATATCACCACTAGATCACCATTAGAAAACCTTCATATCCACACAAGCATAGGATCAATACAGGAGAAACGCATAGCACATACTGTAGCATATTCTGAACACATTCATAACTCTGACTTCTCTCTTTATTAATTTTATCTAAAGCACTTGGAAACTCATCAATTACAACACATCTGCAACATCATAAGGATAGCTCCATGTACTCACAACATCTCAACAACATCTCAACTATACGTGCACAATCTGCAACCAACTAAACTATGTTGACATCAATGACAACATTAATGACAATGCCATGAAACTTGCTCATGATTGCAACAATCTCCCCCTTTGTCATTAATGGCAACACATGATGTGAAAAACCATCAAAGAAAACATCCTACACAATATTCTGGGAGAACACCTTCTCTTCCTCTGCTATTATTTTTCACATGAATTTCTCTCCCCCTTTGACATCAATGGAAAAGATCAAAAACTCTGATCACCCCTCCTTAGGAGTGCACCCATTTAACTCATACTGCAACAATGAAAACCTTTTCTACTCCCTTACGGAGTAGACCCATTCATCAATCCAGATAGACGAAGAATTTGTGAATTCACTAGACTAATGCACCTTCATGTGCACCTAGTTCGGAGGGCCAAGGACCCCCAACTTCTCCCTAAGATACTCAAAAGTATCCTCTGAAAGAGCCTTAGTAAATATATCTGCAATTTGTTCCTTTGTTGTCACATACTCCAACTTGACTTCATTCTCCAGCACTTTTTCTCTCAAGAAATGATATTTGATATATATGTGTTTTGTTCTTGAATGCATAACTGGATTCTTTGAAATGTTTATGGCACTTGTGTTGTCACTGAAAATAGGAACAGGTTCATCACATATTACTCCAATGTCTTTCAGAGTTTTCTTCATCCAAAAAACCTGTGTGCAGCAGGATGCTGCAACAATATATTAAGCCTCTACAGTGGATAAGGAAACTGAGTCCTATTTTTACTCAACCAAGAAACCAATCTTCCGCTAAGAAAAAAATCACCCCCACTGTACTCTTTCGGTCATCCGCACAACCAGCCCAATCTGCATCGGTATAAGCACTCAAGGTGAAATCAACACCCTTAGGATGCCATAAGCCATAATCTAGTGTACCTTTAAGATATCTAAATATCCTCTTTGCAGTTGTAACATGTGCCTCTTTAGGATCTGCTTGAAATCTAGCAACTAGACATACTACATGCATAATATTCGGTCTGGTAGTAGTAAGATACAACAATCCACCAATCATAGATTTGTATTTTCTCTGATCAGTTTTAGCAGATTCATCATCTTTACTTAGCTTACATCTAGTTACCATAGAAGTACTAACCAGTTTGGAGTCATCCATTCCAAACTTCTTCAACAACTCTTTTACATACTTAGATTGTGAAATGAATATCCCCTTATCAGTTTGATTCACTTGAAGAACAAGAAAGAAATTCAACTCACCAATTATGGACATTTCAAATTCTTTTTGCATTTCTGCTACAAATCTTTTACACATGCCTTCATTTCCACCAAAGATGATATCATCAACATATACTACCACTATTAACATTTTGTTACCTTGCACTTTGAAGTATATATTGTTGTTAGTAGAGCCTTTATTGAATCCTTGCTTTGTCAGGTATATATCCAATCTTGCATACCAAGGTTTGGGAGCTTGCTTCAGTCTATACAATGCCTTCTTCAACTTGCAAACCATATCTGGTTTGTCAGATAACTGAAATCCTTCAGGTTGTTCCATGTATACTTCTTCCTCCAATTCACCATTCATAAATGCTGACTTGACATCCATTTGGTATACTTTGAAATCCTTGTGAGCAGAAAATGTCAAAAACATTCTAATAGCTTCTATTCTGGCCATAGGGGAAAATGTTTCTTCAAAGTCTATGCCTTCAAATTGTGAGTATCCTTTGCATACAAGTCTTGCTTTATTCCTTATAACTTCACCATTTTCATTCAACTTATTCTAGAATACCCATTTTGAACCAATTACATTCTTATTCACAGGTCTAGGAACTAATTCCCATGTACGATTCTTTTCTATTTGCTACAACTCTTCTTTCATAGCTTTCATTCAACTCTCATCTTCACATGCTTCACTCACAGACTTAGGTTCAATTTTAGAGAGTAAACACAGATTTACCTCAGCCGCTACTTTACTTCTTGTCTTCACACCTTAACTCTTATCTCCAATTATTTGTTCCTTTGGATGATTCTTCTGCACATACTTAGAAGTATTAACAATAGGTTTCAATTCATTTTCTTCTTCAATCAGTTTTTCTTCTTCTTCTTCTTCCTTCTCCTTATTCTCTTTAGGTACCTGTCCACAGATAGGATCATCGGGTTCAACTTCACTTATCTCAATAGGTCTGTGAATTCCTTCATCAACTTTCACATTAGCACTTTCAACAATCTTCTTCAATCTTTTATTGAAGCATCTATATGCTTTGCTGGTAGTAGAGTACCCAAGAAAAATCTTCATCACATCTAGCATCAAACTTTCCAAGATTTTCATCATCCCTTTTAACATAACATTTGCTTCCAAATACCTTGAAGTACTTCACATAGGATTCTTACCAGTCCATAACTCAAAAGGAGTCTTTGTGTTGTTTCCTCTAATTTGAACTCTATTAAGAACATAAACAATGTGTATTTCCTCTCTCCAATACACATCTGGTACATTTGATTCTTTCATCATGGTTCTTGCAGCTTCCTGTACGTCTGGTTTTTCCTCTCAACTACCCCATTCTGTTGAGGGGTTCTCGGAGCAAAAAACTATCTTTTTATGCCATGTTGTTCACAAAATGTATTAAATTCACTAGAAGTGAATTCTCCACCTCTATTAGATCTCAAACATTTTATTTTCAAATTCACTTCATTTTCCACTCTTGCTTTGAACACTTTAAACCTATCCAGAGCCTAAGTCTTTTCTCTAAGAAAAGCAGCCCATGTCATTCAAGAATAATTCATCAATAAGAAGCATGAAATACTTGTCACCATTTAGGATTTTTGTTCTCGTCGAACCACAGAGGTTAGTATGAACTAACTCCAACATTCCGGTAGTAGAATGCTCTTTTCCCTTAAAGTTGCATCTTGTTTGTTTCCCTAACTGACAAATTCTGCAAATAGTATTAGTAGGCTTTGTGATTCTAGGTATACCTCAAACAATATCTCTTGAATTGATTCTGACCAGATCATCAAAGTTTATATGTCCCATCCTCCGGTGCCATAACCAACTTTCACTAACTTGAGATACAATACATTGACCATCAACTCCCTTAATCTGATAAATGTTTTCATGATTTCTCCTTCCAACAACAACCATATCTTTGAATCCTTTTCTTATTTCAAAGGTATTATTTTGAAACACAAGTTTAAAACCATTGCTACACATCTATCCAACACTCAAAAGGTTATGCCTCAAACCCTTTATATAATATACATCATCAGTGATGTGTACTCCATTAAAAATAATTGTACTTTTCCCACAAATCTTAGCTCCTGAATCATCTCCAAACATGACCAAACCACCATCATAATTTTCAAGTTTAGTGAACTTACTCTTATCTCTAGTCATGTGATTAGAACATCCACTATCAATCACCAAGTAGTCTTCATCTTGTCTTGCATGAAAGGCGGTGACCAAAGTACCTTCCATCCTTATTCTTTTTGTTTTCCAGAGCACTCTTCCTTGCATATTTTCTAGGGTTAGTAGATACAGATTTGTTTTCCAAAGCTAAAAACAAGCATTCACTGTCATCACCCTCATTTTCATATTCATCATCATAAATTTTGACTTCTTCTTTAACATAATACAACTTCTTGTATTTCTTATCCTTTCTATCCTTATCTTGATAATCCTTGTTCTTTTTATGTATAGCTCTATTCAGACATCTTGAAGCATAATGACCAATATTACCACAACTGAAACATTTAAAGGGAAACATACCTTTATACTTTTTGGTACCTTTCTTCAACTTTCTTGTGAAATTTTCTTCCAACACATCAGAACCATCACTATCCAGATCATCTTTAATCTTCATTGCCTTAAATGATGTTTCTATCTTTTCTTCTTTCCTGAACTTTCTCATCTCAAATGTTGTCAAGGTGTCAAATAACTGCTCTTTAGTATACTTCTTAGGATCATACATCTCTTCAATAACTCAGATCTTATCACTATAGCAATTTGGTAGGGTGATCGGTATCTTCTCAATTATATCTTCATCGATCATTTTTCCCCCTCGATTCTTAACTTCATCTGTTGTCATCTCAACCCTTTGGAAATAGCTCGTGAACTCTTCACCTTCTTCCATTTTCAGATTCTCATATCTGTGCTTTGCCGCTAGCTTCTTTGTCAACTTTACTCTTTCATTTCCTTCATACAGCTTTTCCAACTTCTTCTAGACTTCATGAGCAGTGTCTAAAGAAAGAACCTTAGTTCTCTCAATTTTAGATAAAGTACTATAAATAGCATACCTCGCTTTCTAATTCTCCTCATAAGCAGAAACCTCATCTGCAATAGTAGGACCACTTTCCAGAGCAACATACTTCATCTCAACAGCCTTCCAAGTCTTTTAACCAATAGAAACAATGTATCCTCTCATCTACACTTCCCAATCACTTTAATTAGATCCATCAAACATAGGGATCGCTAACTTATGCGCCATTGGATCTTCCTTAAGCAGTTAAGCTCTACACCAAGCAACCAAAGCTCTAATACCAATTGTTAAAAGGTGTAGGACAACTGAGAGGGGGGGTGAATTAGTTGTCACAAAATTCAAACTTAAAACTTCAACACTTATCAATTCTACAACCATACTATTCTATTATTAAGTATGAACATGAAACAGAAATAACAGAAAGTAAAATAAACACAATGAACACCAAATTTTTACGTGGAAAACCCAATAAGGGAAAAACCACGGTGAGGATTAGCTCACAATATAAAGAGATAAAAAAAATTGAATACAGAGGCTCACTGCCCAAAAGAGGACTCACTATCTAAATGAAAAGGCACATTGCCTACAGAAAGGACTCATTGTCCAGCAGGGAGGCTCACTACCTTTTGATACAAATGAGAATAAAAGATCCACCACAACAATTAGTACACATCTATAGCTTTGATCAAAATATTATAGAAACCTTTAGCTCACTGCCTTCAAGAATCTAACACAATGAAGTACTACTGCCTCAACTCACTTTCACACACTTCTACTCTTTTGATTTGTGGCTTACTTTGTCACTTGGCATCACACACACATTCTTCGTAGTTCAACTTGCATTTATACCATCTTCAACCTTAGAAACTTTCTCCAAGGTCGACCACATACGCCTCATTTCCTAAATTCAAATTAGGTCGACAACTCAACATTCCCATGGTGGAAAGGAATGAGAGTGGACCAATTAAAATACTTAACCAAGACCAAAAATAATGTCTCATATCAAACACATGCTTCCTTAATTAAATTTTAATTCTTCAAATGAAGTGTAAACACCAGGTCGGCCAAACCTAATGAAAACACAAATGAACATTGATGTACAAGCTTTCCAACAAGAAGATAATGCACAGATGACACAACATGCTTCATTATGCATGAGAACACATCTCATATTCCTTTAGATACATTTGAAGCAAGTGCAACAATCTTTGAACACCGAACTCCTTCCATCAGTCCATTCAGACTGCACAAACACATACAACAACTTTGAAACTTGACTTACAGATCACCAAACCACAAAATTCTTTTCTAGAGCCAAAAGAACACCATTCTAAGACACATTCTAGATCTGCACAATCTAAAACAGAACAACGGAGGACTGCAGAGCAGAAACATTTCTCCCAATCCACATAAAACTAACTTTTCCAAAATAGTTCACACACCGATGAACGTAACTTTCTCATCCCATCAAATCAGAAGCTACAGCTCAAGAGATATCACCACTAGATCACCATTAGAAAACCTTCAGATCCACAGAAGCATAGGATAAATACAAGAGAAACGCAGAGCACATACTAGAGCACATTCTGAACACATTCATAACTATGAATTCTCTCTTTATTAATTTTCTCAAAAGCAATTGGAAACTCATCAATCCAACAAATCTGCAGCATCATAAGGATAGCTCCATGTACTCACAACATCTCAACAACATCTCAATGATACATGCACAATCTGCAACATATTGAACTGTGTTGACATCAATGACAACATTAATGAAAACACCACCAAAATTGCTCATACTTGCAACATAGACAGTTTATTCTGCCCACTCCTCACTGGTTTCATCAGTACGGTTGGAAATGGATTGGGCCAGGGGAAATATTTTGGTTTCTGGGAATTCCCTTCGCCTTCTAGGCTTCTCCAGCTGAGTTGTGGAAAGTTGTTCTCTCCAAGATTGACCAAAACCTGGCCTACTATATTACCTAGCCTCTCTCTCTAGCAGGGAAATTCCAAGTGTGCTCTAAGATCTTGGTTGTTGCGCATGTTTATTACTCCTCTTGTTGGGCTCCTTTGAAAGTTTCCTATGCCAAGCTTGAAAATATGTTAGGATACTTTCTTTGGGCTTCTGCTGAGACCCATAGATGGTTTCAATGTGTTTCCTGGGAATTTTTTTGCTTGCCTAGAGACTTTGGAGGGCTTGGTTTTCTCTCCACTCAACGACAAGGTAATTCCTTGTGTGTGAAGTGGATAATCAGAGCCCTTACTGGAGATGAAGCTTGGAAAATTCTCCTAAGGCATTGCATTCAGTCTGGCTTTCCTATTCATAGAACAGCTTGGAAGGGGATTGGTTTCCAAACCCTTCTAGTTATGAAGGAACCAGTCCATATTGTGGGAAATTTCATGGCCACAAGCATTTGGAGATCCTAGGAAGTAGTTAAGCCTTGGATCTACTCGGCCGACTTCGGTTTCCGTGATGGGCTTTCACTCAATCAATAGAATGTTTGGTGGTCACCTCTCTTCACCAATAATGATCAATTGTTGGCCAAATCACCTTGGCTTGAGGCTCTAAGATTCCACAAGAAAGGTATTGAGACCTTGCAACATGTGTTTCATAGACCCACAATGCGTATTATGTCGTGGGAAGATTTTGTGCTCTCTATAGTCTTCAAAACCAGGACTGTGATACTTATGATGGTCTAATGAATGCTATTCCTACAGATATTCTTCATAAGGTGGGAATTCATGGGTCCAAGCCCTGGTGGAAGGACTGGAAGTGGTACCCAAACAACCCTATTAGGAATTATAAGCTTAGGCTTGGTTATATGTGGCTTTCGCCGCACTTTCCAATGATTGAAAGTCTAAACTAGGGGTGGCATATTCAGTCTTCTACTCATGTCTGGCATAAAATATTAATTTCCACGTGGTCTGTAAGTTTTGAGCCTAAACTTACCCACTTTGCTTGGTGTATTCTTTTCCAAGGCTTACCTATGGGGTCTCGGCTTGTTCACCCCATTTTGTGGGAAATTTGAGTCTTTTAAGCATCTCTTCTGGTTTTGTACCAAAGCTCAACAATTTTGGAATTGGATTCATGACTTCTTTTGGCCTTTCAAATCAGAGCCCTTCTCTTGGCACGTGGTTCTACTAGGGGATTCACCTAGGCTTCCTACTAAATACACCCAACTTTGGCACACTTTCAGGGTGGAAATCCTCTTCAATATTTGGAAATATAGAAATTCCTACATATTTACTCACAATCAAATGGATAAAAATGTTTCTTTGCATTCTAAAGCTATTATTTTCTCTAATGTGATTTTTCAAATTGAAGGTCAAGCCAATAAAGTTGCACTTGAGATGTCTCACCTTCAGGTGCTTTTGGATCATTGGGACAATGCCCTGTGTACTATGGATTGGGTGCCTACTTCACCCACTTTCTCCCGCGACCAGTCGCCCTCTTGGGGTCAGTGGCAGAGTGGCTTTTCTCACACCTACTCTCAACCTCCTCCTCAGCATGGCTCCCACCCTCCTCAGCAGTCTCATTCTCCTATGCGGGCTAACCTGGGGTGACCCTCTAGAGGGGTAGTGGAGAGAAACAATGGTGGTTTCAGGTGGCTCTTTGATAATGTTCCTGGTAGTGGCTCTAGTTGGCCAGACACTGAATTTTTGTTTTTCACGTCTGGTGCTTGCAATCTTTCCTCAGTGTGAGGAAACAAAAGATAAATAAAAAGAAGATGACGATGGATGGGGTCTTCCCGATGTCACTCCAAACCCTATTGATGTATGGGGGAAAAATGGATGACAAAGACCCTCCTGGCTCTGTTGGCACTTCTTTGGCTACTTAATGGCCTTTTATTTATGTTTGTAATCATGGACTTTTGGGCTAGGCCCAAGTGACTGGTTTTTTTTTGTTTTTTGGGTGCTACCCATGTGACTCTTAGGGTGTGTCTTCTTACCACCCATCCTTTTTTTTATGAATATGTATTTTTATCTTTATAATTAATATAGAAAATTTCCTATTCATCAAAAAAATAACAACCTTATAAAAATAAGAATAAAAGGCTACAAAAGAGACTTGATAGAACCACTCTAATATTGAAAAAGGTTAAAACATCAAAGAATAGAGAATAATAAAGAAAAAGATTAAATAAGCTAAAAAACAACCAATTAAAACTACTAGAATAATTCCTTAGTAATGAGCTAAGGGTTCAACTTAAGAAAATAAATATAACTACCAACAACAACAAAAAATGACACAACTCAAATGAAATAGGAAATAACTAGATAAAATCTAGAAAGATAAAAAAAGAAAGAAAGAAATATTATTGATATTAAAGTAATGTTATAATATCAATAGTCTTACAAAAAGAAACAAAAAGGTAAACTAAGAGAAGGGACTTAAAACAAGAAAGAAAGACAAGACACAACAAGGAGGAGGGAAATAAATCTAGAAGAAAGGAAGGATGTACAACAAAGAGGGGGAGACAAGACCAATATGACCAAGGAAGAAAGAGATGAGAAATGAGGAAGGGAGAGGAGAGGAGACAAAGGCGGGAAGGATAAGGGAGATGGAAACCGAGGAGAGGAGATACTAGAGCAACTAAGAGGGGGATCTAAAAGGTGATTCAAAATGGGTTTCCAAACGAAGCTTAAATTCCAACCCCCACCTCAGTTGAGGTTGGAGGGGTGATTATTGATCACAATACCCTCTTTGAGCTTTCTCTTGAAGGTATCTATCTTCTTTGAAAAGGATTTTGGTGTTTTCTAAGGAAATATGATGCTTGGTCTTGGAAGAGTGCTCGACGAGCATGGATTTTGCAGCCCACTCATGTCTGATGTCTGCACCATGCCCTTTGATTCTCGTGGAGAATGAGTGACCGGTTTCCTCAATGTTCCACAAGAACAAGGTATTTTGTAGACCCTAGAGTTGAGGAAAGGGTCAAGAGGGTCTTTGGGGGAAGGTAATCAATTTTTTAAAATAGAGAGAGGCTTGAAAGTATAGACAAAATCATTTTAAATTATTTAATTAATATGGATAGAAGAAAATAAGAAATTAACTAAATAATTAAAAAATATTTAATCCATGTGGATGGAAGAAAATTAGAAATAATTAAATAATTAAAAAATATTTAATTAAAGAGGTTGGAAGAAAATGATAAATTAGTTAAATAATTAAAAATTATTTAATTAGTGTGGATAAGAGGAAATGATAATTTTTTTATTATGGCATAGCATGATGGTTAAGTCATGGTATTGTGATTTTTACCACAAAGGTTCAAACCCCTATGGGGGTGGTATTGTTGAGTATTTAAGTTGGGGATGAAGTTCCCCATATGTGGCCTCATCGATTCATAGCTCTAGTCAAAAGTGTTCACCCTTTGAAAAAGAGAGGAAATGATAAGTTAATTAATAATTAAAAATTATTTAATTAATGTTGATGCAAGGCTCATCTTGTTGCAAAGGGGTTTTAACAAGTTGAGGGAGTTGACTATTCTAATACCTTTGCTCCTATTGTGAAGATGGATTCTATTCATGTTGTCCTTTCTATAGCTACCTCTTAGGGATGGTTAGTGTATCATATGGATGTGAAGAGTGCTTTCTTGTATGGGGATCTTCATGAGGATATCTATATGGAGCAACCACTTGGTTTTGTGCAAAATCCTTTACTTTTTTATAGGCTTTGTCATTCATTGTATGGTCTCAAACAGGCCCTCAAGATTGGTATTTTTGGATACATAAGTTGTCATTTTGATCCTACAATTTATACTCAAAGATATGGAGATTATATTCTCATTCTTGTGCTTTATGTGGATGAGTTGATTCTCATAGAGAATTCCACTTTCATGATTCATAGTACTCAGTGAACATTGATGGAGCATTTTAATATGGCCGGCCTAGGACGTTTGCATTATTTCCTTGGTCTTCAAGTTCATTAGTCTTTTATGGGGATCTTAATTTTCTAGCATAAGTATTCTCTAGATTTTCTTTAGAGAGTTCACATGGCCAATTGTAAGCCTACTCCTACACCTTTGCAGTCAAGTTTTGCATTGTCTACCATTTTTGCTACTGCTACAATTGATCCTACCTTATATCAATAGTTGGTTGGCAATATTTTGTATCTTGACATAGTTGTGTTGATATTTCCTTTGTGGTTGACCTTATCTCTTTTTTTCTTAGGAGCCTCAAGAGAGTCATTGGAAGGAATAAAAACATATCTTATGATACATTTAAGGCACTTTATATTTTTTCCTTCATTACACATCATGAGCTCTCATATTGTGGGCTTCACTGACTTTGATTGGGTTGGTGATGTCAATGATAAGAAGTCTACTTTTGTCTTTATCTTTTTCCTTGGTTATGGTTCGATTGTATGGCCATGCAAGAAGTATATTTCTATTACATTATCATCGACAAAGGTTGAGTATCAAGATGTAGTTTTCTCTAGTTAAGAGGTTTTGTGGTTGCACCAGTTGATGATTAAGTTTGGATTTCTTTTTTATTAGCCTACTACTCTTTGGTGTGAAAGTCAGAGTGTCATTCATATCTCATGCAACCCAGTGGAGCATTGCATACTAATCATATTGAGTTCCACATGCACTTCATCAGGTAGCTCATCCAAGATGGTCTTCTTGAGTCCTCCTTCCTTCTTTTGTTTTTCTTTATAGGTTTTCTCTCATTTAGAGAGGATTTTTTCCCACATGAGATATTGTTTGCACATGGGTACCTCATCAATCCTTTTTTTTGGGTTCCTCCCTAAGTTACACTTAATTTGTAATAATTCATGTCTATATTGTAATGTATAATGGCTTGATGTAATCATTATGGATGACAAATACATCAATTCCTTATTTATTATGTGTATTTTAAATTTTTCTTCTATTTTATTGGATCTGGGAATTTGTTACTTAGATCTTGGGATAGGATGCATGGTTGGAAATTTTTTCATTAGACCCTCTTTCTATTATTTTATTAGTGCAATCATAAAGTGCATACCCTTCACTTTTCTCACTTTGACAGGGTTGTCCTTTATGTAATAATTATTATACAAGTGACACTTTTTAGCATAAGCTTGTCCTTTATATAATCTATACTACTAATTACATCGAGAGGTATTCTACAGTGGCAGCAAGTGGTGGAGTGTAATGGTGTGTGTTAACAAAAACTATTACCTTTTACCTTAAATTTGACAGCCATTTACATGTCAAATTATTAATATTTAATAAATATAATATTTAAAATTAAATATCTAAAATACAAATAAAATCAAACTTTGATTTGGACTACATAATATTTCTTCTCGTAAACAAAATTTTAAAAATAAAATTGCTATTACCAAAAAATAATGAAAATAATATAGAGTGAGGTGAAAAGAAAAATAGGAAAAAGATTTAGGGTTGTTAAATTAGGTCTTTATTTTCTTTATTTTATTACAATTACAATTTAATTACAAGTTAGGGTTTAAATTGAAATATTATGCTTTTTGATAATAACTTTATAAGTATATTTAATAAATTAGATCTTCTAAAATAAATTAGTTTGAAAGTAAAATAAAATAATTTTTGTTCTTTCATCTATGTAGTTGTGTAGTAGTTTAAATTAATAAATATCTTATTTAAAAATAGTTAAACATGTGATGTAAATATTTTTTTTTGTTTTCATTTAACTAATTTTTATAAATAAGTCATTTAACTTTTTAAATTAATTAAAAAAATAATAGTAAAATATTAAAAAAAGATGGGTGGGAAAAAGGCACACTCTCAAAGTCTATGCAAGATAATATCCATAACAAAGATGAAATTTCAAAGGGCCAAGCTTGAACTGATGTCGGAGCATCCAGGTACTTTTGGTTATCCAATTTTAATTCTCATTTTTGTTTCGGTTGTTTGAGAACTCTGTCTTGGTATTCAAAAACTTGGTGGTTTTTGTCTTTGTCCGACTAACGTCTCTATCTAGAGGTTATTGAAATTTTATCGACTTGCAAAAATAAAAATCAATGTTGATGGACATTTAAAACTGCAGATTTAAATTAATATTAAATCTTAAATGTATAGTGTCCAAAATGGATGTCTTATCCCAGCCAATGAGTAGGAATTTGGGCAAATTAGAATGCCCACTCCTGGCAAAAAAAAGACAAAATATAAAGAGACTCTTGGGCTACGTAGGAGAGGAAAATCCATGGAATGTGAGGTGCAACAATCTAGAGATTTTAGGCGCCCAGAAGTGGAAAAGAAGACAAGCTAGTAAAGAAAGATACTTCATCGACCTTTGACAAGGTTTAGAATTTCTGCCGATAAGAAACCAACAAGGGCGTGGTGATTAAGTCAGGTAGAGGCATTGAAAATTGGAGAGAGTTTGTGGTTTGAAAGTAAAAAAAAATGAAATGCATTGACCCCCAATTAAGCCAGTAACTTTGCAAGTAAAAAGAGAGTTTGAGGCGTGTCATCTGGGAGTAGTTAGATTTGCAAATCGTGTTAAAACATTGTAAAGGAAATAGGGGAAATAATTGTCACTATTGATTATTTGTTTGAGTGATTTATTTGTAATTTCTAAACTTTGGCAAATAAATATACTGTGGAAAATTCATGTGGAAGAATTGAATTAAATTGTAGTTGAAGTTCTTGCTAAATTGTTTTACATTGCTACAAATTGCTCTTAGTCAGATGAGACATAGAGCCTTTGATCTGCATTATTTGCTATCAAAGTAGGATTTGATTATGTTGGGAAGTGAACCAAAATTTGATAGAGAAAGATAAATGGCATATAGAGGATGAGGTCACAGAGGTAGAGCACCCAAAGGCATGGAGCCTAAAATTGTAGAATTAATAAGAAATTGTACAATGGAGGCAGTTAGAGGTATGACTGCATGATTGGACGCCATGGAGATGGCTCAAAGATGAGGAGTCCGTGTAGAAGATATCAGTGAATACAAAGACGAAGAAAAAATTATTGAAGGAAAAAATGAAGAGAATCGGCCAGGGCTTGATCCAGGAGAAGAAATATTTATCAAAGCTATCAAGAGGATAAACTCTAAACCTTGATTTGATCCAGCAAATTATAAAGGAGGATTAAATGTAGAAGAATTGTTGGATTGGATTTCTAAAATGGAATTTTTTTTTAGTATGATAACATAGAAGAAGATCAAAAGGTCAAGTATGTGTGTACCAAGTTGAAGGGACACACTTCCTTATGGTGGGAACACCTACAAATGGATAAGGAGTGAAGAGGGAATGATAAGTTAAGTGATGGGATCAAATGGTGATAAAAATTAAGTCTAAATTTTTTCCAACCAATTATCAAATTAATTTGATAAAGAAACTTCAGAATTTGAAGCAAAAGGAAAGTAGTGTTGAGGAGTATACCGAAGAGTTCTACCGATTGAGCATACAATCTAGTCACATTGAAGAAGACATTGAGCAAGTTTCAAGATATTTAAATGGGTTGCATATATCTATTCAAGATGAGATAAGTTTGATGAATATGCATAGTGTGGAGGAGGCATATCAATATGCTTTAAAGGTGGAAGATAATAGAAGGAAACAAAATAAATCTCAAGGTAGAAGCAGATTTTCATGTGAAAAAGAACAACACAACAATGGTAGAGGTTACCAAAAAAGCAAGAGGAGGTAAACATGTCTTATGAAAACACCTAAGAAGGAAAGGAAAGAGGAGACTCTTCTAGAGGAAGAGGAGATTATTCTCGTGGTAGAAGATATTTTGGAAGAGGTAGAAGAGGAGGCTTCAGCTTCACATGTTTCCAATGTGGAGAGGTTGGACATAGGGCCTTTGAATTTTCTCAAATACAACAATAAATTAGCAAGAAGAGTGCAACAAAGAACTATGCAACACTAGTTGATGAAGAGAGTGTGAGTTCCCCAAAGCAAGTAATAGAAACCAAAGAGGGAGAGGAATTGATGGTGAATAGAGTTCTTTTGAAACCTGAAAAAGAACAACTGGAGCCAACACAAAGCCAAAGTCTATTCTGAATAGTGTGTAAATTAGATGGAAAGTGTTGTAAGGTAGTTGTGGACAGTGGAAGTACTAACAAATTGGTCTCACGAGAGATAGTTGAAAAGCTACAACTGAAAAGGACAAAACATCCAAATCCTTATCGAGTCACTTGGTTGCAAAAGGATCATCAAATTTTGGTAAGTGAACAAAGCTTGGTTCAATTTTAGACTGGCAAGTATGTTGATGAAGTGTTGTGTGATATGATTCCCATGGATGCTTGTCGTGTCCTTTTGGGTAGATCGTGGAAATATGATAAACATGCTATGTATGATAGTTGGGGAAATATGTATACCATCACAAAGGATGGAAGAGAGCATTATTTGAGTCCATTGAAGGACAAGGAGAAACAAGTGAGAGATAGTTCATTAGTTTGTTTTCATGATAGTGAACAAGTTGTGGCAATGACAAGGTTGAGAGAAACCCAATAGTAGTTCATGAGAGGGGGACTTTAAGTGACGTCAAGGGAAGTGATGAAGAGTTGGTGTAATAGTTGCACAAGGAAGAGAAGGAGAGTAAGGGGAAAGGTCAAATAATTGTAAAAGAAGTGAAAAGATTCTAAGAGGAAAACATAATTTAACATTAGAATAATACAACCACTCATATGAGAATTCTGAAATGGATCTTTGTCATTGGGAAGAACCAAGTGGAGGTGACTACCGAGGTGAGTGCAGATTGCAGTATAAGCAATAGAGGAATGTGAAAGAGGGAAGAGGTAAAGAGGTTTTGATTAGCAGATAGAATAAGTCGATTGATGAAGAAGAGATTTGGATAAAAAATGAGCATGGAATCATCGTTTGAAGCTTCCAAAAAATTTCATGAGTTGTAGCCTCATGGAACATTTTTGTACTCGGTGTGTTTGATGTTGGAGCATCTAGGTACTCTGGTTATCTGCATCAATTTTAATTCTCATTTTTGTTTTGGTTGTTTGAGAAATATGTTTTGGTATTCAAAAACTTGGTGGTTTCTATCTTTGTTTGAATGGCATCTCTATTTGGACATTATTGAGATTTTATCGACTTCCAAAAGTCATAAAAATCAATGTTGATGGACATTTAAAATTGAAGATTTAAAATAATATTAAATTTTAAATGTATAGTGTCCAAAATGGATGACTTATCCCAACCAATGCGTAGGAATTTGGGCAGATTGGAATGCCCACTCCTAGCAAAAAAAGACAAAATATAAAGAGGCTCTTGGGCTATGTAGGAGAGGAAAAGCCATGGAATATGAGGCATAGCAATCTGGAGATTTTAGGTGCCCAGAAGTGGAAAAGAAGACAACAACAAGCTAGTAAAGAAAGAGACTTCATCGACCTTTGACAGGGTTTAGAATTTCTAGTAGTAAGAAACCAGCAAGGGTGTGGTGATTAAGTCAGCCAAAGGCATTAAAAATTGGAGCAGAGTTTGTGGTTTGAAAGTAAAACAAATGAAATGCATTGAACCCCAATTAAGTTGGTAACTTTTGCAAGTAAAAAGACAATTTGAGGCATGTCATCTGGGAGTAGTTAGATTTGTAAATGGTGTTAAAACATTGTAAAGGAAACAGGGGAAATAATTGTGACTGTTGATTATTTGTTTGAGTGATTTATTTGTAATTTCCAAACTTTGGAAAATAAATATACTATGGAAAATTCATGTGGAAGTATTGAATTAAATTGTAGTTGAAGTTCTTGTTGAATTGTTTTACATTGCTGCAAATTTCTCTTAGTCTGATAAGACACAAAGCCTTTGATCTGCATTATGAACATAATATAAAAACTACACAACTAATGCAACACTAGTAGGAGGTGGTATTTATCATTATGGTTACCCCAAACATTATTGTGGATAGGATTTTCATTAATCAACTTCTAGCTAATGAGAGCACCCTCTTCTTAGGAATATGGGCTGATGCAAGAAGTTGGGTCCACAAAAAGCTCAAAAAGTGGAAGTGTTTTTGCTGTTTTTCAGAATTTGTCACACTTGGATTGGAAATTTGAGGCACTTACACAATAAATCTTAAAAAAAGTTAGTAATATGAAATTTAACATTTTGAATCTAGTTTCCAAATATGTAAATTATTCAAATACTCAAATTATAGAAATTAAATTTTGATAGGGATCTATAAAAACCACTTTTTAAAAGTCCCTATTTTTTTACCATACCATGCACGTGTACGGACACCACTTTTTGACCCAAATAAAAGTATTTTGCTAATTACTTTTGGGGAAAGAGAGCTAACAACATGAAGATTGATGAGGAAATTTTTTTGTAATTTTTTGTTGAATATTTTTTTTATTGAATTTTTATTGGCATTAATTGTTGTTTTTAAAAATCAACGTGTATGGACAACATAATTGGACCTAAACTAGACATTTTTTGAATTTTTTTTTTTCATTGTGTAGAGAATTGTCTGAAGATTGATGCTATATAATTTTTTTTACAAGAAACTTAACCAAAAAAAAGTTATTAAAAAACAAAAAAATCTTGATATTTCAAGTTTAAGGACTAGTTTGCTTAGAAATTAATTAAAAACTAACAAACATAATCCAATATTAATAAAAATTATATATTCGGAAACTAGACACCATGTTCTCTAATGGGTTTTAATTTTATAGATTGATTCAGAAAAAAAGTCCATCATCCATATTGCCAAAGTTGGACATTCTTCTTAAATCTGCCTTAGTTTTTTAGTTGTCAGGTCAAAGGCTAAGGCTCGGATTGCCAAGCCTTTCCTAAGCCTAAAACCAAGGCTACATTTGGTTTGGGAATTTAATTTTTAAATTATGCGTACGCATTATTTAAATGAAACGCATACGCGTTTCATAATGCATATGCATTATCCATGTACCTGTTGGGTAAAGGTAATGTGTATGCGTTATATAATGTGTACGCATTCCTAAAATAGAACATGTATGCATTTTATAACGCGTACACATTTCTTATATAGTCATTTTTTCCTAATTTGGAAAATACTGATAAAACACATTTTTCCTGCAACATTCCTTTTTTGCAATACGGTTTGGAAGCGCCATTTTTTGCATTTTTTATTGCAAATTTATCTTGTGCAGGGCATATTCTATTCAAATTGTTGGAAGAGACAAGTGCAGGTTGAATTTTCTGAAGTGGAATCAAGTACAAGAACATTTTACAAGAATATTTGGAAAAAGAGAACTTTTGGATGTATTCAAGACATTTTTGTACTTCAAAGTTTATAGAAGAAATGATCTTCATACTACATAGTTTTATTTGAATATTTGAAGGAGATGGAAATTTGAAAATAGGTTACTTGAATCATTTGTTTTGTAATCAAAGAGGGTTTGGTAACCATGGGATCAAAGCGAAGACAAAGAAAAAAATGTAGAAAGTTAATGACACCCAAAGAAATTCAAGCAAATAAAGAAATGGAGGCAAAAAGACAAAGGGATAGAAGAGAAAGGAGTCATCAAATGAAAAATTTGGAAGCATCTAGTTCTATGAATGTTGAAGAGGAAGCCATGAATGATGAAATGAATGTAGATGATGCAAATGTGGAGATGGTGAATATGGAAGAAAATGCAATTATGGAGACAAACCCAACTATGCCTTCAACTTCAACTTTGAATGATATGTAAATATTACCTATGCATACAACTTCGGGTATGTCTTCAAATCCACCTCCCAATGATATGGAAAATGAACCTATTCAAACAATCTATCTAGGTATGTTTTCAAACCCAAGTCTTGATAATATTGATCTTGCTTGTTTAGATGAAGTTGGATACACCAATGATATCAATAATTCTAGGGTTGAAACAATGCAAAAACAAAAAAATGATGAAATTATATCTTATGAGAATGAAAATGAGAATGAAATCCCTTTTACATTTGAAAATGAAATGAAACACCTTGTGTGGATGAAGGTGAAAATGTTTTTTTTTACAATTGAAAAATATGTGCTAGATAGCCTTCGTGGTAAAGTTGCTTGGAGACAAATTAGAACTTATGGAAATAGAATATATATATAAATAAATTATAGAAATAAATTAGGATTCCAATGTCAACTCATGGTGCAATTGATGAGAATGTCGAAAATGAGAAAAGTGATGAAAAAAATAGGTATTTTTGTAAAACCAAAAAAGAAAGATGATTTAGTAGAACAAGTCATATCTAGTGTTGCTAATGCAATTGATTTTATAGGTAAGAAAAGTTAATCTAAAGATAAGAATGTGGCTCATCGTGCAATAACAACTGCTCTAGTTGATAAAGCAACTTCAAATAAAAGAATGTTAAGTAATATTAGTAAATGTATAAAATTAAATCCCAAAACTTTGATAATAGCTGATAAAAGAAGAGAAAGTATTGAAAAGGATCCAATTAATAAATGTTGGAGTTTTATTGGTAGACTCCCAAGATCAGACATGAAATTAAATCTTTAATCAATAAATTTTGTCATGATAATACAAGAGTATCACCTAACATTAGAGATGTCTTAAAATTAAGGGTGGGTTCCAAAATTCGTGAACCTCATCCAAAGCATCTCTTAGATATGACTCAAACTAAATTATATAAAACAAATTTAGATGCTTCAATCTTACCATTGAATATTAAGATAATTCAAAGATCATTCGAAAAGTGTAAACCTTGGTATGTTAGAATTAATAAGAAATGAATCTCTTGTTGTTGTTCGACTCATGTTTAATTTCGTTATTATTATAATAGTTTTTGATATATATGATGCACTTTGCATGCTAACCAAATTATGCAGGACATTTGTGGTAATAATATGCCACCTGAAAGAATCAAAGATTTTATAGAAAGTTTATTTTGTGAACCCTCTAATGGAAACTTATTTTATTTAAAAGCATGTATTTCTGGAGAATGCGATAGATGTCGCGACTTTTCATTATTAGGAGAATGTATGAATGAAAGTAGTTTAGATGAATTTGGACAAAAAATAGTGGATGCACTAGTAGAATTTTCCAAATAAATGACTACGTGACTAAAACTTTTAGTCACGTGACTAACACTAGTAGTATTTGGAAAATAAATGACTAATTTGGTCATTTATAAGTGACTAATTTTGTCATTGGGTAAAATCACAACTAAATGACTAAATAAATGACTAATATCAAACAAATAAAAATGACTAAATAAATGACTAATATCAAACAAATAAAAATGACTAAATAAATGACTAATATCAGACAAATAAAAATGACTAAATATATAGCTAGATTAATGACTAAATAAATGACTATTACTCCTCTATTCTTTTTTTCTTTCAAATTTGATTATAATCCGTAGAGCTTAAGCCCCCCTCATGGGACCCCTACCTAAGTGGGCCATTTGGCCACCTAGGTTGTTTGGTGCACCAAAAATACCTATTGCATGGAAGGCATTGCCTCTCGGTGCAGTCTTAAGGCCTTCACATATTTTATCAAATTTAACATTTACATTCTTTAACTTTTATACACTTTTATTAGTGCCTTTTTCCATCAATTTTGAAGGTATTCTCACTGTTATAATCTTTATTTGCTTCTATGATAGTGACCTTTATTTATCTTCCATGATTGTCACTTCTCACTTGAATACACCACTTAATTTTGATAGTGAATATATCTTTGTACTTTACCATGAACTCTACTCATTTTAAAGGTCCCCGTCCTTTGTATTATTTGACAAATACTTTTAGGTCTGCACTAAGAAAGAAATCATGATCTGTAGGATGAGCTACTATTTGTGTGAAAATCATTATTATATGCATTAAGATCCACTACTACATAAAAGGGCCATTTAAAACATTAATTTAAGACAAAATAAGAGATAGCAGATTTCCACAATCCATAAAGAATGTTGTATTTGTTTCTATATTTCGATTGTGTAACCATTTTTTGCATCAACTTTTCAGATCACACTCTGTGATCCATCATCAGGATGAAAAAGAGAGCTAAAGGAGAAAAATGATAAGTTTGCAAACCAACAAATTAGATAAAAAGGAACAGAGAAGGGGAGAGGGAGGGGTTGCACGAGAAAAGAGAAAGAAAGACCAATGAGATAAGAGGAACAAATTTAAAACCAAAGAAAATTGAAAAAAAGATATCACAAAGGAGGAAGAAAAATACTCCAAAAAATAAGATCAACTAAAACCAAAATAGAAGCCATAAAATTAATTGAAAACAAAAAAACTAAAAACAAAGGACCACCACATAATACTTAAGCTAAAAATCAAAAGCAACAAAATTGAAATAAATGAAAACAAAAATAATAAAATAAACCTTTAAATAAGATAATAAATTAAATTTGCTAACAAACATTGGAAGACAAAATAAATAGGAACCAACATAATGACAAAGCTAACATAAAAACAAATATTGAGAACAGGATAAAAATCAAACGACAACAACAAATGAAAAAATTGAAAGCAAGCTAAAAAAGACTAAAGGAAAAACAAAAATTGAAACCAAATATCAAAGACAACCATAAATATATACCAACAAAAAATACACAATAAAGACAAGGCTAGAAAGAAAAATCAAAATTGAGAACAAGATAAAAATTGAAAGACCAAATTAAAGAGAGACTAAAAGTATAAAAAGAAAAATGAAACCAAATAACAAGAATTATTTAAAGAATTATAAAAGAGACTAAAATCTAAAAACAAAAATTGAAACCAAAAATTAAAAGACAACCAAAGAAAAAACTAACCCACTTACAAGAAACTAAAAATATAAACTAAAATTAATTAAAAGAAACCACATTAAAAGAGACTGAAGGAAAACCAAAAGAAACCAACTATCACAAAAAAAAACACAAAAAAGACAAGGGTAACAAGAAAAACCAAAAAGGAAAACAAGATAAAAAATGAAAGACCAAATTAAAGAGAGATAAAAGTAAAAAAGAAAAAGAAAAAAGAAACCTATTATCAAGAATTATTTTAAAGAAATATAAAAGAGGCTAAAAAATAAAATAAATTGAAACCAAATTTCAAAAGACAACCAAAAAATATATTAAATTTATAACCAAACACAATTAAAGGAAACAAAAGGATGACAAAAACCAAGACTAACAATAAAAAGACAACAAAAATTGAAAAGAAGAAAGCAAGCTGAAAAATAAATTGCCAAAAAAAGAGACTAAAATAAAAAATACCTTTTCTAAATTATTTTTTTCATTTTCCGCTCTCATTCATTTTCCCTCCCATTCGACATGGATTTTTCTTTTCTTCATCCCATGTAGAATCCATCCGTGCCCTAGCCATCTTTTCTTTAGCAGACCCAAGCTTTGACAAAAAACCAAAAACAATGTCGATTCTGGCCCCCAACCCACACAAAGATCTTCTAACCAGAGCCAAAAACTCCATGCACAGGAATATGAAAATTCCTTAACCCACTCCAAAGCTTGTTCGTGCACGTTGAGTAGGAAAGGAAGGCATTCAGGATTCTGACTCAGTACCAACAACAGGGGCAAGGTGACAGGATGTGGGATTCCCACACCCAACAGTGCCATTTCCACAACATCGGCAATCCCAGTAAGCCATTTTGCTTTGAAATGCCCAATTTATTGTTTCCCTTTCTTTGTTGTTGGGAAATACCAAATTAGTGTAGGAAACGCCAGAATATGTATCAATTATGTACCCAATTGGGTTGAATTAATATAAAGCATGTCAGAGCATGCATAATCTTGTACCCAATTGCCTAATGGTCTATAGTCAGTGAGGTTGCAAATCATATTCCAATATATTGGAATTTTCAAGTCCAAGGTGGAAATGCTAAATTTTTGTGCAGTCTAAGATAAAAACATTTTAGGACATACCGAAAACCAAAAAAGAGTGTTGCACATAAGTGTTTTGCTTCACCGCCATCAAATCCATATCACATAAATTGTAGTCATAATTTAGGATCCTCTTAAGGAGTAATTATTTTGAGTTGGTAAAGTTTTGAGGCTCAAAATCTAAGCCATGTTTATTAGGTGACCCAAGTTCAAAGATCAACTGGGGACATATTCTCTGGCAGGGAATATGTGATGCCTGCCCAAGGCCAAGTGATTATGGTGACTAGAGATTACACCTGTGAGCTGACCATGGGAGGAATTGTAACATCTCTAAAACCCTAAAAGTTCAAGAGTCTAGCTTCTAGCCTAGCAAGACGATTTTCTCTAGATAGTCCAACATTGGCTCAAAGGCTTGGGATTAGGATTCAAGGCTACTTCAAATTTGGGTTTAGGCTTAGGGAACATTCAAATGATTGTTTATTTCTTCTAATTTGTCCTAAGAGGAAAGCTATTCATAGACTCTGTAAGTGTGTGAAATTGGATTATCATTGATGTGCTCTAGAGCCACTCTACTGACTAGCAATGCACCATTTATTTCAAGAACATGTTGATGTTGCTTTTGGTTACCCTGTTTTTACGTATTATGTGGAAGGAGAGTTACCCATTACTTCTTTTTCTTTCAGCTATCATGAGAAGTCCTTATGAATTTTAAGAGACATTTCAAGATCATTTTTTTGTCTATTGTTTGTTCTAGTGTAGCTACATAGTTATTGTATCAATACAATTTAAACTCACACATATTTCAGATGAATTTTTTTTTGAGGTTTACCATAGCTGCGCAACCGTAGTAGCAATAATGTTTAGACAGTTGGTGGTTTCAGAGGAAATATATTTAAGTCAAAGCTTCATCATATTTTTATTGTGGTTGCATAGGTATTGTTTCAACTTGAAGGTCACAAAACTTAGAAAGGGCATCAAGCTGTCTTTTTAATCATTGGGAGAGTGAGAGATGAGGACCATGTCATCTGCATAGAGAAATATAGCTACTAAAGCATGGTGAAAAAAGCAACCATCATACACATGAATATTCTCTCTAAGAAAATCTTTAAGCTCACCAATGTAGATATTGAATAGGGAACATTTGAACATTCATCATAGTAAATATGGAACCCACTTAATGTAAATAGAAGCCAAACGATGTTGCTACTATTGAAGACAAAGAACAAATGCTACACGATACATCTTCATTTTGAAGTGCTTATTTTTTTCTATTTTCTATTGTCTTCATAGCCAATAAGGTAATTGATAAATACTGTAACAATTCATTTGATCTGTAATAATTACCAAAATTTGAAGTTAAGGATTTTGATATTAAAATGAAAAAGGTACTTATGGACTTGGATATTGAAATGAATCCTCCTATTTAAGTACCATCCTACAAGTCATTGATACTTATTGCTATCTTCTTGTTAAGAAATTATGGTCAATCTAGTAGATGCAGATTCCCTATCTACATTATTGTACAGTTATTTTGACTTTTGATATAATTTATTTTGTTTATTAGAAGTGTCAAATGTCAAAGAAATTTGTTGATATTTCTCAAATTCTTCAAATACAAATGCAAATCAAGTTGCATAAAGTAGAAATTTCCATGGATGTTGTGTCTGGCATATGCCACTTTCTATTACAACTCAATAAACACCTGCTTGTAAGGACTTCTCTTGGGTTTTTGGTCGTGTGTTTCTCTCTCTTCATAGGCGAGAGTTACAACTTTTCCACTGGAATCATGACGGGGGCTTAAATTCACTTTTGGAAATCACTTAGAATCTTAGAATCGGACATGAAGATCTTGCTTTTTCCATTAGTACCTCTAGTAGGCTTTGACCAACCCAAATAACTTAAGATTAAAACGTGACTTGAAAGTTTAGTTAGGAGTTGGCCAATGTTAAAAATATTGTAGCCAAAAGTTGGTCTAGTAAGAGATAAAAACATACCTCAGAAAATATCTTTATATAAATTTTTCAAGGGTCTTCCAAGGTGAACATAGAGGATCTCTGCATTCTATCTTCTTTTGATTACTATTCTTAGGAGGCTCATCCACAACTTCCAAAGATGCAATTACTCCATTTTTCGGGGGACAAATTCTCTTCTATTCCATTAAAATTTTCATCATCCTAATCCTCCCAAGTGCAGGTATCCAAAAACTATATTTTATTGACTTAACTATTGTTTGGTCCTTTTCCTTGGTGTTTATCATGCTGACAAATCAATTGGTGTTTATAATGTAGCCTAAAATCCAAGTTTTCATTGACTTACTTGATAAGATTAGTATTTTAAAGTTAATATGTATGAAGCAGTGGATTGTCCATAAGGGAGATTCATTTTTCAATGATTGACATACATCTTTTTAGTGTGAAAAATTTAAAGATTTTGGTGGAGTATGCTATATAGTTCATATAGAGCTAATCAATCTATAATTCTTTTGCAGGTTTATTTTAGCTTCTGCATATTTCATCTTTTCTGGTCAAGAGTGACTAAAGTTGTTATTTGAAGAATGTGTCCATTATTCTAAAGTGCACTTATTAAATAATTAATTTTTAAGAAGTGATCATGCTTCTCTACACATTTTTCTTCTTTCTACAAACTCATCAAGAATCTTAAGGGTCTAAACTTTTGTTCATATCCTTAGTTTCTATGTCACAAATATATTACTTCATATCATAGATCTTATTTCATAGATGAGTAAATATAAATTTGTTAATTTTATTATTGTTAAAATGTAAAATTGATGGGCCACCGAGATTTGTCATTTTTAGCGACATGTAGCTAAGTTGTTCCCAACTGTTGAAAACCATGAACATTTTCATGCTTCCTCAAATATGTACTTTTTCTTAACTTCTGCATTGTAAGTTTGAATATAAGTTGATTTTTTAATATTTTTTGGATTCTTCCTCCTCAACTATATATTTGTATACAGACTCCTACTCCAAAGAGAGGTGAAATTGTAAGGCAGATTGGGGAAGCTTTGCGGTCAAAATTGGAGCTCCTTGGTAGACTTGTATCATTGGAAATGGGTAAAATACTTCTAGAGGGAATAGGGGAGGTTCATGTATGCACATTAAATCTTATTTTTGAGTTGTTCATAATTGAAACTCATTACTTCAATGTTTAATAGCTTTGGTATTTTTATGTCAGTTGTAACAGAATGTACATTTTGTATTTTTGGATCTACTAGTTTATACATTGAAAATTTCAATCAATGCCAAATTCAACATCCTTAGAAGATGATTAATTGAAAATAAAATAAATCCAATCAATTTTTACTTGAATTAATGTTTGCGCTGTTTCACAAGTAAAGATAAAAATATTGTTTGGACTTTGGATTGGTTATTGACAATTCTTTGTGCACTTTTAGTTGAAAAACTAGATACCAAAATAGTAGTCTTGTCCTAAAGAGAATTAAAATCCTATATCATGGCATACTTTTTTTACTCACTCAAATTCTTCATGCCAACTGTAAACAGTCAACAGAAATCATAGGCAAATCTTGCAGACCCAAGAATCTACCGATTCTAGATTTTTGTTGGATTATTCCTTGATTCTAGATTATTGGTATCAGAGTAGTTTTCTCATTGTTTATATGTCTTGGTTAATAAGGTGAGGGTATATGAAGTCTAGTGTCAATACTAGTGACCCATTAGATTACCATGTTGCATTGAATGAATGTTCTTATATGGCAGATAATGCATGGACGTTAGAACCTTTCCCAAAAGTAGAGGACTGACATGATGGATCAATTGAAAGTCTTTAGCAAGCCATATGACTAAAATTCCTATAGCAATTATACCTTTTTGGGGAACATCACCTTTTGCAAGGTACAAGTTAATTTGAAACCAATGTGGTAGTATCTTGTTCAAGAGACTGGAATCATATTTTTGTGAATAATTTATTGGTTAGCACAAAGATCACATTTGCACTTTTAAGTATTCCCTACCTATCAAAAGCAGGTGGGAATTGGAGAAACTCCAAATTTTCCAAGAGGATAATTCATAATTGAATAGAAGAAAGACTTGGCCAAACTTTGTAGATGCCCTAACAGATGAATATTATCCTATGAGAAGTTATGAAGACCAATACATAAAGAGGAAAAAATTATGTTGGGGATGGATGGGATTAGACGGTTGAAGATGACAATAGTACATGCCTTGTCTATAGGTTTCAAGTACCAACCCCCTTTTCATGTTCATTATTTGACCTGCTAATGCTTATTAGATCACCAAAATCTCACTCCCATATGCATTTTACCAAACCCTAGGTACTAGGGTTCTTGATTGTGCTTGAAAACTCTATTTTCAGAGTAGGGCTTCCTTGTATTTGCCAAAAACTTCATTCAAAAACCCTAAAACCTAGAGAATCTTTTAGCACACACCAAAATATTTTTTTACACCAATCTACAGGAGTTTTCAACAACAAATGAAAGAGAAATGAATTTTTAAATGCCTACTATTATCCTAAGACAGGGTTATAACTGTCTACAAAAAATTCACAATAACTTGCTCAATTTTGAACCAAATTGCATGAAACTTCTTAAGGAAGATTATTGAATATAATATCACATGAAATCAAATAGAAATGTACCCCTGGCCATATTGGGCCGTACCATGCAAGAAAATATAAGAAAACAGGGCTTCTATTTATTCAATTTCTCAACTTCAATCACCCACGCTTGTGCAAATGGTTACAAGGAATTTTAAAGGAATATTACACATGACTCTTCAATTTCCAACTACCTCCAAGTGTAACTAATCCACCATGACCCTTCACCTTCCACTTTTGCATCCTTTTGCAATTTTGCAACTTTTACATCTTTTTAGACAACTTTTTACATTTCTACAAAATTGATACAAGATTTGACCTTAACACCTCCTAATGACCTATTCATGTGAAAAATGACTTACATAACCTTATTACAAGCTAGAGACATCAAATTTTGATCAATCTTGAAGATTTCCCAATGGAAGCATGATATTGTCAAGGTGCTCCTGCACCAATTAACCATTACATTTTTAGCTTTTCCCTAATTTATACTTTAGGGGGGGTGTTATCAGAGGATTATGGGCTACAAAATTTCTTCTATCCAACTATTAAGCATTCTAATTCCAACCAGCAACAACTCCTTTTGCTTTTTGTGGATCTCTATTAATCACAAATATGATAGTATGAATGAGAAAGGCTCTTCCAATATACATTGTGTTCTATGTACGATGCATTGAGTTCATGGATCTAATGAGTGTGAGGTATGGAAAAGAATATGACCTCTCTTAGTTTAAGTTTTCAATTTTCTGAATGAATTTTTGTCTTGTTTCTCAATACATGACTGAAATAAATTAAATCATGTCTAATGGTTTTGATAGAAAATTACTTTGTTGGTGAACTAGCTAGTTTCACCCTACTCCGTCTTACCACTCAATAATTGAAGGTTGTTTGTTAAATTTTTTCAAAATAACTTCTACCTTTCTAGGACCTTAACTGATGGTGGGTTCTAAGGCAATATGTTGGAAAAATTGATCTTTTAAATGCGATGAGAGGAAAAACTAATAGTTTTGCAGAATGTGGTGGGGATCACATCAAATTCTGCAGTCACTCTTTATTTTCTCAATTCTCCTCATATTGACAATATTTACCTCATCTTCAATTTGAGTTTTAAAGGAAATTGGAGGCAACTTACCTCATTTCTTGGTGTTTTTGGGAGCTTTTTCTACAATTGTTGGCATTCAAGATCATATACCTCAAGGTCATCTATATCAACTATGTCTTCCTTTGATTATATAAAATTCAAGAATTATGTATTCCATTTCTTCTCCTCAACATCAACTTGTACATTTAGGGTGTTTTTATCCAATCTTGTGTAGGCTTATCTGAAAATAGTTGGCTTGTTATCAAATACAATGTCCTATGGTATTCCCAAATTTTCAAATACAAGGAATATAAATAAATTGCCATGGAGAAATCTAGAAATTCTGGTTTTGCATCCCTTGAAGATTTTCTCAACATATCAATGGGTAGTAGTTATCTTTTCAAATCTAATTGAACTAAGTGAACAATGTATATTTTCCCATTTTTTTGTGTACAGATGTGCATGTGCATGCCCCTGTTTAGCTATCATGGAAAGTTTCTATTATAGTATTTTTCTTCCATTAGTATTTGTCTTCCAGAACTATCTAGAAGAGGGTAATCAAAATCAGTACTGGAATATCTGAAAGTTGAAGATCCTTTCCCTAAAACTGAAGCTTTGTTCTCGACAAACCAGAGCTGAGATGAGCCAAGAACTAGTGGAAGGGAAGTTGAATGAAAACTGAGAGAAACTAAAAGCCTTCCTAAGAAAAGTTCCCTTTCCACTATAAATGTCGGTTCTAGTGTCTCCTTGTTCATTTTTTCTGGCATCTCCTCATTTTTCATTTCTTGATAGAGAGCTTTTGAAATATGTGCAAGATGTTCTTCTATCTCAACAATCAATGTTGAGATAAAATGGAAGCATTGCTCTTGCAAATAAGGTGCTAAATCATTTATCCTTGAAGGAGATTTATGTGCATGAAGAAAACTTAGGAGGTCTTCCAGAATATTCTTGGACCCTCATCTATGGTATCTTTTATTTGACTAACCTCAATTCCAAAATAAGCATTAAGGCGACCAAACCAGTCTTCATCATTTTCCATCATAAATCTAAAACTCAACCTAGGTAAATTGACACTTTTTAGGTCCCCTCTCTTGACAAGCCAACCCTCACTAGTAGTTAATTTGTGCAAATGGGTTTCAACATCTTTGTAACTTGCCAGAGATGTAACTATGGCTTCAAGGCATTTACCAACCTTAACTATCTCACGCAGATCTACAAATCCATCAGCTATTTTTTTTTCATCCTACTAACAAGTAGGCTTTCAAAAAGTTCATCCCACAAACTCTTTAAGTGCTTCAAAAAAATCTCACACACGCATTGCCATGGAAACTAAAAATTTAACCAAAAACCATTTTTAGCCACTCCAAGCTCCCTTCAAATGCATTCAGACTGTCCAATGTTTCTCTAATCAATGTCTCATTCTTTGCAAGTTCCTTGCCACTTTTCACAAGATCAAGCAAATACTTTCCCCCAAGCCTATTTGCAGAGAGAATATCATCTGCACATGTCTTAAGCCATGCTAAGCAAGAATATGATATAAATTTGCTCGACAAAATCATCACATGGTAGCTTGTAGCTTCTCTCTATGAGATTTCCACAACTGTGCCTCATTGTCTAGGTTTGGAATCCCACCAAACAACTGTGATCCAGGTGGCACTGCCAAAACAGTTATAAAAAAGAGGCAAATCGTTTAGAACCTCCAAGAAGAGTTCCCCAGCCTGACATAACCTGTCTCTCCACTTACATAACTACCAATTGTTATTGTTATTTTTGTAGAATAATAATTTTTAGCCTGTTCTCTAGCAACCTGAACAGAACTATTGACCCGTCAATTGACATTGTTTGTATCAAGCCTAATTAGGCTTTATTGCAACATGGACAGTCATGTTTTTGAATCTGTTTCTCAAACTAACCTATGTTGGTTTTTAGATATGATTTAAAAACCTTTAATGGGTGTCCAAAATGTCCATCACAGTCTAGGGTTTTGATCTGCATTAGGAGATATGTTTGACAGTTTGTTGTTGCTTGGTTACTAGGAATTTGAAGATACAATGAAGGAATGATGAATATATTGAAGGGAAGACTTTGGTGAGTGATTGGTTTTGTTGAGATAGAGTTCCTAAAGGGTGAAAAGGTCTTGAGAAGTCTAGTTTGGTCAAAGGAGTTAAAAACATAAATGGTGCTATGTTAAGTCATTGTTTGTGTGAAGATTTCTAGTGAAACTTGAAGAGTTAGAGGGATTGAATCCCTAATTGAGGAATTTGTATTCATGTGATTGAGTGAGGATCCTTTGCACTGCATCATCTTAGGAAGGGAATCTTATTTGTCAAATTGGGCATTCAAATCATTTGTTTAAAAATATTGTAGTCAACAACATTTTTGTTGTGATTGGCATTAACATTTGCTTTTGAATAGCTAGCTTATCTAGATTCATTAGGAAATCTTCTGACATGTTGATTTACCGTAGAACAATGAAAAGCAACCATTTTTTTCTTCATATACGATGCAAGTTTTTGGTATATATGTAAAAGTCTAGGATAATGTGTTTATTTAAATTGGCCATATTCGATGCCTGGTTATATATTTTTACAACTCTTACTATGAAATTTAATTTTGAAACTATACCTTCATCAAAACATACATGTTAGTTATGTACAACTTTTGTTCTGATATGAATGATTTCTTAAGCTACCAAAGGAGAATCTTTATTAGCAGTTGCCTTGACCTAGCCTTAAGCTATTTTTGGGAGCATGGGTAATAACACTTTGCTTCAAATGACTTCTTTCAAATGACTCCTTTCAATTTTGACATAGTTGTGTTATTTTTATCTATAAATTTCTTCCTTCCAGTTGGCTAGCTATTTGCCATTCTTTTTTATTCGTATGTTCAGCTATAGGAAGATTTAATGATGATAAACAAGGGCATATCAACATTTCATTTCATAAATAGTACTTGAAATGCATTTTTTTATAACTGAAAGATGGGAATTTTGTTGGAATATGTTGATAACAAAATGGCAACTGAATTTGCAGGTGTACATCATGTTCTTGTCAAAATACAGCTTCCTTCTAGGTCATTGGTTGAAAGTTCACCAGGTGTAAAACTTGGGATTGTCATATTGGTGAATGGGTATGTATTCCTCGACTAAAAATATTTCAACATATTAATAAATATGCACATTCACGCAGAGTACGCGTGCAATATTCAAAAGGGAAGCAAAAACATATCCAAATATTGAACTATGTCTTCATGGGTAAGCATTCTTTTGAAGGTCATTGAATTTATTTTGATTTTGGACGGTAAGTTAATCAAGTTTTGTACACTTGTGGTTATAGGATATTCATAAATAATTTAGTACACCTACATGAGTGGATTTTCATGTGAATTTGAAATTTTTGTGCTTGAAGTTCCAATTTTTTCTTTTTTTTGGACAGCTTAAAGCCTCAATTTAATGTTGATTTGATATATATTTCATGTCATATTAGATTGGTTCATGTATTATACTAAGTTATTGGTTTAGGCTAGGGTATAGGGTTTCGGGTATGCTAGTATGACATTTTTTGTGGGGGGGGTGGGTTGGTTCATTTTGGGTATGACTATACAAAAAACATACAAAAATCACAAATATACACATATTTGTAGCCAAAAAATAGGAAATAAGTTCAAAATGCCACATAACATGCATTTAGTAAACAAAAGTACCATAAAAAATAAAAATAATACTTCATGTCAATTTGTCAAACTTGAATGTCAGCATCATATGGGTCTTCATAAAGAGCATTATCGTCATCATTGACATTAGATGATGTAGGCAGATTAATTATAAGAAACATAAGAGGTGCCATTGACACTTGCACTAAAAATATGTTGGCTTTTTGACTCCTCAAAAAATGAAGATTGTATTGAAAATGCTACATATTGAGTAGAGCCAAAGGCTCAAACAAACTAATCAATTGGTCATCTTCTACAATAATACACTAATATGAGTCACATATATATAGTATTTCTCTTATAACTAATTTCATAGCTTGGAGGTGATACAACATCTTAGAAAAATAACTCCATCAGATTTGGGTGGAAAGGAAGTGCAGTCACATGATACTGAGAACAAGCTTGATCAATGGAAAATGTATGTCATGTTTGCATGTTCCTACTCACCAGACGATAGCAAGGATGGTGGCTTTGCAATTGATTTTTCCTTCGCTAAGAGCTGGTTCTGAAGGGAAAATAGTAAGTAGAAACAACTTAAATTTAGTTGTATTATTGATTCAATGCATATTACCCTTCATCCATGCATATGCATCCATTTGGTTGTTTCTACTTATATTTGTACTAGGGGCCATGTTTAACAAACCAAATGCAATTGCTAACTTTTCACTATGGTGGTAGATAAATGATTCTTTATACCTTGCTACCTTCATTTTCCAAACCAATTTCTCCTACTTTGCATAGCTCTGCCATGTTTGTGGATGTGATCTGTCTCCTACACAAAAAATGTGTACCAGTTTACAACCTTCAATCCAACTACATCCAGGTATCTTTTTAATTCCTCTATATTTCATCAATCTCTTTACTATTTGAACCTCGTACAGATGTTTTAGAGAACATAAGTTGCAGCATTTTTAGGATCCAACTAAAAAAGCAATGTTGCTGGAAATACTCAGCCTATATTCAAATATGATTCACATGTACCACAGATTTAACTAGCATCTTAGTAATAATTTTTAGGGTGTCCTCAATATAGCCAACACAGGCATGAAGTTCAACCATGCACACCTAATGATCAACTATATATGTAAATTGTAATACAATAAGGGTTATTAGATGATTAGTAGAATTAATGCTTCACTCCCACCGATAATCAATTTTCTCCCCGATATGCTTCATCGGGCCATCAGTGGGACGAGGTCTCTTGTTCCCCCGATGGTCCAATGGGGGTGTCATCGGTGGAGTTTGTGTCTGTCGTCGGGACTTGGGTGGTGGTTCCAACAATAGGTTGATGTTCGTGTGTTTGGTGTACCATTCGACGGGAGTGTGACCTATCATTTTGGGGTCTCACTGATTAAATGTGCTCAGTATTACGATCTTGGCCATAATTTTCATTTTAAAAACATGCTCTAAAACCCTCGTCGAAACCTTATTTTCAGGCTGCAGCTCACCACTTTGTGGAATCTTGATTTGATTTCCAACAATCCAGAATACCTATTTGAACAAATTTTGGTTGTGATGAAATACGTTTTAATAATTTCTATGTTAATCATAGACTTACTATTCTATTTTTGGAGTTGGTACATGCAGATAGGAATGGACATTGAAGACTTTAAATGCTCTTGGCTTGTAGTGCAAGCTCTTGAATGGGAAAATGAGAGCCAAATTCAAAGACTATATGTATGTAGATAAGTCTATTTTCATTTGTGACTATCTATGTAATTTTGCATTGGTTGTTTGTTGACTAACAATGATTATGTTCTTTTTTAGGCTAATTATGGAAAAGCATATCCATCTTTTGTTGCAAAAGTTAAGGATTTATATAGAGAACTTTGAATCGAGGTCTATTTATTCTTTTATTTTTCGTTATGAGATGTTAAAATTGATCTTTTGTTTTCGAAGTTTCCACTATCAAATTGCATAGTTCACATGAGAACTTACTTTTATCTATAAAAATTATATTCTCTTAAAATTAGCTTCCACTTTTTGAGGGGGCATGCAAATCATTTTTGAAGTTGAGTGTAAAAAATAGAGTAGCATGTAAAGAAAAATGATGAACAATAATAAAGTGAAAAGTGGCTCTTCTATCAACCATGTATAGAACACAAGAGACAAACACAGAGATACCACAAACATGTGGACTTCCATCAACTCATCAACATACATACATGAAGGCCATCTTTGCCACAAGAGAAAAACACATAGATAGCATAACCATGTAGACTTCCATTAACGCATCAATATACATACATGAAGGCCATCCTTTCCATGAGAGGGGGCAACTCACATTCTATTGGTTCTAAGGCTTCGAGTAATGCTAGTTTTGCTATTGCTTGGCTAGAAGCTGTGTTTCCTGAACTAGTTGACTTTTCTGATGAACTAGTAGTTGAAAGACTTTGATTATTGGGCCTAAAGGCTCATTCCTATGTTCCATTTGATGCTTCTATTTCATTATAGTTATGGTATCTACCACAAATCTTGTAGCAGATTACCTAGGTCCTATATTGATAATCTATTGTCTGCCAGTTCTAAGTTTATTTTTAACTGACTTTTTCAGGATTTTGAAATTATGAAAAGAATTTTTTTTTGGGAAAAATTAAATGAAATGGTAGATCTGAAGTATTAAATTTCAAGGTGAAATCATATGTGAGAATGGATTTTGATTATTAATGTATTAGTTATTTTTTCTCATACCTGAGAAAGGGATTTTTCTCTTTTCTGTGCAGGCCAGCATATCAATAGAAACATGCTAATTGTATTTTCTTAATATCTCAGTTCTAAATATTTTGCAATACACAAATGTATTGACCAAGGATGGACATAGGTATTCATTAACATAGGAAGAGGATATTCCAAACAGTGAAGGTGTAAACTATTTTTTTTAATGTTTGTTTTGCATTTTGATTTTTTTTATTTTTGATTGACATAATATTTTTAAAATAAAAAAAGTAAATAAACCCCATAGTTACACGGGAAGTACGGGATCGAAAAATGGGTGGTTGACATCCACCAAGAAGGTTCATAGAACAAACAAACATTGAGGGGCTAGGCCTCAGTCTCTAGCCTCCTTATTACAACTTTATCTCATATCTAAAATAGGGAAAGCATGATTCATTATCAGTCTAATTATTCTCCATTGTCTTTGCATTAGCATTTTCATTAGGATGACCTTTACCCTGTGTCCCATAGCCCCATAATACTCCATCTAGACTTTTGGCATGGCAATGTGTAAAGGTTCTCAATAATTTTGCTAGCTTCTTGCATAACTTCATGAGTACTTTATGTCATATAGATCTCCTCTATATGATTGGATAGGAATCAAGCTCTGTATCACTTAGTTTGTGGTAATATAATAATATTCAAACAAACATCTTTAATGGACTTCACCAATGTGGTGATCTCCTCCAATTACTAGACACTGTGTTGGGAGCATTCTTAGAATTATTAATATAACTCGTACTAGACTACTCCTAGATGATCAACATTCAATTATGCACTTTTAAACTAGTTTGCAGTTAGGTGTACAAGGTAATGGCATTGCTCCAAGACAAGCTTGGATCCAGTGCACAGTTATACAAGTGCTCTAATTTCCCTTCAACAATAAACTTCTTTCTAGGGATATTGAATAATATATCCAAGGGTATATGTGGATGTAGCTTATAACAAATAACCCACTTATATGAATTACTTTATTCAAAGTAGTATTGTTCATTTATTATTTACCTTGATACCTTTTAGACCTATCTATATTTTTGTTACTTATCTATTACTTATTGGAAACTTTAGCAAGTTGCCCTAGAATTATGTGTTGGTTTTTTTTTTTTTTACTGGGTTATACTGAATTTTTCAGTATACTTTAAACAAACATCTGATTTAATTCTTTGGTGCTAAGCATGAAAAACTCTATTTCCAAGCACAAATATGCATTTTCAATGTATATACAAAAGGTAACATGTTTTTAATATTTATGACCTTAATGGATTATGTTGCTTATGCATTTTGTTTGCTTTTAAATGAATATTTTAACATCTTATATTGTTGATTTATTTTTCTTCAAGTCTAGGAGAAACATGGAATTTATGTTCACACTTGTTAGGGAAATGCATTGGTGAAGATTAGTAATGTCATTATCGCATAACTATTTTATTCTTTATTTTTCTGCTTTCATATGTAGCCATCTTTAGGTTTATTCCCGAGCATTGATATTGATATCTGACTGATAACATATTTTCCCTTGTTGTTATGAATGGATATCTACATAGCAAAGCTACACTAACCAACACCATTGTAGAGCTCCCTAAAACATGACAATGAGCAATGCAAGCAGCACAGCTGCAATAGCTACTGAATTTGATGGTTGTATAGTAATATTTATGTATATTTTCCTCAAAACACAGTTAATAACAGTAATTCATATCATTTGACCTTTCTTTTTATAGATAGTTATATGAGTAGATAGTTGTTATCATAGCTATTGTTTATTTTTTTGTTTTACAGTGATAAAATTTCAATCTTTTTTTCCTATTGTGATGGTTTTCAGATTCATGGCAGAAAGTGGGATTTTCAGTTTGCATATTTCATACTCTGCAACATGGGATTCCTACTACTTTCTGGGAGAGCTCTCAAGGTACTCTATTTCTTTTGCCTTTTAACCTGTATAAATGTAACAATAAGGCAAAAATTTCAATTTATTTATATATGCTATACTAACTCAATTGAGATAGAATTTGTGATCAGCTTTAGATCCCCATTTTGATATTAGGTGTTTTATCTTGATATTAGATGTTTTGTCTTGATAGCATGTCTAATCTAGGATTATTGTTGACCAAAGATGTTGTGACTCTGTCCAGTATGGTTATCTTTTTGGCTAAATGGATAGCATTGTATCTTTGTCTATAACTTGATGGGTATAATCTTGTAATAAAACATAGCTTAATTCATTTACCATGAAAATGGTTCTAAAAAGAGTTATAGGTTATGGATTCGTTAAATTCTTAAAGATGAAAGACATTGGTTAAAATTTTATAAAATTCCAAAGTGCTTAAAATAATTAAATAAAACCAAGACTCATCTCCAAGTATCTTCTCAACAATTCCTAAATGTTGCAACCACAACCTTCATGTAGAGTTTGTCCCCGTTGCAATTATGTATCAAACTAATCTTATCCCATTGTTTATTATATTGATCCTATCCCCATTTCCCAGTGATATATCAAACTAAGCATGTCCCCATTTCTTTGTGTACTCAACAATTCAAAACTTTCCTTGGGGATGCACATAACTCAGTTGATGAACCAAGTGGGAAATTATGTCCATAACATGGCAATATTTTTTGGAGGTCTTGAAGTGGGATTCATAAACAATTGGAAAATTTCCCTTGTAACTCTAGCTACTGGTCCATTTATTGTGGTTGTAGGAGGAGTTTCAAATATCTTTCTTCATAGGCTTGCTGAAAACATTCAAGATGCATATGTTGAAGATGCTAGCATTGCAAAGCAGGTTTGAATGGGGGGGAGGATGTAGTTCGTATAAATTAACTTGTTAAGTTTTTGTATTTTGTTTGTAAACTAATTTTATGCTAATTCCTTGTTGACTTGTGCGTAGTTGCTATGATTTGGCTTCAGGTAATTGTTGATGGTTGTGTTATATTTGACAACTATTAGGCATTTTATACATGTTTTTCCTAGTTTAGGAAAGTAGTCCAATCTTGATAGATGTTTCTTGGTCTATATTTTGTGTACAAGCACTACTCCTAATGAATAAAACAATCATTGATATTGGTCTACAATCTATTGGCATGTTTTGTTATATTTTTCTTACATAGCAACAACTAATGTTATTGTTTGGCTGTAAACACCACTTCTGCTTATATTTATGTTGGCTTAGATTGATGGTAGTTTCTTTATTAGAGTTGATACCTTGATCACTTTTGTTTTAATAGCAAGGAAATATTCTTTTAAGATGTTATGTTCATGATAGATATTTAACAAATGCAAGAAATTTTAACTGATAATGACCCATGGAAGTCATTATCTTGACGTAAGTCATTCATATTTCTAGGATATGAACATGGTATAAAATCTAAAATCTCCTTAATGCTTTGGTACTTTAGTATAGACCCATTGAATTATTTCAAATTTAAGGTTATTGCTTACACTAACCATGGATGCACTTTCTTTGCTTACATTTAGATTGGTTTTACTGATTGTAGCATTGAGGGACTCTTTTTTGCCTTGTGTAGGAAGGGAACAGGTATGATAAGTGCTTCTAGAGGTAAGGGATGGGCTAGTGGAGGTGGTAGCAGATTTTCCATAAAGAGCTACATTAGGCAAGAGAGTTTGAATATCTTTGTGCATGGTTAGTTTGAATGAGGGCAGCCTACAAATGATTGGAGCTTTATCAAAATCATAGAATAAAATTTCCTTTGCAAAGATGTATCATGTACTTATGCATTACAAGGGTGAGGGACTACAAGTTATGATATAAAAGAATAGTCATGCACAAATGATAGTTAGAGGATCAACAAGCATTACAAGGGTAAGGGACTATAGGTTATGATATAAAAGAACAGTCATGTTCCTATTCTTTTGTAAGTTGTTGAACAACATAAAGGCAAGGTTTTGGAGTAGATTTCAGCTAGTTATTTTCTCTCTCAGCAATGTATTGTAATCTTTTCAAGTTATTTCATGTTGGTACAACAAATTGTAACTCCATTTTCAAGCTTACACAACTGAATGTAATATCTTTTTTATTAATAAAATAAGCTATTTTTACCTTCTTATTGTTGTTTTATTGTGCAAATATTTTAGATAGTTGATAAGTAATCTTTTTTATTAATGGAAACCAGTAAATAAAAATGACTAAATTATTAAATTAATGACTAAATATATGAATAAATCAATGACTAAATCAATGACTAAAATAATGACTAAAATAATGACTAAAGTAATGACTAAATATATGACTAAATTAATGACTAAATATATGACTAAATTAATTACTAAATATATGAATAAATAGATGACTAGTTACCAACAATCAATGACTAAATTAACAACTAAATCAATGACTAAATCAATGACTAAATTAATGACTAAATCAATGACTAAATCAATGACCAAATCAATAACCAAATCAATGACTAAATAAATGAATAAAATAGTTTAGTCATAAATTTGGTGGTGTTATAAATGACTACAAATAAACCACTAATAGTCATGTGACTAAAATTAGTCATTTATATGCAATTTTTAGTAGTTTATTTAGTCATATATAATTGTTGTTTGTGTACTAGTGATGTAAAATAAAATAAAATGTTGAGTATTCTTTAAAAGATGGAAAGACTGGAAAACGTTGTGAGCTAATTGTGGAAAAATTTAGTGTGCATGCATTTATTAAAGAATCTAAAGATAAGATTGTACCTAAATATGTTCAACACTCTTAGTATGCTCATTGGCTTGATAATAAATTTTGTTTATGTAAAAACGCATTCCCAATTGGAACTATATTGTCAGTTGTTGATTTTGCTGAAAATTATACTCTTGCTCCACAAGAAGAAATTCAATCACAGTATTATAATTCAGTGCAAGTAGCTATATTTGTTCATATTGTTTATAGACATGCAGATGATAGTAGAGAAGATAATAGAATTTTTTTCAGAGAATACCATTTTTATGTAAGTGATAATCGATTACATTCATCTAAGTTTGTTCAATATTGTTTTGATATATTTTTATAAAAAATTTAAAAGAGAGGAATTCAAATGCTACAACATCTTATATGGTCGGATAATTGCACCTGTCAATTCAAAAATGCTAGAATGTTTTATTGGTTATGTAGAGTTCATAAGGAAAATAATATCCGACACATATGGAGGTTTTTTGAAGCTGTTCATGGTAAGGGAGAACACAATGGAGCAAGTGCATGTGTGAAAAGAGCTCTTGCTAGAGAGCAACTAAAATTTCAGGATGCTATGAAATTTAGAGATGCATGTGCAATTGTAGATTGGTGCAATACCAAATTATCTACAAGAACAAGTGAGAGCTCAATAATTCGACGCTTCTTTTGGTTAGTTGAAGAAAATGATATTTTTTCTCGACAAGATTGTGAAACAATTAATGGATCTACAAAATGGAATTTGTTTAAGAGTTTGAATACATGGACAATATGGATAAGGGAGTTGGCATGCTTTTGTCAATTTTGTATTGCAGGTGATTGGGAGGCATGTGAAAATATGGAATGGGTCGAACAATGGCAACAACGAGACTTAACACCTACATCGACACATGTTCAACATGGAATGAAAATTGAAGATAATCAAGTGTTTGCATCAGATGATTATGATTTTGTTTTGGATCTTGTACAAGAAGGTACATTATTTATTGAGTTGAATTTTATATGTATGGATTTTTATATGTGAATTAAATATAAGTCACTCTTTATTGAATTTTTTATTTATTTTTGCAGGACATGTGTATGTTGTTGTTGCACCTAAGGGGAATGAAAGGAGACAGAGTATTGGTTGGCTAGATGTGTTGAGAGAAAACATAAGTTGGTACATCCTAGAGTGGATGATGACAACTTTGAGTATCCAACTAGTTTAGTGGTTGTTGTTGGCACTTGGCTTCAAAAATATTTGATAAGAAAGAATGGCTTGCTTGCATTTGAAGATTATGAAAGACACAAGAAGATTATACATTATTCACATTTGATTTTGGCAACCAATATAAAACTAGTTAGATATCAAGGGAGGCCTACTAATAAAGTTTTATGGAAACTTTCAATGGATGATCATGATACAATCATAGATGCATTACAAAAAAGAGAGGATGCATATGCTACAACGAAGTAAATAAATATTGGTAAGTATATAGTTGTATAAATATTTAATTGATATATATATTTGTCTTTAGTCATTTCCTAATTAAATTTTTACATCATTTTTTGTTTTAGGTCTCCCAAAACTAGATGCTTTACAAAAAAGAGAGGAGATGCACATATATTACAATGGAATTCAAATCTAGAGATTGGTAACTATATATAGTTCTAGATACATTTAATTGATAGTATAAATATAAAACTAAATTTAATTCATTGTCATTTTATAAAAAATTATAATTGATTTCATATCCCCTTAATCTATTCTCTTAAACCCCTTAAGCCATCCTCTTATGTACCATTAATCCATCCTCTTGCATCCCTTAAGTCTCTCTATTAATTCCCCTTAAGTTATTCTATTAGGACCCCTTAATCCATATCCTCGTATATCTACCCTTAATCCATCCTCTTGCATCCCCTTAAGTCACTCTCTTAACACCCCTTAAGCCATCCTCTTAGGACCCCTTAATCCATATCCTCATATATCTACCCTTAATCCATCCACTTGCATCCCCTTAAGTCACTCTCTCAACACCCCTTAAGCCATCCTCTTAGGACCCCTTAATCCATACCTCATATATCTACCCTTAAGCCATCCTCTTAGGATCTCTTAATCCATATCCTCGTATATCTACCCTTAATCTATCCACTTGCATCCCCTTAAGTCACTCTCTCAACACCCCTTAAGCCATCCTCTTACGAACCCTTAATCCATATCCTCATATATCTACCCTTAATCCATCCACTTGCATCCCCTTAAGTCTCTCTCTCAACACCCCTTAAGCCATCCTCTTAGGACCCCTTAATCCATATCCTTGTATATCTACCCTTAATCTATCCACTTGCATCCCCTTAATTCAGTCTCTCAACACTCCTTAAGCCATGCTCTTAGGACCCCTTAATCCATATCCTTGTATATCTAGCCTTAATCCATCCACTTGAATCCATTTAAGTCTCTCTAGGGTTCATGAGATGCTTAGAATAGAAATCTATATGGTTTAATGGTTTAGGGTTCATCTTCTAGTCTTTTGGTCATATGGTATAGGGTTTAGGGTTTCTAGGGTTCATGAGATGCTTATAATAGAAAATCTATATGGGTTTTAAGGGTTTAGGGTTCATGAGATGCTTAGAATAACAAATCTATATGGGTTAATGGTTTAGGGTTCATCTCCTAGTATTTAGGTTGAATATGGTTTTGGGTTTAGGGTTTCTAGGTTCATGAGATGCTTAGAATAACAAATATATATGGGTTTTAAGGGTTTAGGGTTCATGAGATGCTTAGAATAACAAATCTATATGGGTTAATGGTTTAGGGTTCATTTCCTAGTCTTTAGGTCATATGGTTTAGGGTTTCTAGGGTTCATGAGATGCTTAGAATAAAAAATCTATATGGGTTAATGGTTTAGGGTTCATCTCCTAGTCTTTAGGTCATATGGTTTAGGGTTTCTAGGTTTCATGAGATGCTTAGAATAAAAAATCTCTATAGGTTTTAAGGGTTTAGGGTTCATGAGATGCTTAGAATAAAAAATCTATATGGGCTAATGGTTTAGGGTTCATCTCCTAGTCTTTAGGTTGAATATGATTTAGGGTTTAGGGTTTCTAGGTTCATGAGATGTTTAGAATAACAAATCTATATGGGTTTTAAGGGTTTATGGTTCATGAGATGCTTAGAATAACAAATCTATATGGGTTAATGGTTTATGGTTCATCTCCTAGTCTTTAGGTCATATGGTTTAGGGTTTAGGGTTTCTAGGGTTCATGAGATGCTTAGAATAATAAATCTATATGGGTTTTAATGGTTTAGGGTTCATCTCCTAGGATTTAGGTCCTATGGTTTAGGGTTTAGGTTTTAAGTCATTCTCTCAACTCCCCTTAATCCATCCTCTTACATCCCTTCAAGTCATTCTATCAACTCCCCTTAATCCACCCTCTTGCATTCCCTTAATCCATCCTATTAAAGGACCCTTAAGTCATATCATCTTACATCCCCTTAATCCACAATATTTCATCCCTTAAGTCACTCTCATAATTCCCCTTAAGTCATCCTCTTAGGACCTGTTAAGCCATATCCTAGGGTTCATGACATGCATCCCCTTAATCCACTCTCTTAAATTCCTTGAAGTCATTCTATCAACTCCCCTTAATCCACCCTCTTACATCCCTTTAATTCATTCTATCAACTCCCCTTAATCCACCCTCTTGCATCCCCTTAAGCCATCCTCTTAAAGGACCCTTAAGTCATATCCTCTTACATACCCTTAATCCACAATCTTGCATACCTTAAGTCACTCTCATAATTCCCCTTAAGTCATCCTCTTAGGATCTGTTAAACCATATCCTAGGGTTCATGACATGCATCCCCTTAATCCACCCTCTTACATCCCTTTAAGTCATTCTATCAACTCCCCTTAATCCACCCTCTTGCATCCCCTTAAGCCATCCTCTTAACTCCCCTTAAGGCGTTCTCTTAGGACCCCCCTTAAGCTATATCCTCTTAGGTCCCCTTAATCCATCCTATGGAAAACATCATTTGAATTTGTATGGAAGATCAAATTTTCTAACTTTTACTATATATTGTTCTTTTCTTGCATGAATTATTTAATTAAATGACTCATAAAAACTATAGTTACTTTACTTAAATTATTTATTTTTGTAGGTTCTCATCAAGTCAGTCTACCATGTGATTGTCACTGAAAAAATTATTTTATCAAGAGACTATGTAAATATCAATTTGTGGTCTTCACCTAAAAGTGGATAAGCTTTAATTGTATCTACATGCACATATATGTTTCATCATGTTATATAGTTGTATTAAACATCAATATACATTATATATGTTTGTTTGATGTATGAACTTCAATGAACTTATTAGTCACTTTTTAAATATCTTGTTCCAATTTTATAGATTATACATTTCATGTCTTGTATTTACCACATTTTATATAATTGTTCAATTGTATAGATTATACATTTTATACATACAAGGAGATAGATTTTTGTTTATTGATTCAAATATTTGCTAGAATTGGAAAATAGTTAAAATTACCTGCCCTTGATTTATTATGAATATGATCTAAACTATTTAAGGAATTTTTAATTTGTCACCTAACCATGTGATAAATTATTTATATGAAATTTGATTCTAGATAAGAATTTATATAGTGCATGTATTACCTGAAAATTAAATAAAATATCTATACATACATGAGTGCACATAATCATCAAAATGAACATAACACGATCATAATTGACTGCATATATAATCATCATATTAAAGTCAACTAATATAAATAAACACAAATATGATAATATTAATCGATATAATGTATGTGAAATGGTCCATGAAATAATATGTTCAAAATGTATATGTCAAGTCCAACACATATATTTAAATAAAACTAGAGATCTATAGTCCATAAAATTTAAAACCATCTAACTATCAGGCTGATCGGTCATATCAAGTCTCCTCTTTGTTCCATGTCGATTAGATGTACCCACATCATGCTGTAAAAGAGTACAAGAAGCTTGAAATTAGATTTAAAGTTATTTAGAAATTTTGATATAATTAAACATATTTAAACTTGAAAATATAAACTTTTAGATATATTTTTTTAATTAAATATCTAGTAAATACAGTAAAAATGATTTTTAGTATGCATAAATTACCATATGATCATGTGAATCTACTGGCACATTTTTTTCAACGGGTAGCATAACTGTCACTTGAGAATATCCAAATGCTTGATCTACTATATCCTGCATATTCATATAAAACAAACAATATGTTAAAACCTCAAATATATATATATATATATATATATATTAAAAAGGTCTGTAAAAATTGTATAGGAGATTTAGTAAAGTTTACAACCTCAAATGATATGACCTCATGATCACGCACCTGAGATTTCCCTTGCATAAATGTTGACAATGTCTCAGGTGCGCCCGCCATGGGTATCTCATGAAATCCTTGCATATAGATGTACAATTTGTATAGATCATTCACACATGTGTATGTAAATGAACAAATTAAATTAGATCTATGATGTGTATTTAATTAAACTTAACAAACTTTTGAAAACACGCACCTGAGTTGATGATGTCTCAGGAGCGCTCACCACAACTTGTGGTTGGTTAGCACTAGGTATTGTATGACCTCCCTACATCTAGATATAATATATCATTTCACACATGTGTACAAATTCAAATTAAATTAGATATATCCACACAAATTATTTAATATATATTGGTTCAAGTACCTAACCAAAAGGTGAGCCCAAATCTACAACACTCGACATATAGACACGATCATATTGAGTTTTAGGCATCATGTGATCATGCATCTACATCAAACACTTATTGAATTAATATTGCAATATATTTATAATTTGATGTTATTATTTACATGAATTTTGCACATTTCAAACAAATTAAATTTAAGTTCAAAAGATGAACATACCTGTGTAGGGTGATCCTCAGAATATAGTAAATTCATATATGACTCCATCCCAGATGCATGTAGGTCACCTGAAGTGGATGTCTGAGTATTCCTATAGCCCGAGCCTCCATGCTCTCTATTGGTCACTTCAGTCGCCGTGTGTGTAGTCTAATGAGTGAGATGTACTGAAAGCGAACTCAATGCTCCTAATGTTGATAACATGGTCTGCTGTTGAAATGTAGCAGGAACACCAGGAGAAGGAGGAGGAACAATAGGAGCAATCAAAGCACGTCGTTGAGGATCAACACATGCTCCTAGTCTATGTTGGGGCATGCCACACCCAACTCCTTGAAATGACCTCATATCAAAATAGTTGGGTTTTAAACCCAACTCAAACTCAGCCCATAACTTTCTCAAAAATTATAGGGGTGCCTCATAATTTCCATGTGGTGGATTATCAAACACCATCCACCATCTATCCCAAAAATGTGCAGCTATCTACGGGTGCCTACACCATAAAATTTAAATTCATTTTTTGGTGGGTGGGATTGGTTGGTTTGTTTGGGGGTTAAAAAAATGTTGGCACATGGCTTGTTTGGTAATTTTAAGGTCATTAATTTCTTTATAGGACAATCCATCTGCATAGAATTGTCTCCTCTCTTCTCTCCATTGATGGAACCTATCTAGGTCCTCATCAATAGATCAAACAAAATCGACAATACTTTGCATCGTAGATGCAAATTGTGTGAGATGGGGGGATTCTAGGCTCATTTTTCACCAGATCTATATTTCCCTAAATCACAATAAGGTTTTCTCTAATGCTCTCTCTTAACTGAGCCTGATCTACTATAGGGGGTGGGAGGTTAGGAGGTGGAGAATGTGGAGGTGTGGGGTTTTGTTGTGGTGGCAGATCTAGATGTATGGGATTTGTAAGAATTTTTGCATCATGCATAAAATCCTCTATGTTAAATTTTGGATCCATGTGAACAATGAAATGGCAACTGCATGTTAAATAATTAAAAAATATATATCAACAAACTAATTAAATAATGCACACAATTTGAAATTTATTTAAATATCACATTGAACGTGCACAAATTCAAAATACATTTCATTTGAAGACCATTCGATCTATAACATTAAAAAATCCATAACATTAAAAATCCATAGCATGTACACATTAAATTGAGTCCAGTGTGTGGTTGTTAATATGAAGGGTTTTTTGTTACTACCAACACTTAGAATGCAACTAAAAATGGAGATAATTGTCACACCAAGGTCATAAAATTTTAATAAAATCCTACCTACATGTTACTTAAAAATATTATTGAACACCTTTTAGTAACCCTTCCAAGAAGAATCATCAAGTATATCTAAAATATAAATCCACTATATAATTTAGACCAATATGTATACTATAATTAAGATACCTAAAATATCTAAGGATGCACTAAATTACATTTTGTGTACATGGAAAGGGAACTCATATATTGAGTTGTATAAGTGCTTCTACATCAAAACTTTGTAGAGGATGACATATTTGTCATAATTCATCAAGGTATTTTATGTTAAACCTTTAATAAATGGGATGGTTCAATTATAAATAGTTTTGAGTTAGATCTATATGTGGTACATAGGATACCTCTCAGTGAAAATAGGGAGGTAAGTTCTAATTATAACTCTAATGGGTAGAAATGAAATTAGGGGGTTTTATTAGAACCCTATGAATGCATGCACTATGCCATTGGTTTATTAAGTGAATCCCCTAAAAGAAGGCCCCCATAAACTTATTTTTAGCTAGATATCACTTGATACTTAAACTATAGCCAAATTTGATGATATACATTAATTGATTTATTTAAAATAAATAAAACCACATGGATTAAGGTAAAGACTTAAGATATAAATTTAAATAAATCACTGGATCAACATTTAAACTAGGAGTTGGATAAAATGTATCAAGAATTGAGAGCTCACAAAAGGCTACGATATCAACAATGAGGCTTCTTTGAATCATTATTGGAAAAATTAAATAAGAAGATTAGTAAATAGAGACTGTGAACATGAGGTGAGGAACCATTTAATTTCTATAGGTAAAGGACTAAAGAATGAATTTAAATAAGACACATGTAGATATATAACTTTGATTTCTCAAATTGGGTGTTAATAGGAGGTTAGGGGTTGTTTAGAGTGTCTTCTATTACATATATAAAGGTGGAAAAAGAGAAGGAAAGGTCCCCACTAGTTTAGGTTATGAACAACTCTAGAATGAGTGTCAAAATGGGTAAATGATGAAAACCATGTAGTTTAATTCAAGTAAAAATTATACTAGATTCTATTTATATTAGGATTATTGTTAGACAAGGGTGCTCAATGGAGCTCATAAATATCAAGCCTATCATTAATTAACTAATTCATCAATACATAATTTATTCTTCTAAGTTTTTATGGGTCTAGAGCTTTATCTTTTGGGGCGAGGGGAAGTTTACTCATAGGTGTGGTTGTTTCCCAAAAATAGTATATCTATAGAGCTAACATATATCGATTGTGAATACATGTATTCATCAAGTATGACATAGAATTTAATTAAATCTGAGGACATAAATTGATTTATCTAAATTTTCAAATTTCATGATAAGAGACACAAGTTCTCTATAGTGGGACAAAGTAGTTAAGAAGAAATTATAAGTTTAACACTAACATTAATTTATAATCTCATTCATTTTTTTCAAAGGATACTAAAGATAAGAATAAAAAATTAATTGAAGACATTCAAAGGGACACGCAGATATATGTTAGTGATAATTGCAATGTACAAAATAAACAAAGATGAGCTTGAGCTCTATTCACATATTGAAAATGGCTTCTTTAAGTACGAAGACTTCACTAAATTTTCTAGTTGTACAATGAAATCATATTTATACATGTGAATTGGTGTGCATAATTTATCATGCAAAAATGGAAGAAATTAGATCTTTACTATATAATTCTTTAGAGATTTGATGACATGAAAACATATCTATGTAAAATAAAAAATGTAAGAAACCTCCAAGGAGGGATACTTCTAAAATTATGTGAAGTGAAAGTTAAGAACCAATGACAAGGAGGACACAAAATAAAGCAAGGAAGGAGGGAAATTTCCAAATTGAAATTACTTAATGAGCAAGAGCAACATGATCAATCCTAATGAGATTGAAACTTGTAACCATACTAAAAAATGAGAATGTTTAAACTATAGTTGATTATGGCAATGGTGTAACATAGCAACATGATCAATCCTAATTAGATCAACCTCATAAATTTATGCTATGATTTGTTGAACTAGTTAAAAAACATCTCCTCATTTCTCAACAAAAATGGTTACATTGAAAGTATTGATTATACAAGTTCAAGCTGCACTATCTAAAAGGTGAAAATATTAGGGTTTTAGGTTTAGGTTTTAGGGTAAATAGGGTTTTAGGTTTACGTTTTAGGGTTTAGGTTCAAGGATTAACTTGGGTAAATTAGTTTTTAGGGACCTATGTTTTTTGGAACCTAGGGTTTAGGGTTTAGATTTCTAAGTTAAATGTGTCCAATTTAGGTTTAGTTTTTATGGTTTTCGATTTACAATTTAACGTTCTTTGTTTCGTTGATGTTTTTGGTTTTTTAAATGCAATTTAAAAACTATAAAATATCGAACTAAAACAAACTAAACAAACAAAAACTAAATATCAATTACAAAAAAAAATGCAAGCTATAAAGGGAAAAAATGGCAGAATTCAACCAACCTAGAGGTCGTTGAGGTCGGTTATGTCGATGGGAGGAGGTGGTAGTGAAAATTTTCTTCAATCAGGCCCTTCAAAATGTGTACGCGATTTTGCTTCTCCTTCTCTGGCATGGCTCAAACTGACAATTAAAATGAAAACACGGTCACTTATTTAAAAAAATAAATAGCTTTAAGAAACGTGTACGCATTTCAAAATGTGTACGTGTTATGAACGTGTACACGTACACATTTTAGGTTTACGTACCCGAATCTAAATGCATACGCATTCGGATTTAGGCTCAGGTACCCAATCTGTAACACGTATACATTTTTTAAAAATGCGTACGCGTTTTGTGTGAATTTTTTTGTTTTGGCCAAAACTTCCCCTCTTCATGGACCCAAATTCTTGCACTTACCCCTATCCTCTAAGTGTTGTTGGGTATGAATCAAAGAGATGACTAGCTCCAACTAAGGAAACTTGTGAGAGTCTAGTCAACTAGGAGCACCACACTCATCAGAATAGACGAATGGTTGAGACCAATTGTGAACAATATTATCTCTATTTTGGGGGGATTGGGAGCCATGAGATTGAGATCCAGGACTCTTCTGGTAATCTAGTTGTGATCTTGCTAGCACCCTTAAAGAGGAAAAGTGGGAGGTGAGATATAAACACCAATGCATGGAGCATTATCTTGGTGATCCAAAAAATCTTGTAAATGTGTCACTTCAAAATCATAAAAATGACTCTTCAACAAAATTATAGAAAAATGACTCTTCAACTTAAAATAATAATTAAAAAATTATGTATTATTAAAATAAAAAATAATAGATTTTTTATAAAATTGTATATAAAAGATATCTTAAATACATCCCTCTAAAGAAATAATTTAAAATAAAATATTTAAATATCTATTAATTAATAAAAGAAACATCATGTTATTAGTACTAAGTTTTGTTTTTCTTGTTTAATTAGTTATTAATAAGCTAGTTTTCAACCTATTAAAAAGAAAAAAAAATATTCTCTTGAAATAAAATTTAGTCTCTCTAAAGTGAACATTTAAAATATTTAACTTTATAAATTTGTGTGTTATGGGCTAGGAAGAATGAAGGTGAACTATCATTTTTCTATTTTCTTAGGAATGGATTTTACCTTGCTTCCATATGCATTATCTTTTATAAGTTAAGCTACACATAGATCAATTATAGGTAAATTAAATAATAATAATTTTTTTAGTAAAAATAATAGTTGATTAGACCAAAATTTATTATTTAATTTTCAATTTTTAAAATTTAAAATTTAAAATTATATCATGTGATTATTATAAACCAATTTATTGCATATTTATGTTTTAATTTTTTTGTAATACATTAAATAATTATTATAAATATAAAGTGCTATAAATGCATGTAGCTACATGTTTTGTCCCATTAAACTATAAGCATGCAACCATTTTGTTCCACTAGGCTAAAATATAAGAATGCAATATGCTAAAATTTACATTATAATGATCAATATATTATTTACATAATTTTAATAATTATTAATATTAATGTGTCATATAACGATTATGTCAAATTTGTATCAGTATATTGATGTTTACAAAATATATCTTACAAGTGTTGTATGCTTTTTAATTATTTATTATTATTAATTATATTAAAATAATTTTAACGATAATTAATAAATTTATTTTAAGAATAATCTTCATGAAATATTTAATAATATATTTATATAATATTATTTTATAAATCTAAAATGTACAATTATTAAGATATATATATTTTTAATAATTAATATTAATGTGTCATATATCTAAAAAAATTAATATGTTTAATTTTTATTTTGTATTTTAATTTTTTATTAATATATTATTTTTATTTATTATTATCTTTCTAAAAATATATCTTTTGGGATTGTTTGTTGAAGAGTTGTGGAATGGGAGATAACGGTCGGATTCGGGAAGCTGCAGTGACCAAGGTTACTCCTGGCTTGAGTGTTGAGGATAGAAATTTGCAGGATCTGTGTGTTGTCTTTAGGCAAACTGGAGACAACACCAGAGATAATGTGAGGAGAGGTAGCACAAAAAATGGCTTGAGGAGTTTGCGAAAAGAGAATGAATCAGGGGAAAAAAGCCCTAGCAGGGACGATCCTATTGAGGATGTGGAAACTCATCCAAGCGTCGAAGCTAGAAGGGTGAGCTTCTAGCTGCACGTGTCTCAAGAGGCATTGGCTATGAGAAGGGGTCCAAAGTGAACTAGGCTAGGGGAGATCGAGTGGGACCATCACATCCTTTGGGACAGTTACAGTTGTATCAAGATGATGCCATGCCTGGTGGAGGCGGAGTTGGCAATGCCTTTAAAAACCCAAGTGGAAGACCCGTCGGGGGGAATGGAGGGGACCTTGTTGCCCACGCTTTTTCTGATTCAATCACTCTGGAAATAGATGGAGAGTTGGATAAAGAAGTGGCCTTTAATGAAAAATCCTTCGCTTGGTTGGGCCTGATAGGGAGGTTTAGGGGTTTCTGGCCATGCTTGCCTGATCTTCACAAGTGGATATCAAACTATTGGAATCCCCTATTGGAAGGATATGTTCAAATTTATCCAATGGCCAGAGGTTATTTTATTGTTTTTTTTGAAAAAGAACAAGATAGAAATAAGATCCTCTGTGAATTTCACTGGGATTGGGAAGAGAAACATGTGTTGATGTTAAAGCCATGGCATCCGACTTTCAACCCAGCCACAAAAATGTTTGAGAGGGTTCCCCTTTGGGTGAGACTTCTCAAGTTCCTCCCCCTATAGTTCTAGTTTGATGCATGCTTGGAGGCTATAGGGAACTCTCTAGGAAGCTTTATAATGGTGGATGAGGGTTCATCAAATATTTTGCACTCGATTTATGCCTAGATTTTGGTAGAAATGAATGTGTCTAAGGTACCCCCGAAAGAGATCCAACTAAAATATTCAAAGGGTTGTTGGGTGCAGCCCTTGGACTACGAAGGGGTTCCCTTTAGATGTAAAATCTTCCATCAAATGGGGCACTTGGTAGCTGAGTGTGCCAAACACAAATCTAACAAATCTGCTTCTTAGTGGAAAGATGCAACCACCCAACACTACACTATGGAGAAACGGGAGGAGGAACAAGAGAGCTCACAGCTAAAAGGCTCTGAGGAGGAAAGTTGGGCATCAAAGGAGCCAAAAAAGGTAGAGAAGCCACTGTTGCAGGAGGCTAGAAGTGAGGAGCGACAACAGATGTAGTCAAACCCAACACAAGAAGGGAGCTTGGATGAGGTCAAGGAAATAACCTTCAAAACTAGAGCTACAACACCAAAATGTTGGGAAAAGAAGAGTGGTGTGAGGCCTCAGATGAAAGATGCTGGAAAACAAAAGGCTGATGATCAACATCAACAAGATAACTATGGGATTGGAGCTTGGAGGAGTCCATGGGTTTCATCTTTGGAATGGTAGAAAGAGGTTGTAAGGTTCGAGGATGGGTGGAAAACAGTCTTAGGGAAGAAAGCAAAGAAGGAGAAGATGAAAGCTTTTGTGATGGTCCTAGGATCTTAGGCTAAAGGAAGATTAAAGAAAGCTTTAAACTTGTGACCTGTTAATAGGTCTTTAGGGATTGTGTATTTCTGCTTAGCAATAAATTATATTTTGGCCTTTTATCTTTGTATGGGGTGGTTTAAATCTAGATTTGGGGGTAGCTCTTTGGATCTTCTTTAGGATTTGTTGGATTCTAGTAGAGTTTGTAATTGGAGTTGTATTGGAATTAGCTTTGTAATCTATTTTTTCAATCTTCAATAAAATAAACCTTATTACCGACCAATATATATATATATATATATATATATATATCTTTAAGAAGTATTTATCTTTTTATTAATATTATTAATATAAAAATTAAAAATATTGAAATAAAATAAAATTATTTTAATATAATTCATAAATTTGTTTTAAAAAAATATTTATTAAATATTTAATAATATTTTTAAATAATATGATTTTATAAATCTTAAATATACAATTATAAAATCAATATAATTTATATTTATAAGAACAATATTATTAATACACAATTTGAAAATTGAAACAAACATGTTATATTCATTTTACTTTAAAACAATTTATTGATATGTTTTTAGCAATTATATAAGTTAATTTATTAAAAATAATTTTACAAATTAATTATAATGCATTAAATAATTATAAGTGTAACAATGTGAGCATTAATAAATGCATGTAGCTACCCTTTTCTTCCCACATGCATTATCCTACAATTTATACTATAATGATTAATATATTTATTCAAGGGGTAAACGCTTTTGACCAGAGCTATGAACCGAATACAACCATTCAACAATACCACCCCCAACGGGGTTTGAACCTTGGTGGCAAGAACAACAATGCCACCTATAAACCATCACACCATGCCAATAACGACTATAATGATTAATATATTATTTATATAATTTAAATAATAATTAACATTAATGTGTCATTCCTTAAATGATTATGTAAACATTTTATCAATATATTAACTTTTAGAAAATATATTTAAATTGTATCAAATATGTATCTTTAATTAAGCTAGAATACATGCATGCAAAAAACTAATTGGTTATTATTATAAATGTTGTATGTTCTATTATTTTCATATTAATTAGAATATATTGAACAAGATTGAACAAATTGAAAAGAAAAAAAAGAAAAATAGATATGCTAAGTTCTTAACAATTTTTTTTTAAAAACACAATTATTTTTTGTTATGGATTTATTGAAAATCATTATCAATGGTAATGCTTTTGTTTTATTTTTTAATATTTAAAAAATAAATTGTTATTAAAATATATATATATTTTTTTTTTATGTGTTAGGAGTTTCAATTATGTTATGTATACAAAGTGTTTTGAACCCTTTTTATCTTAATTTATGTTCAATTGACAAGCCTCAACACTTAATTATGATAATTGGAAGAGCTAACCTTGGTACAATATAATTATGGTGAATATAAGTTAATTATGGTGAATACATATTAAGTACATGGTTTCTTATTTAAGTAAAAAATATACCAATTGAAGCTAGGGCTTCTTAGTTCTTTGTAATTAGAATGGCCAAGAAAGAAGAAAGAGAAACAAAGACAAGTTTTAAAACACACTATTGATTAGCTAAATAAATTATATATTCAGTTTTGTTGATACAAGTGTCTTGGCATCAATTTGGTAGTGTTCCAACTCAAAATATTGACCCATGAGCATTGTGGTTTAAGATAACGCCAAAAGCATACTAGTACTAATAATAAAGAACTATATTTTTCTTGTTAATTGGCTATTTTTCATCAAAATTTACCTACAAAACATGTTTTTTTTTTTTTTGAGTTGAAATGATTAAGCTATCATAAGATATTTATTAAAAAAATTCACTCCTTACCTATAAAAAAAAAATCCACTCCTCAGGTACAAATATCCTTGCATTTCTTTATGATTTTTTGTTAATTTATTCTACAATATTTGATTTCTTTATGTTTTATTTTAACATAATTTTATTAACATCCTTCAATTTTACCTACAAAAACTAACTTACATTTTCAAATGTTGAATTTATTTGAATTCATTGTATTTAATTAAATTATGAATTTATATTAAAACTAAAAGAGGGGTAAAAATTTATTCAAACCAGAATAAAGCAATACAAAGCAAGGGCATTACACACCCCTGTCAATCTCCACTAAGTGGTCCAACTTTTGTGACAAATCCAAGGGTAATTGACCCCTTTCCACAATGTTCCAATTTTGTGTCATGTCTCGAACTCTGATGCTATTTGTTTTTGGTTTTGTGTGGATTTGTTATATGAACTGATGTGTGTGGTAGAATAATAATGAATACTATGGTGCTTTGGTGTGATGAAATATGAAAGTGTTTACTTTAAATAATGAAAAGTTGTTTAGTATTGAATGTGTTTTACTTTGAAGATGAAGCAAAATAGAATAGAAATATTTGAATTGATGTATTATATCATTTTTATTTATATCTTTATGGGATACTAATTTAGTTTATTGTTGTGTGCCTGAGTTCACTTGAGATGCAGGTGGTCAAAGACCAAGGCTGTGATTAAGGAAAGGAGGTTAGCTTCTTGAAAGGATAAAGCAGGATGTCCTCTCGATCACACACGAGCACTTAGATTCATGTAGATTGCATTTAAGAATGACAATTTTAGCTTGACTATTTTGATTGATTTGCAAAATAATTAATGATTAGTCAAATTAAATAAATAGTGAAATAAGCATAATAAAGTAAAAGAATTAATTATAATTTAATTATAGATTTTGTTTTAAATGATTATGCATGATAAAATCTGAGTGAGTATTCTATTCTTCTTTTTAACTTGTGTTAATTTTTGAGATAATAAATTAACTTATAATTAGAAGGTATTTATTTAATTATTAGATAAATATTTACATTGTAATTTAGAATTAGTTTTGGGTAAGTATTTCCGAAAAGGGTTTTTGAGCAACTAAAATTGAAAATTATTTATATTTTTCATCTCAGAATATGAAATGTAAAAGATAAGTTATTTTTTATTTTTTATTTTTAAATCTTTTTTAAGATTAGGTTTAGAAACGGAAAAAGGAAAACTTTATTAGGGAAAAGAATTCCCAAGAGAGAAAACAGTTCTTGTCTTACTTCTTGAAAATATACTCAGCAAAATAACTTTAATGGCTGCCAAGAAAAGGTTTTTCTTTCAAGAATTACAGGTTTAAAATTAGTAAGGAAAGAAGGAGAAAGGAAAGTGACAGGAAAAGGAGAGGAGAAGAAGAAGCTCTTCAAAAATCAAGTATAAAGAGTAGAATTTATTGGAGAGCAGCTACAACTAGAAGCGAAATACCCAGGTTTCTAATTTTTCTCCCATAAATTTAACTCTCAAGTGTTTGAAGAACAATAGTATAGTTGAAAGAATCTCAAATAATTGTTGTGTGTAGTGTTTGCAATACTGAGAAATGTGTGGAAATTTTCCATTCTTTTGTATGGATTTGTAAAAATCTGCACAACTTCTTTGTATAGATTACCCTATTATCTGATTGGGATTCCTTTCTTTTGCAATTCTTTATCCATAATCTTGTCTCAGATTATTGAACTTATATTTACATATTTAGAAATATGAATATATATATATATATATAATTATATACTCACACTTGTAGGTGTAAATATATATATATACAATATGGGAAGATCATAGATAACACTGAACCGAATGAAGAAATCTGTTGAGTTTTATTTTCTTTAAAAGGAACACTAAAATGTTGTGAAACTAGGGCTTAACCCCAGCCACACCCATGAAGGATGGGTTGCGCTATGGAGTGACAGTGCCCTCCACAGGCTGTAGCCTATGGAGGTGGTGCTACCTCCTCACAGGTAGCGCCATCCCCAAAGGAATGGTGCTGACCAAACATTATACCCTTTGTTCATTCAAACGCTCTAACATTGCCATTGAATCTGCCCAGCCTTTGGGAATTTTTTTTTTTTTGTAAAGCCATAACAGAGGTTTCAATTTATATTATATATGAATACATTTATATATATATGTGAAATGTAGTTACATACATTATGTATATGTATAAATATATTCATATATACATCTATTTATTTTAATATCTGAAGAGATATCTGCATGTAAACTTGATACAATGAGTGAGATCCAGATATTTATATGTGAACTCATGTCTTAGATGGGTAAGAATGCTAGAACTACAATGGACAATTGTTGAACAAATACATATATAAATGCAAACAATTAGTTAGAACTGTACATTTATTAGATAAACTCAGTTCAGAATTTAGAAATAATCAGAATTGATATGGCTGAAAGTGACCGATTATCTGTAGTTAACTGATAAATCTTCATTTTAGACGAGGAAATTTTCTAAATTTATGTAAATTGCACCCATAGTCTGATTGAAGTGTGCCTATTTTGCAAACTTACAACTTTCGTTAAATTAATTAAGTCTTTAGATGGTGGTGGAATTTGGAAATATCTTGCATTCTTCTGTTTTATTCCAAATGGGGGCTGAATAAAGAAAGATTAGTAAATAGTACATGGAGAACTGAGGAACCAGCTGTGTGTTACGCTTCTTTTGAATTTTGTTAGTTTTATTCTTAGGAAATCAGTTGAAAGTATAAAAATATAAAGAGTTTTAAATGGATGAATGCTTAATTGTAGAAATGTCTAAACTGAAATCCTTTAGAAAATTATACTATGCTGATTTGAGTGCATTCTTATTCTTTTATTGAATATTTTGCTTGTATATGAAAGTGAACCCATTGCATAAACCCAATTTTATTCCTTGAAAATTTGTTATCTAGAAGAATGAATTGCTTAGATTAATTGAAAGATTATTTGTGAGTTGCACATTATGAGTTATTGTACTTATGCAAACCGAATTAAAAAACTTGCTAAGGAAAATGTTTAATGAAAATGCTTGTAAGAGAAATTGTTGTTTAACTAAATGAAATGTATGGGAAAATACATTATTTATTATTCTTTTGAGAAACTTCTGGGATAGGATGTCGAAGGTGGATCCATAGAGACGGTAGTTTTACCTTTTCTAAAACTATCATTTATTTTATTTATGCTTGGCCAAGCACATGTACCATTGAAATAGATGGAGATAAAAGCCTAGAAATAAATGTATGTAGGTCTCTACCACCTCTTGTTTGCAAGAAATATGTTATTCTCATGTTAGGAATGCATATAGGCATTAGGCTTGCATCGAGAGTTCCCTCCTACTTTGTTGTTTCAGGTTGCTAGGCTCCTTGTGCAGGGCCGGGGATTTCTTCAAGTTGGGAAGAAACCTGGGGAAGTCATGTACTTCATGGTTGGGCGGAAAAGGCTCCTTAATCACACTCTTGCCCCCAGCTTGCAAGAAGACTAGTGGTGTCACGACGGTTGAGGTTCAGAGTCTTCTTATGCTATAAATGTACTCGTGTATTATTTATTGAAAGGCTTGCATAGCCCATTTATAAATGTAACTTTATTTGACATTCATTGATGTAACATTGAAATAGATGTATTGATGAAATTTATTGATGTAACATCGAAATAGATGTCTTGATGAAAGTTATTGATGTAACTTGAAATAAATGAATTGAAGAAAACTCATCGATATGTTATTGACATATATATATATATATATATATATATATATATATATATATATATATATTGATGTAAGGATCATTGTTGTAACATTGAATTAGATGCAATGTACTCCTTTTGGATATATGAAATGAGATTTATTACTACTTTTGCTTTTGAGCTCTTGTGGAAAGCTCTCGTTCTATGCATAACTTACTTTTACTTGAAACCTGATGAGTTTTTGGTAACATTTGTGGTATTAAGAGTTTCATTTTTTTTTCAAGCGTTACATTTTACAAATGATCAGAAGCCCATTTGGCCAAACAATCTACAACCCCATTCCATTCTCTAAGAATGTGATAGAAAGTAACAAATTCCAAGGAAGCACACAGATTAAGAATATGTTTTATAATTGCAACCAAATGACAACTGACATCCTCTAACTACCACCTCTTCAACAAAGTCACCACCACCTAAGAATCGGATTAACAGATGAGTTGTCTCCACCCAAGAGCGCAACTACGCTCCACAATATATAAAATGGAAAGAGCTTCTATCACATTGTTAGTATACCAACCCTTACAAACAAAAAAGATAAACTCAACAGTCCCAGAACTATTCCGCCTAACACCCCCAATGCCAGCATGACCAGGATTTCCACGAGAAGAACCATTTGTGTTGATTTTCAACACACCCTGAGGAGGAGGACACCAATGGCCCTCCCCATTTATCTTTTGAAGAGGATGTTGACATCTATTTCTCATGATCTAGCCATCACCTTGGGTAGCACCCCTCTGAAGAGGAAGGTTGAGATGAGTGCAACAGACAACATCTCCCGAATCCACACCCTTAGCCAAGTCACACTTAGCCGAAATAGTTTCTCCCAAAAAAAGAAGAATTTTCCACCACAAATGTTGGACAACCAACTTCACATCTTGAAAAATCCTACGATTCCTCTCCAACCAGAAATGCCAGATAATAAAGGTTGGTCCAAGAGCCCAAGTAACTTAAATAAAAGAAGCCTTAACAAGGGCCTTCCCCCATTGGGAAAAGAACTCAGCCAAATAAGAGACATGCCAACAAGCCTAGTTCCACACACCCCACCAAAGGTGCCAAAGCTCCCTAGAGAAGGAACATTGGTTCATTTATATTAAAATTGTGATAAAAATGCATTTCCTTTGGTTCATTTACGAAAATAAACACATATCTATTTAAAATGTCAAGTTACTTAGGAATTGGTTAATCTTAATTCAAATCTTCCTACAAATTGTGATCTTTATATGTCTTTAAACAAAAGTAACTTGTCTGATTTCTTAAATCTACTAGCATTCATTGCATTTAATCAATTACTTATTAATATTTACATGTTCTCATAAAATGTGGTTTTTCTTTCTTAGTTAAAACACGTAACATAGATTACTTCAAATTGACAATTTTACTTTCATCTCCTTATTAATTTTTTTGGGGACGAAAATATAAAGTTTCTACTAGTAAGAAGAGTTATTTAAGTAACTATAAAAGACACATCTTGAAGGTAGCATTCTTTTATTTTCCATTATTTTGTTTATAAATAGAATTTAAATTACTTAGATGGCATTTTTAGTAAGTGGAATACATAATCACAACATAGTTCAATGTTGGGTTTTTAACTTGAGTTAAAATCAAAGAAATTTAAAGCTTGTTTGATTTACTTTATATTAAGAATCAAATTATTTAATAGAAATAATAAAGTACCTTAGTCCTAAATCGTTTTAAGATTTTTATAACATTAAATTAGTGTGTGGTCCCTAAAGTCACGATTGGTCTATTTAAGGGAGTCTTACTTATTTGGTTTTATATAATCCAAGGATTTTATTTAATAGCATTTTACTAATTTAGTTGTGATATACTCTCATGACAACTTCTCAAGGTTTTAGAGGAAATCAAATTCTTTATATGAACAGTTAGATGAAACAAGTTAGAAAGTCATTTTGTAGAGCAATTTGTTAAGGTCTTTGTTATATAGAAAATTTGGCTAGGTTTTAACTACATTTGCATGAATATTTGACCTCTTATCTTGAGAATTTTCTTTCCATTTACAATTATTAACAATAATTAGTGATGTGTCTAGTAGGTTGTTTCTTAGTGGTATGGTAGTAGCAATCAACATGATGATGAACATGGTTTCAAAGTGGTTAATTGATTAAGTAGGCTATCACTTGAGATTGGATACAAGTCGGTGAAATTTGATGGAAGAGATACTCCTTAGACAAAGTTTCTTATTTTTTTGGCTTTTGTTTAGGTAAAGGTAGATTTTAGAGGGCCCCATAACCACACATACAAATCAACTATAATTTGGTTGCATTGTGAGGATTAGATTGTAGCTCGATAAATTAATAGAATCCATTTCCAAGTTCAATACCATAAATTGAGTTTTACAAAACCTTGATGGATTAACATTGGCAATTAGAATTCATATATTCAAGTTTTCCTTTGCTTGTCCATTGTCTATTGTCTACAGTATATTAAAAATTCCTAAAAAACATAAATGGATTGAAAGAAGCTAAAAATTTGAAGAGTGAGTATTATAACAATATGTTGATTCCAATGGTGCAGGCAGGAGCGAGTGGGAGTCCAAATTTGAACCAAGGAGAGGTCGTGTCTGAGGAAGGATCTGATGCAGATGAGAAAAATGATGCAAATTTGTTTGCGCTTTGTTGGCAAGCTCTTCTTCCTCCTGTGGTTGATGACATTGGTGGAGTGGCTTGTCTAGCATGTGGGCTAGGTGTCTTGCTTGGTTGGAACATTGTTCTCCATCTTTCTCTTTGGCTTCTTCATGTGGCTGGGTTGTTGTTGTGTTTTCTCTTGTCCTCTTTTTGGACTGTCCTCAGCCTTGTGCTTGCATTTTCTGGCTTTCGTTGGGTTCCAAGTGGTAGAAAGGAATTCTTGAGTATCTTTTTGGCTTGGAGCTTAAGATTTGTTGGTTTGGCAGTGTGGCCTGGGCAGGGAGTGGTCTGGCTTCTCCTTCCCTTTACTTGTTTTATGGGGGTTTATCTTTCTTTTGGGCCACGGCTAAGTTTTGGATGGAGGTTGTGTTTCAGGAATCGTTGTTGTTTCTTAGGTACTACTCTTGGTTCTTGTTCTTGCGCTTTATAGAAGTGCCTGTTGTTGTTGTGAGAGAGGCTTTTCTAGTCTCTTTTTCCCTTTGGATGATGTTGCGGTTGAAAGGGATTTTCAAGTTGAGGTTTTCCTTGGTGTTGGTTTTGGGGTTTTTCCTCATTTCTTGGTGGTTGCTTGCTCTTTGGGTAGTTGTGGTGGAGATGAGTGTTTTCTGGTTGTGGAAAAATGGGATTTTGTTGTCCTCCTTGTGGTTGCAAGCTCTTTGTTGCTTGGCTTGGTGCAACCTTGGTGCTCTCTTTGTTATTTTATTCTTGTGGTTGCTCTCCCAAGAAGGTTCATGGTTATGTTTCATCTATGTTTGGGGTTTGGTGGGTTCCCCTGTGGGCTCTGTTGCCTTTGGTCCTGTTTTGGGGTGCTGCTCTTGCTGACAATTTTGGATTTGGTGGGATTAAAGAGGGTGGTTCTTATACTTCCTGATAAATTGTTGCTTTGGTTATGGAAGGGAGCCTATCTTTTGTGGCTAGGTTCCCCTAGTTTGTGAAGTTAAACTTGTTGAAGGGGTTTTTTATTTCTTTATGGGTTCTTTTTTCTTCACAGATTTTAGGATTTGTTGATGTTATCTCTACTGTGAAGTTGTTGTTGTGTGACTTCTAGGTCATCATCCTCCCTAAGATCGTGAAGCTTACTCTTACAAAGGGAGTTTATTATCTTTTGAAGGATGTTTTTTTTGTGTTGGCTGAAGGCTCCTGCGTTCATGGACTCTAATCAGTTGGGCCATGGTTTTTCCACTTCTTTCATGTTCCAGTATCCTACCATGCCAAAGGTGGTTGTGATTGCCCTCTCTTCTAAATTTTTCTTTCTAGATCTATAGTTGGTGTTTTCTATGGAGGTGGAGACTACTCCCATTGAGGTGGAGCCCTTTTCTATTGAGGTGAAGGTGGTTGCTATAGATTTGGTGGAGAGTTCTTTTCTCATCTGCTTGTTCCTATCAAGGTGGAGCTTGTGTGGGCAAATGAGTGAAGGCTTTGGAGGTCTGGGCTCTCATATCTTCCTCTCCTATAGAGGGGAGCTCCCTCCTATTAAGGTGGAGTTGGAGTTGGCGTTTCAAGTTGGATGTTGTTGCATGAAGGCTGATGTGACTAAGTGCTCCGTTGTGTTCTTCAACTCCCCTATTGAGGTGGGGTTTTTGGAGTTGTTGGTGTTTTTGTTTAGGGGCTTGATGGTGTTCTACACCATTAAGATGACTATCTCTCTTGGCTCAATGGTGTCTTCTTTGAGTGGATGGTTTGTTGATGCCTAGCTAATGCAGGTGATTTCTTTGTTTACCTAAGGGCTCCAGGTCTTGGTTGTCCTAGTTGTACTAGGATCTTGGTCCCTTGTTTTCTTTTATGATGTAGCTTGTGTAGTCATTTTTTTATAATTGTTGCTACTGTTGGGTTGTTGTTTGTATGTGTCTTATCTTGTAAGAAGCTTGCTTTGCTTCATTGGGTTATGGATCCCATCAAAACTAGTCTGTAATGGGTTTTGGGTCCCATCAAAACATGTTTTACCCCTAATAAAAAACAATATGTTGATTCCATAATATTAATCTATCTGATACACTGATAGTGCATCATATACATAATATAAAATATTTTAAAACATGATTTATAGTGACATGCTATAAAAATAAATGTTGCATCATGTATAGTATGTATAGGTAGTAAGTATGTTGAGCAACAAACACATAAATAATTTGATGAATATGTTGGATGCCACCCTCACCACTACACTTACTAGACTCAATTGCCTACTACAATGGGACTTCAATTGGTTGCACATCCCGATTCTCATCAACTTGTGTCGAGACCTCGGGTTATACATCCTTAGACTACAACTAATGATACATGTTGCACGCCTATAAAATAATTTCAAAAGAAAAAAAAATGTTTTTCTTGAACATGGTCAATCTATTTTCCCTTAAATCACATGAATTTTCATGATCAATTTATCATTTATCCTTACTATAATTTTTTGAACAACATTCCAATTTAGAAATCAACATGTTTAGTGGAGCAGCTACCTGACACTTATTAATAGTTCAATTTTTTGTTTATATTCAATCTTGTCTTGAAAATGCCTCTCAAAAGCACATGGCAAGAATCTAGGAATCAAAAAGAAAAAGAAATTATTAAAAAATATAATAGATTTGCAATAGCCAGCCCCCATCCAAACCACAACCATGTCACATCTTGCATTAAAGATAAAATTAAGCCCAACATTAGCAAATCATTTGTTTTTAAAACACTTTCTAAACTAAATGCAAGACAAGACACCAATATACATATAATATTTCTTCTATAAAAGGTAAGTATTATTTAACGCCAAGCTTTGATTTGGTGTATATGATCCTCTTATGAAAGTACTCAAATAGAATTTTTCCTTTTACTTTCAATTAAGAGTCTTCTTTCTATTTTCAGCCTAAAGAACACAATAGATACATCATCACATACCTTATATATACAAGTAGATAGATTGACCATATTATTACTATGAAAATAGATTTGAAAAATGAAGCACCTTTTTCATTTTTCAAATCTATTTTCATAGTAATAATATGGTCAATCTATCTACTTGTATACAGAACAATAGTTTCTGTGTTCGCAGGGGTCTGGAGGGGGTTGGACAAGGGTTTAATCTCCTCCTTTATGTGGCTGGGCATTTTTCTAGCCGTTGTCTGGTGTGTGGGTCTCTTGGACAGTGGGTGCGTGGTGGTTTGGGCATTTGGGCCGACTGCCTTGCCTCTTTCCCTCTTTTGATTGGTGCTTGGGCTTGTTTAGCCATGGAGAATCAAGGTCTTGCTTCTTCCCTGGATTTGGAGATGTAGATCCATCCTCTTTGATGCATGCTAGTAACAAGGATCAGACTGAGTTTCCTCTTTTTGGGGAGGGTACCTCCCCGTCAAAAGGGTCGTTTCGAATTAAAAAAGTAAATGGATGTTTGGAGAGATCGGAAGATAGACCGGTTTTGGTTATTCAACCTGAGCAGGTTTCAGATGATGTTGATTACTGGTGCAAGCATGCTCTTATTTGCAAATTTTTGGGCCTTCATCTTTCTCTTCTTGTGTTGGAGTCCTGGGCACATTGGGTTTGGAACCCTGAAGGAGATATGGAGATTCTTTTAGCGGCTAATAATTATTTCCTGGTTATTTTTTCAAGCATGTCGGACAGGAATAGGGCTTTTGAAGGTGGCCCTTATTTCTTTAACCAGGTTGGGCTCTTCATCAAGCCTTGGCATATGGGCATCAACTCTGCTAAAGAGATCCCTTCGCGGGTGCCTGTGTGGGTTCGTTTGTCGAGGCTTTCGTTGGAATTTTGGAGGGAAGATATCCTCCACTCAATCTCTTTGCTTCTTGGGAAACCTGTTGGATCGGCTTCACAGACTCAAGATTGTAAGGTAATTTCTTTTGCTCGTATTTGTGTCAAAGTTGATTTGAATAATCCATTACTAGACTCTATGGAAATTTGCATGGGTTCTTCCTCTTGGATCCAATAGCTAGATTACAAAACCCTTCCATTCAGATGCATAATTTTCCATGAATATGGTCATCTACACCGTAGATGTCCCAGATTGAAATCTTCTCCCTTGTCTGCCTCTGGACCTCTTAGGTTGGACAAGGGGAAAGCTCCAGTGTCTGATGGGCCTGTTGATAAGGAGGGATTTATCTCGGTTAAATCCTGTAACAAAGGCAAAGGCAAGAAGAGATCCTGGATGGATAGACAGAATGATGGCACATTTAATAGGTTTGAGGTTCTTGATAGCGTAGTCCAAGAAGATGGTATTCCAGTTGAGCTTTCTTCTGGGGTTAAGGGTCAGGTAGAGATTCAGGAGGTGGATGCAAAAAAGGAGGAGCTGATTTTACTGTCAGGGGTTCAACAGGTTTGTCAGCCGGCTTTGGACTTTCCTTCTCAAGTTCAGAATATTGGTGGCCTCTAGGAGTCACAGATTCTGGTGGGTACTGCTGGTTTGGCTCCTTGTCCCCAAGTTACGAAGGGATCCGTGAATCCTGTGAAGGGTGCTAAGGCTCCTCCTACCTTAGGCTTGCAACAAAAATCTTTTAAAAAGGGGCCTCTAGATAAACAGTCAAGGAGTGGAAGGAAGATTGATCAAGAGAAGGTTAAGATTATGGGTGATACTTTGGTTGAGTCTGGGTCTATGAAACCCATTGATTCCCACTTCTCCCACCCCCCTAAATGATAGTTTTATCATGGAATGTGAGGGGGTTGAACAACATCCCTAGACAAAAGGTTGTTCGTAGATTAATCGAGTCTTAGGCTCCAGATGTGGTCTTTATACAGGAAACCAAGCTTACAGTGGATGGTTTGAATAATTGTGCTCTGCGTATCTAGCCCCAAGGCTACTGGCAGGGGGTGGGGGTGTTGGGTAGTTCTGGGGGGGTGGCTTGCTTTTGGAACCCGAGGAAAGTCTCCCCCTTATGGTGGGTTTCTAGTCGGTCTTCCATCTCTATGGTTGCCTCCAATTTTGAAACTGGTGAAAGATGTCTTTTCTCCAATATTTATGGTCCTACTGATCTTCCAGGTAAGATACATCTTTGGGATCATATCAATTTTGTCTATTCTCTGGACCTATTTCTCCCATGGATTTTGGCTGGTGACTTTAATGCTGTTATTAGTATGGATGAAAAACGAGGAGGGTTAGCCAGGCTTGATCCTTCTCTTTTGCTCAGAGATAATATTGGTTTCCTTAACCTTGTTGACGTGAAGCCAATCAATGGAGTTTTTACTTGGAATAATAGGAGGTCTGGGGATGAGGCTATCTCATAACGGCTTGATAGATTTCTGGTTTCCTGTTATTGGATGAGCAGCAGGTGGACTACCAGTTCTAAAATCTTGGATTGGAGGGGATCTGATCACTGGCCTATCAAACTCTGTGTCTCCTCTTATGGGGTCACCAAAAATCCTTCTTTCAAATTTTAATTGATGTGGTTATGGGATCAATCTCTTCAGGGTCTTGTGCTAGATTGGTGGTACGAAGGGCTTCCTGCCCATGGGAGGGCCATGTACACTTTTAGTAAATGGCTTCAACATGTGAAGTATAGGCTTAAGAGGTGGAATAAACAATGTTTTGGGAACCTGCATGCTCAGAAGCTTGTTGCCCAGTCCAAGCTGGATAGTGTCACTTGTCAGATTCGTGACCATGGGTTGTCCTCTGACCTTTTGAATGCTGAGTCCTTGGCCCTAAAGGGCTTAGAAGAGTGGGAGCTTCGAGAGGAGATTTTCTGGAAGCAAAAATCTCGTATTGATTGGCTTCAGGAGGGGGACAGGAACACAACTTTTTTTCATAATTTGGTTAAGGCCCATAGGCAGGGGAACTCTATTTCCACTCTTGTCTCGAGTGATGGGACTCAACTCTCGTCCTATGGTGAAATTTCTAGGGAAGTTGTCAACTATTTTTCTAATCTTTTTAATAGGGAGGATATTGCTGCTAGATCTGAGGAGAGGGCTATCTTGGATTGTATTCCTTGCTTGGTCTCGGATGAGATGAACGGGGCTCTTTTGTGTCCAATCTTGTTACCTGAATTGGAGAAAGTTGTGTTTAGTATGAAAAAAGGCAAAGCTCCTGGCCCAGATGGGTTTCTGATTGAGTTCTTCTAGGAATTTTGGGAAATAATAAAGTCTGATCTCCTTGAGGTGGTTTAGGAATCTCTAAGGAACAAACAAATGCTTAAGTCTTTGAATTCTAATTTTTTGGATCTCATACCTAAGAAGGAGGGGACTAATCGGATGGATCATTTCAGGCCTATTGCCTTATGCAATGTTGTCTACAAGATCATCACCAAGTTGATTGCTGAGAGACTCAAACCTCTCCTTGGTGCTTTGATTTCTGTTGAGTAGGGATGTTTTGTGGAAGGGAGAAAAATCTTGGATGGTGTCGTGATTGCTACGGAGGTTATTCACTCTATGGCTTCCTCCAAGGAGAAGGTGATGTTCATTAAGCTTGACATGGCTAAAGCTTATGATCGGGTGAGCTAGGAGTTCCTACAGAATATCCTCTTGGCCTTTGGCTTTAAAGAGGAATGGGTGAGTTGGGTTCTCAGTTGTGTGACCTCGTCCTCCTTCTTTGTTCTCATTAATGGGGAATCTTCATATTGGTTTAGTGCTTCTCGGGGACTTCGGCAAGGGGACCCTCTTTCCCCTTATCTTTTCATTATCATGGTGGAGGGTCTTGGTAGATTTATTAAATCTCAGGTGCGACAGGGTCTTATTCACAGCTGGAGCTGGAACAATGATCTCCCTCCCTGTTCTCATCTTCAATTTGTGGATGATACTGGACTGATGGGCTTGGCTAGAATTAGTGAGGGAGTGAATTTCAGGAGAACTTTAGACATCTACTTGAAAGCTTCTGGTCAGAGTATTAATGATGATAAATCTTCCATTTATTTCTTTAATACTCCTCGTCTCATTCAGAACAGGATTGCTAGGATTCTTAGATTCCAAATTGGCTCTCTTCCCTTGATGTACCTAGGGATTCCTTTGGCTCTGGGACCTCAGCGTAGAGATTTTTGGCAGGGTATTTTGCATAAGTTCCAGAGTAAGGTTAGTCATTGGACTTACAGATGACTCTCTTCTACTGGTAGAGTGATTCTCCTAAAAGCTGTGGTGCAGTCTCTCCCTATTTATAGGTGTTGTGTGCAGATTCCTCCTGCCTCCTTTGTGAGGGATTTTGATGCTCTTTCTCGGAAATTCCTTTGGTCGGGTAACCTTCTTTCCTCGAAGTGGAGTTTAGTCAAGTGGGAGTCTGTTTGTAGGCCGAAGCATGCTGGGAGCCTTGGCCTTAGGTCTGTGGCTCTTGTGCTTACGGCTTTGGCAGCTAAGCTGTACTGGAGATGGTGCAACAACCAGGATTAGGATTGGTCCAAGATTCTTTCTTTCAAGTGTGTTCCTGGTGTTGAGAGCCAGGATGTGTCACAGATTGCTTTGTCGGGCAAAGGTTCTTGCATTTGGGATACTCTTAAGAAGGGAGCTCAACTTGTTAAGAATGGTCTCTTCTGGATCTATAATAATGGCTCTAATGCTCTATTTTGGCTGGACTCTTGGGATGGTCACCCTCCCATTCTCTCTAGTTTCCCTCAGCTTCTGCCTCTTTTCCAGATGTTCTCTGATGCTGGTTGGATTAAGGTGGAGCATTTTAAAATAGTTAAGCGTATTGGTCAAATGGAGGTGTCTTGCTGGAAGGATCCGCAGGAGTGGCCTGTGGGTGATTCTAATGAGGATCGTGCTACTTTGTGTAAGGTCTTGGAGGGCAGGCTTTGCAGCTCTCTGAATGAGAGGGACAAGTTGGCTTGGAGTCCTAGCCCAAAAGGTAATTATACTGTTGCTCAAGGCTATGCTGTGCTTGATAGGAATTTACATGGTCTTGCTGAGGTGCCCTAGTGGAGGAAGGTTTGGAACAACTTTTCTTGGCCCAAGTGTAACTTCTTTTTATGGTTGGTTTCCCAGAGGAAATGTCTCACTTGGGAGAATCTTCGCAAATGGGGGTTTCAGGGACCTTCCATTTGTTTTCTTTGTTTGTGCAGTGAAGAATGTTCTTCCCACTTGTTCTTTCACTGCCCCTTTTCTTGTGAGACTTGGCACAGATGGTGGGAGGCTTGGCATCATGGTTGCATTCATGCTTCCTCTCTTATTGAGTTTTGGGAGAGCCTGGGCAGGCCTCCTGCGAAGACTCCTTTTCTTCATGTGGCCTGGATCATTGGGCCTATTTTCATTCTATGGAACCTTTGGCTAGAAAGGAACCGTAGAGTTTTCTGTGATTCCAGATTAGATAGTGGTCAACTATGGACGAAGATTATCAGTAGGCTTCAGGAGACTATTTCTGCTAAATGTGATATGTCTGAAAGTATTGATCCTGGGGATGTTGCGGTTGTGCGGGATTTGAGCCTGGGTGTTAATAGTAGGGGTTGCACTGCTGGTATTATGCCCCGTCGTGTCAAGAAATGGGTCTGTCATGATGGGAAGTGGGCGCCTCCTCCAGATGGGGTCCTGAAGATTAATACTGATGGATCTTCTCGTGGGAATCCTGGGCATGCTAGTATTGGGGGTATTGGTAGAAGTAAAGATGGTGATGTTCTTTTTTGCTTCTCTGTCTACAAAGGGCATTACTCTAATAACCTGATGGAGGCCCTTGCTATTAAGACTGCTATTGAGCGGGGTTGCTCTCTTGGCTAGAGGAGGATTATCTGTGAGTCTGACTCTCAGATTGTTGTGGATATGTTGAACAACCAGAGGTTGGATAGTGTTAGTTGGCACTTAGCTTTGATGGTCAGACAAATTTTAAGTGTATGCAGCTCCTTGGAATCTGTCTCTTTCTGTCACATCCCTAGAGAATGGAATAGCATGGCTGACTGCTTGGCGAAGTGGGCCTCAGAGAAAGGGGATGGTTGGGATATCAGCGGTAGGGATGAGTTACCTTTTGATTATCTGGGGATTTTGGAGAAAGTTTTATTGGAAGACAGGACTATGTAGTGTTGTTGTTTGGTTTGTTGGTTGTTCTCCTTTTTATTGAGCCTGTGGCTTTTTCCTTGTATCTCGATTTGGATTGAATAAAAAAAAATTCCCCTTAACAAAAAAAAATAAAAAAATCTTCTCATAAAATGCGGTCTTTCTTTCTTTGTTAAAAAAAAAGTAACATATATTACTTCAAACAAACAATTTTACTTCCATCTCCTTATTAACTTTTTTTTTTTTTATTGTTGGGGGGACGGGGATAAAGTTTCTACTAATAGGAAGAGTTCCTTTTAAGTAACTATAAAAGACACAACTTGAAGGTAGCATTCTTTTCTTTTCTATTATTTTGTTTATAAATATAATTTAAATTACTTAGATGACATTTTTAGTAAGTGGAATACATAATCACAACATAGTTCAGTGTTAGGTTTTTAACTTGAGTTAAAATCAAAGAAATTTAAGGCTTGTTTGATTTAATTTATTTTAAGAATCAAATTATTTAATAGAAATAATAAAGTACCTCAGTCCTAAATCATTTTAAGATTTCTATATCATTAGATTAGTGTGTGGTCCCTAAAGTCACAAGTGGTCTATTTAAGGGAGTCTTACTTATTTGGTTTTATATAATTCAAAGGTTCTATTTAATGGCATTTTACTAATTTAGTTGTGATATACTCTCGCGGCTACTTCTCAAGGTTTTAGAGGAAATTGACAAATGCTTTATATGAACAGTTAGATGAAACACATTAGATAGTCATTATGTAGAGCATTTTATTAAGGTCTCTATTATATAGAAAATTTGGCTAGATTTTAACTACATTTACTTGAATATTTTACCTCTTACCTTGAGAATTTTCTTGCCATTTACAACTATTGATAATAATTAGTGATGTGTCTAGTAGGTTGTTTCTTAGTGGTAAGGTAGTAGCAATCAACATGATGACAAAAAGGGTTTCAAAGTGGTTAATTGATTAAGTAGGCTATCACTTGAGATTGGATGCAAGTCCTTGGTGAAATTTGGTGTCCAAAAGAGATACTCCTTGGACAAAGATTCTTATTTTTTTGGCTTTTGTTTAGGTAAAGGTATATTTTAGAGGGTCCCATAACCACACATACAAATCAATTGTAATATGGTTGCATAATGAGGATTAGATTGTAGCTCAACAAATTAGCAAAATCCATTTCCAAGTTCATTACCATAAATTGAGTTTTAGAAAACCTTGATGGATTAACATTGGGAATTAGAAATCATACATTCAAGTTTGTCTTCGCTTGTCCACTATCTACAATATATTAAAATGGGCCTAAAAACATAAACGGATTGAAAGAAGCTAAAATTTGAAGAGTGGATATTATAACAATTTGTTGATTCCGTAATATTAATCCATCTGATACACTGATAGTGAATCATATACATAATATAAAATATTAAAACATGATTTATAATGACATATGCTATAAAAAGAAATGTTGCATCATGTATAATACATAGGTAGTAAGTATGTTGAACAACAAGAAGATAAATAATTTGATGAATATGTTGGATGCTACCCTCACCACTAGACTTACTATACTCAATTGCCTCTTATAATGGGACTTCAATTGGTTGCACATCCTGGTTCTCATCAACTTGTGTTGAGACCTCAAGTTGTACATCCTTATACTACAATCAATGATGCATGTTGCACACCTATAAAAAAATTTAAAATTAAAATTAAAAAACTTTTCTTTCTTGAACATGGTCGATCTATTTTTTCTTAAATCATAAGAATTTTCATGATCAATTTATCATTTTTCCTTACCATAACTTGTTGAGCAACATTCCAATTCAGAAATCAACATGTTTAGTGGACACTTATTAATAGTTCAATTTTTGGTTTATATTCAATCTTGTCCTGAAAATACCTCTCAAAAGTACATGGCAAGAATCTAGGAATCAAAAAGAAAAATAAATTAATAAAAAAATATAATAGATTTGCAATAGCCAGCCCCCATCCAAACCACAACCATGTCATATCTTGCATTAAAGATAAAATTAAGCCCAACATTAGGAAATCATTTATTTTTCAAACACTTCCTAAACTAAATGCAAGACAAGACATCGATATATATAATCTTTCTTCTATAAAAGGTAAGTATTATTAACACCAAGCTCTAATTTGGTGTATATGACCCTCTTATGAATGTACTCAAATAGAATTTTTTCTTTAATTAAGAGTCTTCTTTTTATTTTCAACTTGAAGAATACATTAGATACATCATCACATACCCTATATATACAAGTAGATAAATTGACCATATTATTACTATAAAAATAGATTTGAAAAATGAAGCACCTAACAAAGTTCAATTTCATTACTATTAAATATTTTTCATTTCAAGTATTCAAATGTATGTTACTATGTTCTTGACATTTTCATTTTATAAATATCAAATTGTTTTCTATGTTCATGTTTTATGTATAAAATTATAATTTATTTTACTTTTTTTTGAATAAATTCAATATCAACTAATTAACTTTAGAAATTAAATTAAATTAAATTACATACATGATCCAAGGTAAAACAAAAAATTACAAGATATTTGAAACAAAATGCAAAGGCACATACAAACTTACAAGAAACCAAAATAAGAAGGCTATTCAAATTAAAGACAATGAAACAAAAAAGTGATAATCAATATTATAGATACAAAAAAATCATCCAATGATCAAAACTAAAATACAATAATTAACAAAACTTACATTTAATTTTATTCACATTAATAAAACTTACATATAATTTTTTCTAAATTTACATACATATAATTACAATATTATAAAGACAATACTAAACATTATGTGACACTTGTTTATCTCCAAATAAAAATAAAGAGATTAATATTTATCTCCAAAGGGAAGAATTTTTTTTAATAAATTAGTTAACTTTAATCAATGTGATCTAATCTAAACGACTAAACAAATCTTAACCTAACATTTAATTTTAGAAAGTGGTGGCGTATAAATAAGAAATTCAAATTAGTCAACCTCATCATTCTATCATAAATAAATAAAAAATAATAATAAAAAAAAAATCGTTCTAATCATAAACAAATTTATTATGCAAACAAATAAACCAACCGAACAGCAAAACATTATTAACCGAAAAAGTCACCAAATTAGATTAAAAAAATAAGTGGTAAAAAGTAAATGTAGATTGTGGGGGACGACTACGAGCACGTAAACCTCCAGAGAGCTGCTGAATTAACGTCATGCATGATTGCGTCCACGTGAAGGTGCGTACGTCTACAATACCTCAAATAATTGAAAAACATAAGAAAGTAATTAAAAACAACTAGGCGTGCTCCAGCGGGGCCCACCTGCCGCCCCGCCGCATTGACTTGGGCTCCACCTGCCGCCCCGCCATTCGCATTTCCCTTGCCGTTAACTTACCTCTCACGTCGCTTTCGCCCACGACCCCCGCAACCAACCAGCAACCAAACAAATCTCTTCAAACAAAAAACCATACGGAGGGAAGTCAAGGACCATTCATTTAAGGGCTCCACTCGGATTAAATATTCCGCTAAAACCCGCCATTCGAGGGCATAGGTAGTACTCATCAGTCGCTAAATAATCTCCTAATTTAGCGGAGCCACTGTTCTAAACTTAGAATCCAGAGCAACTGAGATCATATTTATCTGGGGCGCCGGAGAGAGAAAAAAAAAAAAGGTTCTGAGCTGCGATGGCGATGGTGACGTGTGATGGCGGAGCCGGTGACGTGTAATGGCGGAGCCGGTGACGTCGACGAGTAGAAAAAGTACTCGCGTTGGTTCGGCAAAGAAGAGATAGTGACGTGTCATCTACCGGCCAAAAACAAATAGTCCGAAATATAACTAACTATTTTGGGGGTGGGAGAGCTAGATTTTTTTGATGACGCCACTCTTAGGTAAGGGTGTGAAAATTATAGTGTGGGGACCACCTAGTGAATTTATAGTACACACCCTATGCTATGACTTTCTATTTAAATCATAGACTTCCACATATAAGAGTTGGAGATTTTTATAATGCGCTTTCCATTCTGGGTTAAAGTTAGAGTGGGGAGGTTGGTGGGTCCCACTTGTCCCTTGTCCTTATCATTCCTTGGAGTGCTCTTAAAAATAAAATTATATGGTCTACCAAGCTTTTTTTTTTATGTCAAAATTTGGTTATCCAAGTCTCTTGGCATCGCCTACGGCTTCAGTGGTAAAAGAGACGTATCAACCAAGGTATAGAATGGAACAATTTTTTTAATAACGTCCACTTTATAGACTAATATTTAGAGTTGCAGCCAACAATGTTTTACGTGAATACATATATTTAATTTTTTAATATTTTAGATAGTTTCATCTTGGTTAAGGTGTCGGCTTTTCATTTGTCTTTCTATTTTATAATAGAGTTTCATCTTAGTGAGTGTCAATTTTTTATTTGTCTATGTATTTTATGATAGAACTTTTTTTTTTTTCATAAATTTCTTGTTATAAAATAGATAGTTATTTGTCAGTCTTAAATCTAAGATAATGTGAACTAGTCTTTAACTAGACCATCAATATTTCTCCCTACTATTTGGTTGGTGTCATTTGGTTTTTAGGTTTTTTTGTCATTGTCTCGTATTGAATTGAACTCTTCGACATGGTATGCTTTCTTCTGCCTAATTTCCTTTGAATACATGATTGTCCTAATTTTGTTTTCACGTGCTTTTTTATTTTCTTATTAATGTTTAGACACTCTTACATGTTAATGTCTCATTCATTTTGTTTCATGCATGCATTCTTCATTTTGCTAAGCTCTTCCTCATTTCCACTATCATTATTATGAACTAACAATAATTTGTTATTTATATACTTTTTAAATAACTTAATGTGTAAATTATCACTAGAACTTTTAAAAAGAAAAATAGTTGTTACAACCAATAAATTTCATACAAGACAAATCTGTGTACCTTTTGATGATGTTATTATCTATTGTAATAAGACCATCATAGTAGAATTGTTTACTAGCCTCTGGGTTTTTATATTATTTTATATGATGTAGTATTTCTAATATCATGTTTTTGTAACTTTAAATTTCTAATTTCAATAAGATGTGTAGTCCTATTAAATTTTTATTCTTATGTAATATTTTATGTTTGGTTCAATAAAAAATAAAAAATAGAAATAAATGTTCAAATTTTAATTTTGAAGTTGCTTATAATTAAATGCAACTGGTGATTATGAACAATTAATTTCCTCATGGAACATATTCACTTATGCACAATGTAAATTTAAAATGAGTTCTTTTCCAACAAAAAGTGATACAAAAGAAAAAAGAGAATACAACAAAACGAGTTGCAAGAAAGATATTCAAAACTAATATACAAATAAATGTTTACAACAAAACAAAAGATGAAACAACTACACCAATATCAAAAATACCAAAATAGTATTTAGAGAGTAAGACACATAAAGCCTTAGAGACAACATAACAAATACAACTTCAAAAACATCTTCAAATGAGCTTCATTAATTATGTTTTTTTTTTTTTTGATAAAAGTGGCAAAGCCACTAAACAATTTTATTAACTTAAAAAATGTTAACAAACATGGTTCAAAAGAGCATACTGATAGGAAAGAACTAGGAAGAAAACCTTCGGTTGTAGCTCAATTCAGATCTGATTTACACTACAAGAGCATCCCCCAAAAGTGAGGAAACTAACATATAGGACAATTCAGGAAGAGGGCATGAAAGCCCATCATACAGAGAAATTTTAGAGGAGTGCCTGAAAAAATTGTCCATAACAAAGAGACTTGAAAAATTGCCAATCGCAGCCAACTCCCAAAATAGAACCAAAGTTAACCACAAAGTCCTAGGAACCGCCAAACCATGACAAAATTTGATTCCAACTTTTATTCCAAGAAAGCTTGCAAGATTTAGAAGATACCAAAAAAATCCAAAACCTTCTTATTTATGTTAGTACCAATAAAAGATACAACAAAACCTGAATACGATCAAGCCTTTCCCAACTTAGGAGATTAACATTTATGCACAATCAACTTGAGATCTCGTTACACGATAAAAAAAAAAGTAAATAAACATCTTCAAATGCAAATTGAAAATTTGTACTCATCCATTCATATGTAAATTGAAATTAGCTCCTTGCCACGGGGGATGTGGGCAGAATCTCAAGGGATCAACCAGAGTTGTAATGATTTTCCAGAGGAGGAATTTCATCTTCACTAAATTCCTTATAAACAATTTGGTCGTCAATCACTTTATTGGCTAGGTAGTCAGCTATAGTATTTGCTTCTCTATAACAATGTTTGACCATGTAAGAGCTAAATAAATTTAACTGAAGCAAAACTCTTTCTAGCAAATATTGGAGTTGCCAAATATGCATTCTTCTGTTCATAATTACGTGGAAAATTACCATTGAGTCACCTTCAATGATATTATCTGTTATACCCAAAGAAGTGGCTATGTCTAATCCTAGACTAAGAGCCTCAAGTTTAGCTCGATTGTTGGTGCCAATAGACAAAATTTTACAGGAAACTTTTAACACTTTTGAGTTTGCATCTAAAATCACAACACCTATTCTAGATTTCCCTAGATTTCCCTTAGAGGCACCATCATAATTCCAACAGACAAAATCTTGGAGGAAACTTTTAACATTTTTGAGTTTGTGTCTAAAATCATGACACCTATTCCAGATTTCCCTAGATTGCCCCTACACGCACCATCATAATTCAGTTTGAAACTATTTTCCGGAGGGGGCAGCCATTCTACTTCATTAATTATGTTATCTTTTGGGAGGCACTTTGTTCTTTTCTCTTTTAAGATGATATATTAAAGCCTTAATGATACTTATTATAATGACAATTTTAATTTTTTTATATAGATTAAATTTATAATGCCATTTAAAATGTTTTCACAATCTTTTACATTTTTATATAATTTTGTAATTTCCACTAAACAAAGTGGATGAAAAAAGTGTAAGTTAGAAATTAGTAGTATATTTGAAATTATATTATTTTGAAAGTCAACTTTACATATTTATGATTTCTTTATTTGGTTTTGTGTGTATTTTTAAAGAATGGTTTAATATATTTATATATTGATAAATATTATAATTTTATATTAAATTTGGTCTATTTATCTATATCATTATGTTCCTATTTAAACATTATTTTTACACATTTTGATATATTTACTTAGATCATACTTTTATTGTGCTTAGTCATGCACCCATCTCTATATATCCATTAGCTACTTGCATTTTACCATTTCCGTATCTTAAAAGATTTCTACATTTGTAAGATTGATCCACACCCATTAATCTAACCCTTGATTTTTTAAAATTAAAATTAAAATTATGGCCAACCATCATCTATTATTTTTCTACCTTGAGTTGACTAAACACATGTTTGTATGATTTATTATAGGTAAGTGCATGGAAATGAGAAACCAAAACAGGTCTTAAGTGACCATTTTTTTCCTTCTTAAAGACGCTACAAAAACAAAAAAATAAGATTCACGTTGCTCTAAATTTACTTTATAAAGTTTTTTTTTTTTTGTAAATGGTGGAGATTAAAGGATTCAATTAGGAGGATGACACAAAGTGCTTATGGTTTCGTCAAAAAAATATAACATAACATTTGGTGTGCTCTCTTAAAATGTTAACTTTTTTTTAGTATATCAAAACTCACTAATGAAATTAGCTAAAGTAACATCATGTAGTTTATGCCTATTTTTTTTCTAATTTGTAATTAATATATAATTTCTTACTAATGTTCAAAGTGAACACATCCTAAAAAGTGAAAAATTGAGTGAAACTATTTTTTTTTAATGTGTATAGAATAGAATCTAGAATGTAAAAATGTAATTTATTTCAAAATTTGATGAATGGATAAAAATGAAACAAAAAATACTAAACATAGATTTTTGAAAAAAAAAGAAAACACTAGGTAAAAATTAAAGATCAAAATCTTTTAAAATTAAAAATATATATAATTCAAAAAATAAGCAATAACATTGTAATATAAAGAAAATATTTTAAATTGTAAAACAATACATACACAAAAAGAATAAATATAATTTTTTATTTTAAATAAAATATGACCATATGACCATAAGAACTAATAACTAGTATATAGCCACAATAATTATCACTTGAATCTTATAATTCATTTGCAATATTCTCTTTTATCTTGTAATTATTTGGAATGTTACATTTTGTTGCATGTTCATTTCTACAATACATACACAAAAAAATAAATATAATTTTTTATTTTGAATAAAATATAACCATATGATAGTAAGATAATAACTAATACCTATATAACCACAATGATTATCATTTCAATCTTATAATTCATTCACAATATTTTTTTATCTTGTAATTTTTTTTTATCCTCACTTCCATCTTGGAATTGCTCACTATAGATGACAAATTATGTGGACTTCTTTATCACATGCCTTGTGTTAAACAAGAAAAATGATGGTAAATTAAATCATTAGTGCCATTTCATTGCATTATGCTCATCCCAATGACTATAATAACAGTATGAATAGGAAGACTTGCTAGAGCTTTGTAGAGCTGTTCTATTGTTTTTACAAGTTTTTAACTAATGTTATGTGATATGATTTGTAATTTTCTTCTTCTAATAAAAAAATAATCACTTATAATATCTAATATTTGAGACATTAAGATTAATTTTTTTAAAAAAAATTATATTTAAATATGTTTTGAGGTGGAATCAAATTTAAAGTTTTTTTAAAAAAATTTGTTTATTAATCGTTTATTTTGATAAATTGAATAGTATTTTTTAAAATTATTTTTAAAAAATTATCTTGTTTATTTTTATTAATATTCAAATTGCATACAATAGATGTCAACCATCAATATTGGTGGCAAGTCTTGTCACATCAAATTTTTAAATAATAAAGAGTAAAATATGTCTCTCAACAAAATTAACATAATTCCAATAACAGTTGAAAATTCATCAAATCTTGTTACATCAAATTTTTAAATAATAAAGAGTAAAATATGTCTCTCAACAAAACTAATATAATTCCAATAACAGTTGAAAATAACTTCTCTAATTATTTTATGATGTGTGAACAATGAACTATTACAAACATGTAGATTAACAAATAGATCAAAGATGAATTTTATAGACACAATCATGTTATCATCTCTACACTATCACAAGAAAACCCAAAAACTCCATAGGAATATCAAAAGGGGACATGAGGATTCAAAAATAAGCAACCTACAAATTTTAATCCATTTCACCCACAATGTGAGAGATTATGTATGATTATTTTATTAGAAGCCCTCACTTGACATAAGTGGTCAAAATTGACATTGTCTAGATTGAAAAAAAAAATTCAAAAATAATTTGTTAGGAAAATTCAATGGTATAGTGACATATTACAATTGGATTTCAAATGTCAAAGTAGTATTAAAAAAAAAATTGAGTTGGAAGAGGTTTTTGTCTTTTTATTTTTAACGTTTTAGATTTTTTGCAATTTGGTTTGAGAGCATAAGTCTAAGTTGATATGTTTTTTATTAAGAATCAAACCACATCCATTTTGTCAAAGTTTTCTAAGACGCAACCATACATTTTAATTTATTTCACTTAGAATGTGAGATTGTGCATAATTATCATATTACAAACGCTGAATTGATATAAGTGAAGCCAAATTGACCTCATCTAAATTAAATACAAATTGGTAAAAAACAATGTTTGTTAAGAGAAGTTAATGTTAAAGTGAGATCTTCCAATGGGATTTAAACGTCAAAGTGGTATCAAAAAATTAATCTAACAATAGAGTTAAGAGAGACTTTGTGTATTTTTTTTTACATTTTTATATCAAATCTAGATCAATTTTTGTAATTCGATTTGAGGACATGAGTCCAAATTGATATATCTTTAACAAAGAATCAAATAGATATCCATTTTGTCAAAATTATCCAAGACATAACCGTGATCTCATCCTTTACACTAAAAAAAACTCTTCATACTAATAATTTAATGGAGGCTCAAGCCATTTTATCGGCTGAGGAGCGTGGAAGTCGATTGGGGTGGCGCAAGATCATATGCGAGTCTGATTCTCAAGTTGTGGTGAACTTATTGAATAGGCGGCATTTAGATGATGTTAGTTGGCATTTGGCTTTGATTGTTGAATAGATTCTCAACCTCAGTGCTTCTCTAGAGTCTGTTACTTTCACTCATATTCCTAAGGAATGGAATGGTGTTGCTGATTGTTTGGTTAAATGGGCTTCTAATCATATTCATAATTGGAACTTGGTGGATCAGGGTCAATTACCCCCGAATTTGTCTCAAAAGTTGGATCACTTGATGGAACTTGATAGCACTATGTAAAGCCCTTGCTTTGTACTTCTTTTTGTTTTAATAATTTGTTACCCCTCTTTTATGTTAAAACCCTACCAACAAAACAAAAAACCTTTCAATTAAAAATTAATTTTGTACATCACAATAACGTCACCAATTTTACCAAACATCATTCTCACATAAAAAGATAAAGCCAAGTTCTAATGTAGATAATGGTACAAATTTTAATATTTGTTAGTACATATTTGAAAGACGTACACCAAATGAATAATTAAAATCCAAAGGATACTGCTACCAAGTACATCCTATCGCACCCTTCCCTTTCTCTGATGTGAGGGATTTGGGAAATTGTACAACAGTAATTCAAATATATCCTCATCTTCATGGCAGATGTCAGTCATGGGACCCGCAACAATAGGTAACCCTCATCTTTCTACCCTATACAGTACTAATCGTATAATAGAATATATTTATTTAAGCATAAATTAAATTTTAGAGAAAATTTGCGATTGCAATAAATTTTATTATAAAATATGTATCATGAAAGTTATTGCGGATAAAATTAGTTTCATTCAATCTATTTTATAAAAGAAATATTTTTAATTATATATTATATTTAATTAATTTTAATAATTGGTAAAAAATATATTTTTTAAAAATTCAATTAAACATAATATATATAATTATATGAGTTTGAATCAAAATACAAACATTTTTATGAATTGTCATTATAAAAAATTTAAATTAATTTGTTATTTCATTATTTATGTATTAGGTTATTTAAAAATTAGTTTTATAATAAATTTAAACATATGACAATGTTTTTCAAATTGTCCAAAATAATATTACACATAAAATAAACATAAAGACACACACATACACACATGAATGTATGTATGTATAAAGAATGTGGGAAGATGTCAATCTTGAATTTATTTATTTATTTTAAGATTTATTTTATTTACTTCACAATTTATTTATTTATACTTATAAATTACTTTTAAACTATTTTATTTTATTATAGAACTATTTAAGAGTTACTTTGTTTTATTTACATTGTTTACTTCATTTTTGAATTTGAAGAGTTATTTATTTAATAGATATTCTTTAGTAATTTTAAATAATTATTTATTACATATTTTAAAAGAATGATCTACTATTTTATTTATTAAAATATAAAGCTATTTGCTATTTTATTTACTACAACACATAATTATTTGGTTAAAATTAATTTAAAGAGTTTTTATTTTTTTTATATTGGTCACATATTTTATTTGTTTTGTATTTTTATTATTTCTATATGTCCATATTTTAATATTTTTTGTTAACACACCCACGTTATTATACTTCACCCTTTACTATCACTATAGCTACACCTCTCAACATTATAACTTGTATATAGTTAATATGTACAAAAAATGTTGAGTTAGTTTTCTCTAATTTCAACATTATTCAACTTCTATAACTCCAACATAATCATATCAATTGATCACATTTTATTTCTAACATTGTTTCTAAGGAATGGCTCTATTGTAGCTACTAATTTTCCACTAAACTTATTAGTGACCTACACCAAGACCTGGACCAAAAGGAAGCCCATTATTGAATACAATAACTTTCTTTTGAGGGAAATAACTATTATCCACACAAATTTATATGTATAGGCTATAGTGATGGGACCCACAATAGTCACTAACTTTAATAACATTTTCATTTCACTTTACCATGGTGAGATTTAATATTTTTGAGTCCATTTGTTGTCCAATGAATTAAAAGACCATTACAATATGATATCATATTCTTCATACAAAATTATAGGTATAGTCTACAATGATGAGACCCACAATAGTCATTAGCTTTGAAAATTTTCATTTTCATCTACCATGGTCAAATTTAATCTTTGTTGAGTCTCTTTGTTTCCTAACGAAATAAAAGAACCAAATTATTTTTAAAAAATAAGATTAATGATCATTTACCATGCCTTTGTCATGGAAAATGAAGTTGACCTCTATGTGATTGATATTTCATAATTTCTATTGGACTATGAGGAAGGTAGGGGACTAAAAATGCTTCAAAATCATTCCATGGTGGCCATAGTGAGAGAGAACTATAAATAATGTGGATTCTTTCCTATTATGAACACCAAAATTCCAATAGATCTTCTCTAGAATGTGGAGAGTGTTAGTCATGAGCTATATGTGATGCTTGCAAAGGCTAAAGAGAGAACCATCACATCAAACCCAATTGAGAGCTATACTTGTTCATTATCACAAGAGACATCTTGCATTATGAAATTTCCTCACTCAAATTATGTTCAAGAATTGTCTTACAAAATATGGCTAGAAAGGGAAAATCTAATTTTTTGGTATGTTATGATACACACTTGTTTTGATTACATTCCTATTAGAATGAATTGAGTTATAGTGTTTAATATGGTAACAAGACAATTGGGACATACACATTTTCCATGGTAGATCACTAATGGAAGAGCAAAAAATAATTGTTGTGATCCTTAGATTAGACATTAAGACTTTTGTACCATTATAATTTTCAACAATGTAGAACTCCATGCATTTAAATCACTATTTCCCAAGCAAAAATTCAACGAAAGAGGAAGAAGCTCTACTTGACCATATTGACCTTACTTTCTCTACCATTCTTTACCATGATAATAAAGGCCACCTCTAGACTTGGTCCAAAGAAGGAAGGTGGTTAAACATGAAGCTCATATCTTCTTCCATTTTTTTAGTGTAAGCAACTCTCTATAGGTGTTAATATCTAAGACATATCCCATTTACTTTGATTTATTTATCTTCCTTATTAATATAAATACTTTTTTGTGGGTGTAGGCATGAAGCAACTACATATTTTGTAATGCAAAGTGTTTAGTTGTTCACAAATACAAAGGCTTGATGAATCACCTATCTATAGATTGTTTTGTGCACTTTCTTTATGTTAGTTTTAGGATCAGATTTGAAAGAAAAGCAAAAATACAAAAATGATGAACAATCAAACATAGCAAATACCTTGGGAAAACCCTCCTTCTCGAGGGAGAAAAACCCAACCAAGAATATATCTCTTATATATTGAATGAAAGAGCAAAAATCCACTTACAATCTAGGCCAAACTCTAGGCCGATTTGAAATAATGAAACACAACACCTCTCCTAGATGTGAATGCACAATTACAATGAATTCTCCTTGATGTTGATCTACTCTAAGCAAAATGATAATCTGTTGTAGATATGCGAACTCCTGATAGGTGCAAATTGCCTTTAGAATTAATTGATTGATGATGAAATGAAATGATCATCACCTTCTATATATACAATGTAAGGTGCCTCTTCACAAGCAAGGTGACTCTTCACAAGGGTCGGCCTCATTCAAGAACCAAGGCGAATTTTCATCTTGGGTCGGCCTTATAAATTTAAAATAATATTTATCTATAGCAAGCTTGCCTTGGAATTATTTATTTATCATTTATTTTTTCGATTTTGAGAGAAGGATATCTCCCGCAACTATAACATCAACACTTTATGATAAGGAATGATGGGCACAACTAGATTTTATAGACAACCATCATGCAAAATGTTGAATGTTGTTTTATCTTCTCTAAGCATTATTTCAAAAAAAAATCACCCTAAAGAGAGAAATCTTATGAATTTGATTGAAAATTGTGCAAGCACATTCATCCTTGTATAATTGTAATTGTAGATGAAATAATAAAATTAATTATACAGTATTATTTGTACTTCAATTATAGTTAAGTATTGAACAATTTAATAGTTTCAAAAGGTCTTATAATTGACATATTTCATTTCAACATAAAAATAGAGATTTTGTTATGCAAATTTAATGGCATTTAATAAAACATTGAAATTTATGTAATTTGACTAATTTCTTTATAAAATAAAAGGTAAGAGCCTCTAAAGAATCCTCTTTCTGCTCAGAATATAAAAAATATTTAAGGTTTGCATAATCATTTAATTTTTTTAAAAGAGCAATTAAACTTTTGAACCTTCTCTTAAAACATCCAATTAACTATAATTTATTATTTAGAATATTGGTGGATGATAGAGAGTAGAGGCTGAAATAATATAGCCATATATCCTTATACATTTTCTCTTACCTATTTAATTTTTTACCTTTACATCTTAAAATATTAATATTTTATATATTTTTTACATGTTTTCTCTTTCCTCTTTTTTAATTTATGTACTTTTACAACTAAAATATCATAATTTTATATATTTCTTAAAGTCAGAGAAGAAGAAAGAAAGAAAGAAATATTGTATTCTTACTTGTATGATGTGGTCCTTATTTTACTCTGTATTATTGAGAAATAGAATCACAAGGTTTTTATGAGTCATGAAATTGTTTTCAATAAAAAAACATCCACACCATTCAATGAGACAACACCCTATAGAGATGAAAAATGATAGATATTTTTCTAAACAAATTCTAACTATAAGTTGTGATGATTCTAGTAAAATAGTCTTTTTTGGATCACATTCCATGATCCATCATGCAGAAAAGAAAAGAAAATAATAAATTATAGAATGAGATCTATAAAAAGAGTTCAATGGGTTGAAAGAACTTCTAAACAACTTCTACCCATGCTCTAGATAACCATTTCCTTGACACATGTCAATTCACTACATTTTGTCTTTATTCTTATAGCTTGAATTTTTATGGTCCTATGTCCCTCCAATTTGTATGGAATTGATCCAACCATTTCAAATTGCTTAATTTAGAAAACCTTACTATTCCTTCATTAAAATGTTACTATTCTTTAGCACTATTTTAGCTCGACCCCTCTATGGCACCATGACCTTATCTATAATTATCAGCAAACATTTTATTTATGTTATGACCTTATCTATAATTCTTAGAAAACATTTTATTTATTGTAAAAAAATTATTTCCATGTTCTTCTTCTATGCATTATCCACGTTATTTTTAATTTAATAAAAGATGTATTACATCGTATTTTTATCAATGGTTTGATTGGTTGAAGGTATGATATACAAAATGAATGAATAATAAACATATTTTTTCATTGTTAATTGAATTACTTAATTCTTCAAAATTGGTTTGTAGAATAGTAATATATGTGATAATATGTATTTATAAATAATATATTTGAGAAATTTGAATAAAATAAATTCATTGGAAAATGAGATGCATGTTGCCATTAAATAAGTTTCTACCTTTTAAAGATTCTTTACAAAACATATGACATCATTTTTTACTAATTAATACTTATATATTACTTTGAATCAGTTTAAGTGCTATTGAGAAGATACATGCCTTAAGAGATATTTTTTAAAATATCAAGGCTCTCAATATTAAAGCTTAATCATATCATTCTTGGGTGTATTTAGAAATAATCATCAATATTGATATATTATAGATTCAAAGTCACATTTTCCTTTTATATTGAAGCATTAAAAATCTTACAAATTATCACACCCACCAAATTGTTAAAATATATCTCTTGTATTTGAAATTTGGCTCACCACTTGTTGGTTGTTTCTCTTTTGTGCATTGTGTTTTAAAAAGACTTTAAATTTTTAAAACTTTATTTTATTATCTCTTCAAATTATGTATATACTTGATAATGCATTCCCTTCATTATGATGGTTACAAAATTATTTATTGTCTTTGGATGTAGTGCTTGATGAGTAGACAACTTCACATACGTAGATGAATTATTATAGAGTGGATGGCAAGGGATATCTCTAGACCAAAAAATATGCCATGGAATAGTAAATGTAATGCTCAATAATAGCTTCCATAGGTCTCACAATTACTATCCCTACATTATGATATTTGGATTATATAATCAAAGGGTTCTAGTCTTATGAAAGTGTGAGACCATTAGAGAATGCAAGTCTTTATTATTTAATGAACTATTTTTTTATAGTACACAAATGGAGGAAGATTAAATATCATGTTGACCATATTTAACACAAGTTTTGCTAGTTCTAGGAACTTCTTGGTCTTGAATATGACACTCCCAAGATCCAATATAAAGGTTAGCACAAGATAAAGTTGATTATCAAGTAACAATTAAATTCCATCCTTCATTTAGAAGTAAACAAAAGATATCAGCACATGACCAATCATATGATGTCTTGTCCTTTTTATAATGTAGGTACTTTAAACTTTAGGTATCTTTAAATTTAATAGTTGTAAATAAAATGACAATTAGTGATGACTAGATGCATCTCAAAAAAGTATTTTCTAATAATTTTTTTCATATAAGTTTAATTTTTGAAAAAATGACTACCAACAAGGATTAGAGTCATTGCTTTCCATAGGAAATGCTAACAATCACAACCTACAATAGTTGAACATTTTCTAACCCAAATAACTATTCACTATCTTAAAATGACTCCACATTAACATGCAAAAATGACTGAGCAAAGTCAATTGGCCACCAATAAGGGACAAAATAGTCTCATTGAAAACCATCTACCTCAAACTATTCTAAAATATAGAATTTATGATTTTTATATTAGGATTTAATTGCATAATTTTTTATTGAAACTCATTGACCCATATTTTATTAGTAGTTCACACAATCTCATCTCTTATGAGATTAAATGGTTTACTTAGCACTCAATATAGAATTCTGCAAAAATTGACTTGCAACAAACATAGGAATGAATAATTAACTCCAAGAATCCATGGTGTTCTTCCCAATAACCACACAAAACACCATGTAACCAAAACTCCAACCATATCTTCATTGTTCACATTCCTAACATTTAAAACATTGATGAAAGCAATATATATTTCTTAAACAAAACAACCTTAACAAAAGATTTATCCAACATGACATGTAGTGTGCTACTAGTTCAAATGTTGCAATGATAAATAAATTATCCATTTTTGAAAGTGGAATTACAACAATAAGTCATCCAAATGACCTTATATTCTCTATAAGTGCACTTGCAACATGTGCTCAATAATAGAAGCAAACATAATCCAAACATCTAAAAAAAAAATTTGGATTGTAAAAGTCTACATACCCTATAGCTCATATAGTGTTCAACACAAAAAAACCTAATCCTTGTCACTAAATAATTGGCTAGATCTTCTAGTGCTTTTTAGACCTATATCTACCTTTCTTTTGTTCAAAATTCAAGAAACCATATTGGAAAGAGCCATAAATGCATAGCCAATATTCATCTCCAACCCATTTAACCTTAACATTTCCCACTAATCTTAACCAAATATATTTATGCATTTGATAACCCATTAAAGTGGCTATGACCCTCTAACAATAGAAAATTTTGGAAAAGTTCAAAATAGTAATTATGGTAAAGGAAAAAAATTATATACACAATATTAAAGATGAAAAGATTGATGCTAATATTCCCATAAGGAAATCCCTAAACCAAGCAATTGGATGTGGAAAACTATTTGAATACATCAAGCTTTGTAGAATTTTAACAATAAATATAGAGTAATATAAATAAAGACACAATTTTAATCTCTAATCCAATTGTTTAATATCAAACTATGATACAATACAAGGCTTAAACTACTACAATATATAAATCTAAAATCTATATGCAAATTTGAAATTAAATATAATTAACCTTGAACTACAATAAAGAGATTCAATGGATTTAAATTAGCAATAGTAAAATCAACAACACCATTATTACAACACATAACATAGAATTTATGTGGAGAAACCCTTGCAAGAAAAAACTCCACCAAGAAGAGAGGTTGAGCGTGTATTAACTTTGAATAACAAGATTATAATACAATCATATTTTCATTCTCCTCTTTGCATCCAATCTGATAGCACTTATGTGCCTATGAACAATCTCAAGCATCCAACTCTCTATTCCATTCCAACAAATATTCTTTATTATTCCAAAGTGTTCTCTTTCTACTATCCCAAGGCTTTTTATACAATTCCATGAAAGGGGAAACCATTGGTGGTTTACAAAACAAGAGGAATCTCAAGAAGAACCAACAAGTCTTCCAAAAATGGCTCTTCATGAATCCAATCCCAAGCCAACTCAAGTGTCACTATCTTCCCTCTCAAGCACCCAAGCCTCATGGACAACCTCTAGAATACCAGGAGTTACTTAAGGAAAATCCAAAAGTCTTTGTCCTCATCCTCCCAAGCACCCAACTTGGGGAATTCCAAAATACATGTATTCAAAACTCAAGATTTTAAGCATCCCACTTGGAGATGGAACTTTAATTAATATATTTTGTCTCCACATGTCATCTTTACCACTACCAATGGACCCCTCCTTCCTTATGAATGTATTACAAACATTAGGTGGGATTAAATATTACAAATCAATTTCCAATAATACCCTACATGCCTAGAGACACTTTCCAAGGATGTTGTAAACATGTATGACATAGGATTTACAAGGTGGATGGAATCTAAATCCTAACATTCTTGTAGTTGACATCATACATTGTAAATACATCTATAGGAATGAACATGGGAAAACCATCCCTTATCCAACCATGTACCATCTAATTATTTGACAATATCTCATGCTCCAAAAAGATGCCTACAATAGCAACCAAGGCAACCATCATCTTAGGAAAGAACTCCTCTCATCCTCCATCATGTCAAACCATGATAGGAAAAGGAATATGCAAAAGTGAAACATATCAACTACCAATGAATCTTGCACCAATTTACACATAAGCACAAGTATCAAATTTAATTGGTAACAAATGGCTCTAAATGGTTGCCTAACTCATACTAGTTGGATAAAAACCACAATAAGTTTCTAGCTCATCCAACCTATTCATACCTCAAACTAGGGTATAAAATTCAATGTAGGTTGAACTCCATGCCATCAAAATATTGACCTAAAATTTACAATCAAGTCCTTGTATATACACCATCCTAAAAAAAAAGTAATATAAAAGGTAACAACATATCTAGACATGCAATAAAAACCTCTAAAGCATCTTAACATTGTAATAAAGTGTAACCAATCCAAGAGAGGCATCCCCCTTATATAAAACACAAATTCTAGAACTCCCATTGTATGGGTAATATCAAATCTAAAAATAGACCAAGACATTAACAAGTCTACATATAGCACTTACATAGAAATACACTATAAAATTTCTATCATTTCCAATCTCCAAAAAAAATATCTCAAACCCTCCACACCAATGAAGAAAGAGATCAAGGAGGGGTTGGGGCCCTAGCTCGGTTGGCTAAATCTTTCCTGTTGCAGGAGGTTGGTCACGAGGTCTAGTCTCCCCCACCCCCGTGGTACCGGAGGGCGTGTCGCGCTAGCGCCGCTGGTCACGTTAAAATTTACCAGGCGCACTGCAGTTTATATGGGGTCGTGCTACCCGATTCCTACAGTCTAAAAAAAAAAAGAAAGAGATCAAGGAGCTACCAAATTATTGCCAAAAAAATAATAAAGTACAACCAATAACACTTGATTGTATACAAACCTCAACTTCATAGATATAAGAACCTTCAAGAAGAAGACCATATACTAGGGAGGAGAGAACATACAAATCGAACCATGTCTGTGTACCAACACTAGCATGTGACAAGCTATGTAAGATATCCTCCAACATTCCCAAATATTTGAAAGGATATCAACATCTAACCATTCAACTCAAAGTGAAAACATGGAAACAATAGATATAAACCTCTCAAATTAAATGTAGACTAGAAAAATCAATCATTCCCACAATAAAAAGAAAATTCCCAAAGCCACAAACCATTTCTTGTACCTCTACAAACAAGTCCTCAGAACTATTACCATAGCACAAGACCAAAGAATAAGGAGAAGAATGAAAATCCATAAAACACACACCTACTTCTCAGCATGCCCTCAAAACTAACAAAGCTCAAGACTAATACACATGAGAAGGAAAGATAAAGATAAAGAGTGCATCTGATAATTAGGAAAGAAACACCTCGAGCAAATCATTCACCTACCAAGAAGACCAAGAGTGGGATACAAGATTTTCTTGTGCATAAGAAACAAACAATAAAAGCTTACAATAAAGGGAAACCTTCTTATCAGGTTCATAATAGAGTCATGTCCATATCTAGGTGTAGGCTCCTTTATCTTTCTATTGAAGCCTCATAGCATGCAATCATTCCAACACATGTCTCTAAGTATACGAAATATCCAACCTCACCCAAGTCTCTCTAGTATCCATGTGAGCATCCAACCAACCAATCCATCCCAACTTCAAATGTAACTTGCAAAATCATGAAGCTCCAAGTAAATGATCAAGACTCAAAATCAAAGAAAACTACATCCCCTTAAAGGGGGATCATAAACAACACCTCAACCAAAGATTCCAAGAGTCTTCCCTAGTGTCATCTTAAAATATAAATCAAAACTAAAGATTTCAAACAAACTATTAAAAATGCTCAAATCTACATCAAATGCGATCTCTGATTAAGCAAAAAGATCCAAATGCAAAATTAAAAAAATTAAATGATACCAACAATTTTAATCTTTGATGAGCTCAAAATGGTATGAATGTGGTTTCTCGAACCAAAAACATGACATTGTGATAATTCAAAACCCTTCTCTTGAAAATGGCTCATGAGAAGGTAGCTTTATAGGCTTGGTAGGATGAAGATCAATGGTTGAGATCAAAAGATAGATGGAAGGCTTAGATCAAGTTAGTTGGGTAGTTGAGAGATGGAGGGAGGAGATAAAAGGGAATATTTAATTTAAGATTGTCTTTTTAGAGATAGGTATGAGATGTGTGGTGAGGAATAAAAGAAATACTTAATTTTTTAATTTATTTTTAGGTGGTTATGAGGGGATTTCATTAATTAAATCATGTGGAAAGGGGACATGAATTAGGAATTAGAACTTAGGAAATAATCAATTTAGGCCTTAGGGAAAATGGATAATTATGGTAAAACATGGAATTATGACCTAGGATATTTTTAGGTTTCTACACCTAGAAACCAAGATGTTAACATCTCCAAACATGTGAAGATATGTGTCCTCTATCAATTGAACCAAAAATTTCAATGAACTCTCATTGCACACAAAATATAAGTAAAAGGAGCTCCGCATAACACCAAAAACCATTGCATATCATCCATCTAAAACAATAGAACCACATAACTACCAAAACTCCCACTAAAAGTGATACTGAGCTATACATGTCATTGTGAAAAAATCTCTATGTAAGTACATAAAGATCCCACTAAAAGTGATATCAAGCTATGTATTGCATCATGACCAACACCACTACTAAATCTCCACTAAAAGTGAACAAAGGATCTCATGTATCATAGGCAAATACTACAATTCCCCATGTACACTATATCAATTACTCTAAATAACCATCTCTCTATCTCATTACAAGATACTAATTCAACAAGGTGACTAAGAAAGGTCAATCAAATAGAATCTGCATCAAATAATTCATAAAATTTGCACACAATTACACCTCAACCTGAGAAAAGCATGACCAATGCTCAAATCTCAAATAACTGAATACAAAGGTTCAATTCATCACATCAGTAACATGCAGAAAAAAAAAAGGAAACTAGAGATAACATGTAGATTTATGAAACTCAAACACCATATCAATGGTAGAACTAATTTTTTTTTAAAATCCACACCGGAGTAACAATAGTTTTAGGAACCTAAAAAGAAACCATGATAATTTGTGATTATTTCTATTCAAAATACCTTGAACATACTTATTTCACATATTTACAAACCATAGATTTTGGTCAACATGTAGAACCTATAAAACCATCTATGTAAATCTAACTCTACTTAAACATGATCTAGACATTCATTATTATGAACATCAAATATGCCATCTAAAATAATGGAAATCACATATCTACAATCCCAATACCTTTTGAAACAAAAAAACTATAAAACCTACTGAAACATAGAAAAAGGGATCCTAGGTCCTCAATGCAAAGATCCTAGGATGTAAGGAGGCCTTTTTCCAAGTTACATTAAGTTGTAGATCAACAAGGTGATTAGATTGACTTACAACCATGAAGTTGAGCCAATCAGGCCTGGATCTACATCTAATTGAAGATGGGAATGGATTGGAATTGATTTAGAATGATTACCCTAATTAGACAATGTTCCCTAATATGTAAATTGCAAGATCCCAACAACTAACACATTGAAATAGTCAAGTTCCAGTAGATCTGGAAGGTGCAGATGCCTATATACTTGCCCAAAAAAATTGGTCTAGTTGTGCCTAAAAGGACTTATTTTCCCAATGGCGAATGAGTCTTTGCTAAGGTGTCCTGCTCAAATTTTGGGGTCCTCTAATTACAGATCTGAGATCCCTATTTCCACTTGTAGAGTTGTCGAAATGTCGTCAATAAATTTTGTAGGTGAGTTTTTGTATCTTGACAACTTTGATGAAAACATGCAACAATGAATGAATTTATTTCAATCCTTCTTTGATCCTTCTCAAACCTATAACCACCCTTCAATTGTTGCCTTGAAGGACTGAAGTCATGCACATCACCTCAAGATTTAGATCTTGTTTTGCTTGAATGCTTTGGAGACCTACAAAAAGGGTTAGCCTTAACCATGATAACATGATAACATAAACTCACAAACACTTTAACATGATGCTTGGATCTTGAATTGTTGCAATAAATCTCTAGAATGTTGCTCTTGACAATAATATTTGCTCCTTAATTTCACTTCTTTTCTTGTCTCATTTCAAATGATGAAAATACTTGGTATTTATAAGCATTTATTTAATTTCCCAAAAATTAGATTCCAAAAGTCGACACTTACAATTTGAATTTTGGATGTTAAAATGTTGCCAACAACATGTCCAAAAATGGGTCTTGGCTAAGAAGGGGGACCCATTCGCCCATGGGTGAATGGTTCCTAGCCCAAATTTCTAGGACACTCATGGTCGAGGGCAACATGTGAATTAGATGCATTTATTCAATGCTTATAGTTTATAGAAAAACGGTACAAATGAGCTCCAAAATACATAATTTTAGAACATTATGGGGTCAATTAGGCTCAATAATTTAAGGGGGCCAAAACATAGTGTGAAATTGTTAAAGGTGATAATTTTTGACACTACATTTAACCCCCACTTTAGTGAGAGTATGATCTTACGCTTAGACTCACACTAAAGTAGAAAAATATGTCAAGAGGGGTTTGATTGTCCAAATGTTGAAGAGATAGGATGACTAAGGATTTGTTGGTATGTGGCGACTAATCATGCTATATTGTACACTATTCATGTATCCTCACTGGGGTTCGGGGTCGAGTCAGGCCCCAGGTAGGGTTTTAGGGGTGACAACACCCAAAAAGCGGGGGTTCGAGGGTGGTAGCCCTTGAGAATTTTGTTTTCTCCTATTTTTCACTTCTTCATCAAAAAAATAAAGAACGACTTTATAAAACCCTAATTCTAGAAGCTTCTAAAAAGCTTGAAATAAGCGGCTGGGATGAGAGTTGCAGTAGGGAATTATTCGCAAGATTGTAATATGTTTTGCACTGGATAATAAAATCATTAGATGGCTGTGGTTTTTTGGATGTAGCCCATATTGGATGAACCACATTAAATTCATTGTGTTGTCTTGTTGCTGCTATAGTTTTTTTGTGTTTTATTTCTTTGTTTTATTAATCAAATTTGCATTTAACTATTACATGTATGCCTTCTAACTCTAACATGATCAAGGGGATTGTGTAAGCCCCCAGGATCTAAGATCCCGTAGTAAACCAACATAAGCACAAAGGAACGCACACACACACATATGTATGATATGCAACAAGACAACATATAAAAACATACATGTTAGAAGACACAAAACATACATGATGAAAACACATGGTATGGTGGAACATAAAGATGAAAACAAAATGAAAACAAACACAATGTAAACACAAAGAAGACAAATGAAAACACATAACAAAAATACACAAAAAAAAACAAGGTTAATACTAAAAGGATTCAAATCGGTAAGGAAAAGAGACCTTAGTCTTAAATTATCTCAAATACCAAATGTCATTCATCGAATAAAGAAAATTCTCCATGAGGACTGAAGTCATACACATCACTCATGGAACACATTGATCCACTAGCAAGCAAGTTGTATTATGCTAGGTGGTCATGTTAAAAGGCATTCATGACTCACACAATAGAAAATTCTGCTATTTGCTAGATGAATCACAAACCGAGAGACACGTAGGCTAATGAAGTTCGATATTCACTAGGTGAGCCCCCAAGACAAGGTAAAATGAGAGACACACACTAGATCTATAAAGTGTCCCCATAACAAGGTGGAAAAAATGGGAAACACACACTAGGCCTATACGGTGTGCCTGTAACAACCATATCAAGAGTTATATTCCCTAATAACCTTGATAAGGTGCCACAAGATGCTACGTCAATGCTACACTAAGTTCAATTCCCATGAACAAAGTGGAGCAAAAATTCCAAGGTTTAATGTCATGGGAGACAAATATGACAAGGTTTAATGTCACGGGGGATGAATATGCCAAGGTTTAACATCACGAGGGACGAATATGATAAGGTTTAGAGCCTCAAGGGATGTTGTAATAACATCACCACAAAAGGTAACAATCAAAAAGGGGCTTTAATTAATACATGAAGGTCACACCTTAGGGAACATCACACATGACAACACCACCAAGAGAGGACTATTCAAAGAATAGAAAATCACACCTTAGGGAACACTAACTATAGTGTTACCACCAAGGAGAACATCATATGCCAAGAAAAGTCACTCTTATGGGACATGAAGCCTAATATCACCACAAAGTAGACACGTCACATGGATTAAGAAGGCTACACTTTGGTTGACAAGGTCACACTTCCTATGAAATGTATGCTATCATCACTAAGAAGGGACCATTTTGTTGGAAGAATGAAGAAGACTATCTTATTATATTGCTTTTGTGTTGTCATTGATGTCACCATGTTATATGAGTTGCAACTGTAAGGTTAAGTTCTAGCTTGATGTGGTATTATGAACTGGTATGTGAACCGGTATGCAGTTATTATCCTCTGGTATTTTGGTCTGTAATCCTTCGCTGATGATTATCATTGCTTGCACTTTTGGGAAATGGTTTTTGGATGTTAGAAACTTGTAAGTTTAGAATCTCATGTGCTCAGGTGCTCGTATGGCGAGTTGGCCAACCTAATGAATAAGTTGATATTGTAATGGATTAATTTTATGTTGCAGGTGTATGTGTGACCTATATTAGGTCCATGCTGACATGTTGTAGTGTGCTACACGCTTGGAATGTTTTTGGAAAGTTTTTGTACATGCCTAAAGCTGACAATCAATCTTTTTGGTGAATAAGGATTACATCTAATTAGGCCGACCTAATTGATGCTTGCAGATGAATTAGGCTATATATATTGGATAGCTTTGAGATTTTTGGTACGAAGTATGAAGAAAAATGTGTGAAAATAGACAAGTATGTGAAGATGATGAAGTGTGTTAAGTCAGTTTATTGAGCATCAAAGGAATTGAATCAACACTTGTTAGGTGTAATCTTATCAGTTCATTTTCTGGCTATAAGCCATTTTGTTATTGTATCTTTTGTAGGCAGTGAGCCTCCCATTTTGGATAGTGAGTCTTGGCAGTGAGCCACCCTTTGTAATATCTTATAACCGGTTATACTATATTATGAGCTAACCCTCACCATAGTTTTTCCTATTTTGGGTTTTCCACGTAAAAATCCTGGTGTTCATGTGTTGTTTGTTTTTATGTTTTGTTAATGCTCTTTCCTATCTTTATTGTTATATACATTGGATTAATTGGATGGTGTTTGTTCAATAATTTTAAGAAGATACTGATTCACCCCCCCTCTCTCAGTATCTTGGGTATTCAACAATTGGTATTAGAGCTTGGTTCCTCCAAAGAAACCTAACAACTTGAGGAAAATCTTTAATATTGAACAAATGGATGATAAAGAAGAACTTTGGGCTGCTCTTGGAGATCTTGACAAGGCTGAAAATGAAAATAGAGATTTGAAACAAAATCTTGATGAGGAAAATGAATGCATTTGGAAATTGAAAGAGCAATTGAAGAAATTCAAAGAAAGACATAGAGAAGTGAGTGAGCAATTAAAACAAGCTAATGAAGAGGTTACCGGATTGAAGGTGCAAGTGGAGGAAAATAAGAGAATTGAAGATTGTCTGAATACTGTGGTGCAAAGCAAGATTGATGAATGCACAAGACTTGAACAAGAGGTGGTAAACCTGAAAGCAAATCTGGAGAAAGAAAAACTCTATAAAGATAAGTTCAAGGCAAGCTCCACCAAGCTTGATGAGTTGATTGCAGGGTAGAAACCTTCTAAAGACAGAGGTGGTTTGGGAATAGAAGTTGGTGAAAGCTTGAAGGCTGTGCAGACCTCAAACAAAGTGGACAATCAAAAGAATCAAGATAAAGGAAAACATAAAAAATCGAGGAACTTTGCTAAAAGACCGCCTATTAGACAACCAAATGCTCAAAGGTACCCATCTTTCAATGGTGTTTTCTATTCATGCAATAAATTTGGTCACAAGGCAACAAAGTGTAGAAGTAGAATAAATCAGTATACTAGTTCCTTCTCCAAACAATGTTTTGCATGCAAGAAAGTTGGACATAGAGCTAGTGAATGCAAAACTCAAATGATGAATTGGTTTAATGGAGGTAGAATGAAACAATCTTTTGTTGGCTACTGCTATACATGTAATAAGTTTGGACACAAAGCATATCAGTGTAGATCAAGGGTTAATGGAGATCAAAAAATCAGAAAAATGTTGTTTGCTACGATTGCAACAAACCCAGACACATTTCAAAATTATGTAGAAGTAAAAAGGGAAAGTAATCTGATCTAGTAAAGAAGAATGAACCAGTGAAGAAAATTGACAAGAATGAAGTTAAGAAAGAAATAAACAAGATTTGGAAGAAGAAAGAAGAGCCAGAAACATCAAATGCATCTGTGCCCCCATCCGGTGCAGACAATTCCTCCGACAATTAGACCCAACATGGTCTTAGGGGGAGCATTAACAAAAAAATGTTTGAACCCCTTAGATATTGGCATGTCAGTCTTTGACATGAAAATATGTTGTAAGGAATGGATAAATAGAGGTTATGCAAAAGGAACCAGAAGAAAAGATGTTGGAATGTTCATTTGTGAAGCAAATTAGGGTTTTTCAGTGCAGTGAAGAAGGGTTTTTATCAACTTTTTGAAATTTGTTGCATTTAATGCGAATTAGGGCAGATTGTTGATTTATAAAGTGGATTAGTAAGGCATTTTGATCACTTGTGCATTTGAAGAAAGTGGAGAGAAATTTGGAGGATTCTTAAGGTGATTTGGAGAGTGAGCTATGCAAACCCTAGTTCTGGTTTTCGTGAAGGAAAAAGGTATTTTATTCTCCTATGTTGTTGTGGGTTTGTGTGAATTGTCTTTTTGAAATTTTTAGAGCTTGATTTGTTGAAGAATGGCAACCCCTATAGTCGTAAATGTGTCGGAAATACCTAGACCGTCCTATAAGAAATACTCTATGAAGTTTTTTGAAGACGACCCTCTAGGCGCCTTCTCATTGACCTACCAAAGACACTAGGATGTATATTTGAGTTAAGACTGAGGAATATAATCACAAAAAATTGATAGACATATGGAAAAATGAGCTCACTGGGGATGATTTCTTGGTAAAACCTGAGTATTCAAATATTGTTGCAAAGAAGTTGGATCAATGGAATTACTTTCCTAACTTCAGCTCCACTGTTGATGATAAGTATGTCAAACCAGCTCTCAGCAGAATGCATGATAAGTTCTTATGGTTTGACAAGCCTCATCTTATAACTAAGGAAGCAATTAAGGTAGTTACTAGACTGGTACCAATGTTGAAATCTGTGAAGAATGAAGTGGTGATGGAACTCACCGGAGCTACATTTGACATAAGGTCTCTTGCTACAAAGCCTATTACCAATCCTGCTGTGAAGTATGCAACTATAATGGTTGGACACAAGATCTACTTCACTAATAGAGAGAATTTTGTGTCTGTTACTGCAATATACATTGGTTATGACATGGTAGCTAATGGTGAAGATTATGATTTGTGTGAACTTCTCTGCCAATAGTTGTTTGAGAATCTGAAGATGACAAGGGAGAAGAAATATGCTTTTAAGTTTGGTTCTTTGATTGTGTGCTTACTGTTTTTCTTCCTTAGGAGACTTCCCAGAAGAGATGATATGGTGATTCGGGACACATCCAGACCAGTTACACATCAAATATTTGATTATATGCATAGTTTGGGTGATTTGAAGAGTCGAGATAATGCTTTGACAACATTATTTGTTGTGTTCAAGAGCAACATGAATGAAAGAGAAAGGATTCCAAAGAAAGTGGTTGAAAAGTACAAGAATGATATCATATTTCATGTCTCCTCTGATGAATGCATGATTGAAGTTGTTGAACCCTAGACTATATGGATTCAACCATTGGGTTATGAGGTTACAGAGGATGAAGCCGAAGGTTATGTGCAAGTTTTGTTGAAAATTCCTAAAAATACCAATGAACCTAGAGTTGGCACTTATGAAGAGAAATCTATGGAAGTTCACTTGGAGCATAGAAAGCCAATGATAAGAAAGAAGGTAGATGAAATGCTTAGAAATTATGGCTTCACTGATGAGCAGATTGCACAAGGTAGATCCATGGGAGAGCATATGGAGGGAGAATCATCAGGACCAAGGAGATCCGACAGGACTACTCGTTCAAAACCATCTGCAACCCCTACAGTGAAAGTAGAACCTAGTGCTCTTGATAAAGGTAAAGGCCTGACTCCTTTCAGACCCAATACAAGATCTAGTAAAAGGAAAGAAACTCCTCCAGTGGTACCTGCCAAGAGAGGAAAGAAAGAAAAGGCTACAAGGGAAAAGAATCTTAGCATCACTGAAGAACAAGAGGAAGAGGAGGAAGACCTTGCAGCAAAATTGGTAAGAAATAAGAGGGGAAGTATGTCCTCCGGTGAAGGTGCTTCACAAGAAGCTAGTGTTGGTTCTAAAAGGTTTCATTATGTGTTGTCCTCCGAAGAAGATGAAGAATAGGGTTTTGGTGTTCATGTGCACACCAAACCAAAATCAAAGAAGGAAAAAGTGTCAAAAGAGGTATCTACAGACCAGGAAGAACAAAAGGCCTCTCTGGTAAGACTTGGTTCCCCTCTTAGATTAGAGGAATTGGTAAATAGCTTGATACATTTTGAAGATATGTTGTAGCCTACTACAGAAATTTATGATCAAGTAGGCAGAGGATAGGAAAACATTAATTTTGGCTATTATTCAATATGTGATCACTTTGGAAGTCAGTTGGGATTATGTGAAGAACAATGTTCCTAAGAAATTGTGGGAAGACCTGATGAAAAGGAGATCAGAGGTTGTTGAATTGAAAGAGAAGATGAAAAATGAAGCTTTTTGAGAAAATTGGGTCCTCTTTGACCCTAAATGATTTGGAAACTCTAAACAAGGTATGTTCAAAGATGTTCTAGATGAAGAAAAGGGTGAACACTTTGATGAAAAAGGATAAGAAGAAAATAAGGAAAGAAACTGCATAAGCCATCAGGGGTATGGCTAAGAAATATGGTATGTTTGGTGCACTTCCATCCGGTTCTGCACCTAAGTCAGGAGAAGAAGTTTCTGCAAAGGTTAATGAAGACATTCCTTCGGGTACAGGTGATACAGGCACTCCTCCGGAAAGCAAATAATATAGATATCCCTCCAAATATAGATGTTACAAATGATCCTCCAGAGATGGAGAAACAAAATGTGGGAGAAGTTGAACCAGAGAAGCATGATGTTGTCCCTCCGGAACATGATGAAGGTGAAAAAGATAAAGTTGAAGGAGAACAAGATAAAGATGAAGGTGAAGGGAATGAAGAAGAAGGAGAACAATGCAAAGATGAAGTTGAAAAAGAAGCAGATGGAAAAGAAGAAGAGAAGATAGAGGAAAAATAAAAAGGAGAGGAAGAAGAGAAAAATGGGGAATCTTCCGAGAAGAATGAAGAAGATCAAAGGCAGGTTGTAGAATCCAAAAGGCCCTCTAGAGAGTCCTCCTCTAGCAATGATTTTTTGAAAGGCATGCTATCCAAGAAAATCAGGTTCCAACTAGTTATTCCTCTGGAACTTCTACAACTCCCCATGATTCAAGGCAGTGTGGACTTGGATAAGATTTCTCATGTTCATAAGTTGGTGTTAGGGGATACGTTGCATGCATCCGGAAGAAGAGAAATTTTGGAAACACATCAGAAGGGGACAAAGCTTATTGATAATGCTCTCAAAGATCTGTAGGAGGCCACCCCCGGTACATCAATGGATACATCTCTCACTCCAGTAGAGAATTTGAAACTTTTATTGGACTCCTTTAAGGAGTATTCCTTCAGACTTGGTGAGAAGACAAGGCAGGATATTGAAGAGAAATTAGTAGAGAAAAGGCTTTTGGCACTTCATGATAAGTGTGCTCTGGCACACACCAATTTTGAAAAGAATCTGGAAGTTGTGCAGGCTTGTGAGTCTGAAGAAAATATTGTATTTTCTTACTACTTAAAGTGGTCGGATGCCACTCAAAACATTAAAGATCTCATGGAATCCATTGAGTCCTAGTTGTTTGTTGTCTCCAGTACCTATAGTGCATCCACAAATAGAGACAAAAACAACTTGGAATGCTATCTTTGCTCACAGAGACAAATTCTTTATTCTACAGAAGCAAAAGGAAGATATCATTAGAAGATTCGGTTAGCTAGGTGACCTTGTAAGAATGGAGTACACTCTAGTTGCCAATGCCTTGGAAAATGCAGAAAAATTAGACAACATCAATCTGACTCCAGGTTCTCCAGATGATGCAAAAGAAAGTCTGGTGGAATTGGAATCTCTGAACAAAATGTTGACACCTACTAAGAAGAGTTGGGAGAATGGTAAGACAGTTTGGCAAGGTATTCTTAAGGAGGTTCAAGGCTCGCCATCCTCCAGGTAATTCTTTTTAGTTTTTCATATTTTTGGACCACCCTTTTTCCTTGATGTCAAAAGGGGAGAGAATGTTGTGATGAGGATAGGGGGAGTGAAGGTCATGAAAAGAAAAGGAGAGTGTATTGTACATAGGATGTTTTATAAATTATTTTAGCACATGTTTCCATCAATGACAAAGGGGGAGATTGTTGGAAGAATGAAGAACATCTTATTATACTACTTTTTTTTTGTCATTAATGTCACCATGCTATATGAGTTGCAACTACAAGGTTAATTTCTAGCTTGAACTGATATTCTAAGCCAGTATCTGAACTGGTATGCAGTTATTATCCTCCAGTATTTTGGTCCACAATCCTTCGCTGATGATTATCATTGCTTTCGGTTTTGGGAAATGGTTTTTGGATGTTGGAAGCTTGTAAGTTCAGAATCTTGTGTGTCGAGTTGGCATCATTCTATTGATTGCATTTTGTTATTAGGTCTATCCCTGGCCGACCTAATGAATAAGTTGATATTGTAATTGATTAATTGTGTTGCAGATGTATGTGTGACCTATCTTAGGTCCATGCCAACATGTTGTAGCGTGCTACATGCTTGGAATGCTTTTGTACATTCCTAAAGTTAACAGTCAATATTTTTGGTGAATAAGGGTTGCATCTAATTAGGCCGACTTAATTGATGCTTGCAGATGAATCAACTATATATAGTTTTGAGATTGTTGGTATGAAGTATGAAGTGAAGTGTGTGGAGATAGACAAGTATGCAAAGATGATGAAGTGTGTTAAATCAGTTTATTGAGTATCAAAGGAACTGAATCAACAATTGTTAGGTGTAACTTTATCAGTTCATTTTCTAGTTGTAAGCCATTTTGTTATTGTATCTTTTGTAGGCAGTGAGTCTCCCATTTTGGACAGTGAGTCCTGGCAGTGAGCCACCCTTTGTAATATCTTATAACAGGTTATACTATATTGTGAGCTAACCCTCACTGTGGTTTTTCCCATTTTGGGTTTTCCATGTAAAAATCTTGGTGTTCATGTGTTGTGTGTTTTTATGCTCTGTTAATTCTCTTGCTTATCTTTACTATTATATAAATTGGAGTAATTGGATGGTGTTTGTTCAATAAGTTTAAGAAGATAATGATTCACCCCCCTCTTAGTATCTTGGGTATTCAACACATTTCTTATGCAAACAATGAGCAGGGGACTATACATGGCCCCCTTAAAATGTTAGTGTAATTGCTACACTAACATTTTAAGGAGATAAATAGGGATCCCTTGCTAGAAGGAATGCACCTAGGACAAGGCTACCTAACCCCTTGCCCCCAAGCATAGTGACAAAGGTGAGCCTAGATGGAGGATGATATGCTACTCCTTGTGAAATGACATATGATTGCATAAAGCCAAGTTTATACCCCCTGCATGGTAGTGAATATTATGTGATACTACAACTACCACATGACAAGGAGCAACAACTAATGCTATTGATTAAGTGAAAGGATTTTTGATGTTTTTGAAGGACAATAGCCAAGACCTCTTGTTGTTTCTTGTGTGTTAATCTCTATAGGGAAACATATACCTTGTTCTTTCACTCCACATCCTTTTCAATTATAGCCAAATTGATTCAGGAGGGTGTACCCTCTTCCATAAATTTTTTCCATTTCTTTTGAGGAAGGTGTTTTTTCATAGTCACTTTCATCATATGTGGATGTGTAATTTGTGTTTTCTTCCTTGCTAGAAGTTATGAACTCTTGTGTCTTAGATGTTTCAATGTCAAATTTTGTTGATATTACTGCAACTTCTTTCTCTTTTTCATTCATTTTTTTTGTAATCTTGTATTCCCCCATGAAAGTAGGTGTTCAAAATCTAATGGTCCTCAATCATCATACAATGACTTTTTCACGAATGGAAAGCTCTCATCTCTATCCTCAACTTGTAAAGGTTCTACTTTTGTAGTTGGTGTCAATGTTCTAAGAGAATCCTTTGTTCTTGTTTCAGTTTGTAAACACTGTTTAGATTTAGGGTCAACTTTTATCATGTAAACCCTATTGTTGTATGCATATTTCAGTGAACGATAAAGCGTTGAAAGTATTGCATTCATTTCATGAATCCATGGTCTACCCAAGAGAATATTATATGAAAGATCCTGGGGCATGACATGGATAGGATTTTGTAAAGTAAGATATTTGACTTTGACACGTTATATTATCACACCAAATGGTTGTTTCCCAACATTACCAAAACCATAGATGGACAAAGAATCTGGTTAAATTTTAGTCTTTTCCACTCCAATTTTATCCAAAAAGTTTATACTACAAATATTAAGCCCTAAACCATTATCAACAAGGGTATGCCTAATCCCAGCCTTGTTAATAACAACCAATATCATCAAAGCATCATTTTTTTTTGCATTTCTAAAGGAGGTAATTCACTTTGATGAAAGACAATGTCCAAATTAGTTTGATTCATATTCTCAATCAAAGCTATGACATCATTTGGTTGTACACTACGAGGGATAAAAAATTTTGCAACGCCTTTTGAAGCATGCCATGGTAAGCAGGTGATGTTTGAATCAAATCCCACAAGGATATCTTAGTAGGAGTGCTACGAAGTTGCTCAACAAGATCAAATTCTTTACCACTACACTGCAAGATGTTAGCTGTGGGTGGGAGATATAGTTGAGGAAATGGGATAGATGTTGGAGTTTGTTTTGGTTTCTTATTGTTCCTAGTATTATATGTGTGAGCAATTGTGTGGTAACTTGGTTGGTGCCACACATTATTACTAGTGAGTTGTCTTGCAAAGTTTAAGATAACACCCGAAGGTTTAGGAGGTCCTGTAATGAGAGGTGACTAAGGAGGTACAATAGTTAGAGGATTTTTAGGAGGTCCAATAATTAGAGGACCCTTCGGAGATTAAAAAGGAGTTTTAGGAGGTCCAATGATCAAAGGAGACCTAATGACCAATTGTGTGTGCATAACCTCAATAGGTTTAACTTCTTGTTGATGATCTTCTATTGAGGAAGGATCTAATGTCACCTTATCGTCTTCACCTAAGAAAGTCATCTTACTATCTTCTGAAGGACATGTATTATAGATTTCATCTTCTTGCCCAACAATATTTTCCCAAGTAGGAGGTAGGGGGAGAGAAACAAGCATGATTATCGTGATTGTCAATGATATGAGGTATAATGGGAGAGGGATCAATGAAAAATAACAAAAGAGGGGAAATAAACTCATTTTCATATGCTTGTAACAAAAGTTCCTTAAAATATTCAACAAGATTTGACAATAGAATATGAACTATGATAAGACAAGATTTTTGCAATGAGAACATGATGTAAACAATTGACCTATAGATCTGAAATGAAATATTTTTTCCCAAATTTGAAACAAATCAAGAAAGATGACACCTTTCTTGCACATGTAATAACATTGTTTCAGAATTTCAAATTAGACATCTGCAAGCAGAAACAAAATGAAAGTATAGAGACATAAATATGTGCAGAGTTTATCTGAGATGCCTATAGTAGGACAGGGACACCCAAGGGTGTTTAAGTCCCTGACAAGGGTTCAGAAAATTGAAAATTTGAATTTTTATGTTGTTTAATGTTATTGTTTTTTTTGCATACAAGCTTAACAGTGACTATTTTTCTAGAATTTCTTCAATTTAAGACAATATAATTCAAATGAAAATGTGCAACAATAAAGGAAAAATTTGAATGTAATCTCTAGATCTTAATCATGCAACAATTGACTAAGTCTAAGATGCAAAATTTTGAAAATGATGATTTGATGCAAACTTGAAACAAAACAATGCAATTATTCAATTTTGAGGCTTAAATGAAAGATGTAATTTAAATACAATGAACAATTTAACCACTTAATAAATGCAATTTGAATGTAGATCTGATCTAAATAATTGAAACAAACCTTTATGCAACATATCATGCAATATGTGATGCAAAAAAAATATCTTTATATGCTTTTATGATGCAAAAATGAAACCCCAAATGCACAATGCAATGCAAATCTAGACCTAGGATTTGAAAGACTTCTAATTTCAAAAAGTTTATAGTGTTGAGATGCCAGGCTCACCAAAATGAAACATATAAAAAGGGATCCTAGGTCCTCAATGCAAAGAAACTAGGATGTAAGGAGGCCTTTTTCCAAGTTACATAAGATGTAGATCAACAAGGTGATTAGATTGACTTACAACCATGAAGGTGAGACAATCAAAACTGGATCTACATCTAATTGAATATGGGAATGGATTGGAATTGATTTAGAATGATTACCCAAATTAAGCAATGTGTGGTAATATGTAAATTGCAAGATCCCAACAATTGACAAACTGAAACAGTCAAGTTCCAACAGATATGGAAGGTGCAGATGACTATATACCTACCCAAAAAAATTAGTTTGGTTGTGCTTACAAGGACTTATTCACCCAATGGTGAATGAATTTTTGATAGGGTGTCTTGCTCAACTTTTGTGGTCCTCTGATGATAAATCTTACATCCTTATTTCCACTTGTAGAGTTATTGGAATGTCGTTAGTAAATTCTATAGGTGAGTTTTTCGTATATTGGCAACTTTGATGACAACAAACGCAACAATGAGTGCATTTCCTTCAAACTTTCCTTGATCCTCCTCAAACCTATAACCACCCTTCAATGGTTGTCTTGAAGGATTGAAGTCATGCACATCACCTCAAGGATTTGGATCTTGTTTTGCTTGAATGCTTGAATGCTTTGGAGACCTACAAAAAAGATTAGCCTTCACAAAACCATGATAACATGATAGCATAAACTCACAAACACTTTGACATGGTGCTTGGATCTTGAATTGTTGCAATAAATCTATGAAATGCTACTCTTGAATTGCTCTTGACAATAATATTTTCTCCTTAATTTTACTTATTTTCTTTTCTTGTTTTAAATGATGAAAAGCCTAGGTATTTATAGGCATTTATTTAATTTCCTGAAAATTAGATTCCAAAAGCCGACACTTGCAATTTGAATTTTGAATGTTAAAATTTTGCCAATAACATGTCCAAAAATGGGTCCTGGCTAAGAAGGGAAAATGGGTCTTGGCCCAAATTTCTAGGATACTCATTGTCAAGGGCAACATGTGAATTGGATGCATTTATTCAATGTTTGTAGTTTATTGAAAAATAGTACAAATGGGCTTTGGAATACATAATTTTAGGAAATTAGGTGGTCAATTAGGCTCAATAATTTAGGGGGGGCAAAACATAGTGTGAAATTGTTGAGGGTGACAATTTTTGACACTACACCTACATATCCATTTAATAACACATGAAAATAAGAAAATAAACAAGGATAAGAACATAAAGATTCCAATTTAATAATAGCACCTTTTACTGTGTTTTATCTTTGCTCCTCTAATTGATTAGAAGTGAAGTGCACCCAATGCTCCACTTGATGTGTTATTAGTGATGTGTTAATTGTGGAATGTGGTTGCTTAGTAAATCAACAACATGATGTTAGGGATTGGAATGAATAATTAGAAAAATGGCAACATAATGATAGCATAAGAGTAGGTGATTAAAATGGGATGAAAGGCCTTGAATTTATAGATTATCCAAGAGGGAAATCAAGGGCCAAGATGCATTGGTTAATGGAGGGTTAGGATTTGAGGAAGATGGGGAAATTAATTAAAATTGTAGTCATGTGACAAATATCCTGTGAAGTGTAAGAGGTGTGTTCACACATGTGTAAGAGGTAGGGTGGCTACTTTATGACATGTATAAGGGGTAGGGTGGCTACACATGTGAGTAGCATGCTCATACATGTGTGAGAAAGGAGTATGGTGAGTAGGCATGCTCACACATGCGGGAGCATGATGGGGTAGGGACACTTGTCAAGTGATGGCAACTTTGGACTTTGATCCATGTAGATAGATTTAATGGTTTGGATTAAATGGAAAAAATTGAAAATGGTGTGGATTTAAATATTAGAGGAAATGGTAATAAGAATTAATTAGCCTAAATCAATTAATTAAATAGGTATTAATTAATTGATTTGGTTGGAGGATTTGGAGGATAAAGTTAAACTTGATTAAATGAATATAAATTTATTTCATTAAAAATAAAAAATAAAGGTAAAGGTAAAGGATACATTAATTAATTAATTAATTAATTATTATTTATTCAATTAATAGCTAGGATAGGATAAAGTCAAATGTGGTAGATTATGGAAAAATTTAGGTGTCTACAACATGAATATGAAAATAGAGAAACCAAGTTATTTAGAAGTTTCCAAGTCACAAAAATACAAACTCCACAACTCACATGCAACCGATAGCTAACCATCCAATAATTTCTTGTAACTAGTGGTTAAATCCATGAACCCAACATAAGCATTCCACATAGTAGTCCAAATAGTAGGTGTTCTCCCATATGACCAAAAGGACAAAAATGTTCATTCTTCTCTCTTGTTGCATGCATAATCTTGATGATGGATCATGGTGTTTGATCTGAAATGTTGATTTTAAAAAAATCACACAATTTCAATCTATAAATTTTAGCAAGGCAATATGAAATATTGTTGCAAATTTTAAATTAAACTTTAGAATGTAAATTGAGATTTAAACTAATATGAACTAACAACAAAGAAAATCAGCAATACTCAAGATCCATACAAATAACACAAATTTACGTGTAGAAAACTCTTTGGAGTAAAATCCCACTAGAAAAGAGGATGGGTTTGTATTATCTACAAAGAGATTACAATACATTCAACTTCCTTCAATTGTGCATCTAATTCAACAACTTTTTTGTGTACGTATAATAAATTTCATTATGTTTCCATCTCAAGCACACAATACATAGACTCATGGAGGCCCAAATAACACCATAAAGCACTACCACGAGTCAAGACAAGGTTCCAAAATACCATAGTAAAAATCAATATGACCCTTACATGTTGAACATAGTCTCTTACATGATTCTTACACAACCCCACTAATTTAGGCATATACTCTTACAAGTTTTCCATAATTAACTGAAAAATAATCTCACTAATTTAAGCATGTTATGCAATCTCTATAAAATAGGAGATTCTCTTACAAGTTGGCATAGACTAATAATAGTTATGCAAAGAATTTCTTAGATTGTCATAGCTCCCCAAAAATTAACTAACCATGAATTGACTTTATCACCTCCTAAATATAATAATTAATTAATTTTCTACTATTGGTGGGCCCCACATCCCTTGCATAAAAAAATAATGATATAGAATAATTAAATATATAGGATTTACAAGGTGGATGGAACCTTAATCCTAACAAAAATTACCAGCCCAAAATGAACCAAACATGATCTCTAGGTCATCACCATGTAATAAGCAAACACATGACCAACTCCATAAAAATCAAGATCCAAAACTATGAGTTTCCAACAGCCAATATAGATCTCTTTGACAATAAATGTGCAAGAGTTAGATGCCATCACTTTCAATCTCATAGATTACAAAATAATGTTAGCACATAAAACACCCATTGTAGTCCATAAGCCTCCAACATCCCAAGAAAGGTTAAAAACCCCTTCTTACAAGTCCAATGTTCTTAACCTTGAACTACCATGAAGAGATTTAATGGATTTAAATCAACAAATAGTAAAATGAGAAAACACCATTATTACAACACATAATATAGGATTTACGTGAAGAAAACCTTGTGGGAAAAACACCAACAAGAGAGGCCAAACATTTATTAACTTTGAATAACAATATTATGATACAATCATACTTCCATTCTCCTCTTTGCCTCCAATTCAACAACACACATGCACCTATGAACAATCTCAAGCATCCAACTCTCTATCATGTCCCTACAAATATTTCTTCATAGTCCAACATGTTCTCTTTCCTCTATCCCGAGGCTCAAAATTATAGACTTTCATGAAAGGGGAAACCATCAGTGATTTAAAAAATAAGAGGAAGTTGAACAAGAGCCAACAAGACATCCAAAAATGACTCTTCATAAATTTCCCCACCCAAGGGAATTCAAGAGTCACCCTCCTCCCTCTCAAACACCCAATCCTCATGGCCAACCTCCAAAAATACTGAGTCAATCAAGGAAAACCCAAAAGTCTTTGTCCTCTCACCCTCCCAAGCACCCAACTTGGGGAATGCCAAAAGACATATGTGTGGAACTCAAGATTCATCATACACTCTTTCGTACAAGCCCCACATGGAGGTAGAATTTTAATTAACATATTTTTTCTCCACAAGTCATCTTTACCCCTATCAATGGAACCCTCCTTTCTTATGAATGTATTACAAACAATAAGTGGGATTAAATATATAACAAATTAATTTTCAATAACACCCTAAGTGCCTATACACTTTTTGAGGATGTTAGAAACATGTAAAATGACAGACTTTACAAAGTAGATGAAAACTAAATCCTAGCAATATTTACACATTTGATAACTCATAAAAGTGGTCAAGGCCCTCTAATATTGGAACAATTAGGAAAATTTCAAAAGAAGAATCACAATTAAGGAAAAAAAATATACACACAACATTAGAGATGAAAAGCTTGATCCCCATGAGGCAATCCCTAAACCATATGATTGGATGTGGAAAAAGGTTCGACTTCATCAAGTTTTTTAGCATTTTAAGAATAAAGGTATACTTATATAGATATCATAAATACATCTATCTAAAAGATGCCAAGGGATATCACTCTCAAGGTGCCTATATTAAGTTTATGACAAACATTAGATAAAAATATCCAAACCAATATCTCAATATTTTTAAATAGATGCATTTAACAAATATTTTATTTTTCTATAAGATATCAAATGTTAATATCTATTTAAACTACTACAAATACATAAATAGATGATAAAATAGGTACAAATCTATTTAATTTTACTTTAGAATTATTTTTTTACTGCATACATGAACACACAAATTTTCATTTTCATTTAAGAATTAGTTTATTGTGTCTACATTGTTTACTTGCTATATCCTTTCAAGAGGTATTATATATTGAAACCTAGAAGATATTTTTTAAATTTTCATGTCTTTGTAAGATATATTATTATACAGTTTTGTCCTTCTAAGAACTTGCAAATTATACAAATATATGGGGGTCATAACCTATAATCCATTTGATAAAGTTTGTGGTACCTCCCTATTTAAAAATATCTTATGCCTTCATATGTGTAATGAAATAAATTGTAGAATAGAAGGAAATATGTTGCAAATACTTGATAATAATAGAGAATAATAAGACACTTCAATGGGACAAACCTCCAAAAGTCTCCAATAAGAACACAACTTGTAATATGATGGTAATAAACTACCCACAAGCTCCTATATATACCTTATTCCTTGGATGTCACCCAAACCAACTTTGATACCTAATTATAACACCTAAGATAACATAAATATCTAAATAAGAATATAATAATGATCATGAATTAATTAAGAATTAAGGTAGCCACAAGCCGACTACTCATAACCTTATTAACACAATAGGATTAAGGGCATGGCAATATTTTTATATTATGATAAAGATGGGAAGGGCGTGACAATATGTTTATTCAATAATTCCATAGTTATTAACTCCACTCCAGCATCTATCTGTTGCATCGTAAATTGTTGTTGCTTTCAATTCCACACTATGTTTGGCACTCAGTTTAGCGTGTGTGTCTAATTATGTTTGTAATGTGCTTGTTCTATCACCTTTCTAGAAAAATTGGTCAAGTCCTTTATTGTCAGGCCCTTTGAGAGAAAATTATGCTCGGACACTAGCATAACACGCTAGCATCCTAAATGTACGTGCCAAAAGTTTTTAATTCAAAATTCAACCTTGTTGTGACTAAGGACATGACCTTGCTTGTGGACCTCTCCCAAACAGTTACTTGGATGTGTGCTTGGTCTCATATATAACCTCTTCTCTCCTTCACTAGTCTAGAGAGAAAGTTAGAAACAAACAAGAAAGAGAGTGAATGATTGAAGATATAATCCAAGCAACTTATAGTCTGCAATTTGCTAACTGATCAACTCCATTATAGCAAATTTATGCTCAAGTATCATGTGATATTTCTTATTTATTGTTACTATCATTGTCATGTCTACTAACACTTGCAAGATCTCAAGGAAGTTGATGAGAGCCAAATATGCTCTATTTTATGCCATATTTTATGCCTTCCAATATGCCTTCGTATCCATTTCTAAATTCCATTTCCATACAACTTTACCATTTTATGTTGCATATGGTTTAAATATATATAAGTAATATTTAATCAAGTTTTTAGATAAAATAGTGAATAAATAATATCAGCTTGTATTTACTAATATTTCTTCCATATCAAGAAAATATATATTGTAGCATGCAGATTTAAAGGTGTAGATCTTCCTGTCACTTTATATGTTGAACTTCTTGTCATGCAACTATCCACCACAATGGACTTTCATAATTGCAAGCTATCAATTTCTATTTCTACCATGTTGTTTTCCTACAATACAATAGTCACTTCATTTGTACGGATTTAATCTCTTTTCCATCTCAATTCATGACTTCTCCCAATGGCCATGCTATTTGGTAAAGTAGATCAAATTGAGGAAATAAACGTGACAGAGGAAGCACTTGCCAACTATTTGGAGAAAACCAAAAATCTTCTATTTGTTGCAACAAGACAAAGTTTAAATTCACGGCCAACAGAAATAGAGCAGACTCAACCAAATGAAATATAGGAGGGAACTTGTGGTGCAGGTGGCTGCATAGCTGGATAAAACTGCACCATTCTTGTCTCTATTTCTACTTGATGTTACAACAGACTTGTTCCTGATTCGTGGCCATTCCCAAAGGATTTACGTGAGCCTTTTGCTCACCAGTTTCTTGAAACAAACTATTTAATCTTGCTTTAGTTATTAGTTATTATAAAATCAACATATACTTATATATATGTGTATTTTGTAAACACAGGGATGACAAATTTTAATATAGATATTGGTGAGCATCGTAGGAAATTTATATGTAGATTTTTGTAGCAGAATAGTGCATAGATTTTGTAATATTTGTGGATGAATAGAATAATGTTATTTTGATCGAAGCAATGTAGAAAGGCGTCTTTTTTCTCTCACCAGATGTACTGAGGAGGCAAGATCCACTTCTCAGGATATTTGGTGATTTCTTTTAGATTAGATGTGTGTTATGATTTCAATTAATTACATGCTTAGCATTGTTCATATTGGCTTAGATATTATAACTTATGTAATTGTACATAATTCTAATTGATTCTCATGTGTTTCATATTTAATTATGAACTCAATAACTGGTGTTAATTTTCTGTTTCAAAGTTTGTTGTGTGTAGATCTTGTCGTTGGGAAGTGAGAGTTCTTGTTGCCAATTCTATTTTGGTTTGTTGTAGGTTTATTTCCATGTGTTCTAGCTGCATTCATCCCCACTTGGCTTGCTATCTTCATCCCTTGAGCAGGCAACCACTATACCTTTCATCAGTCTACGACCCTGGATTGACATTAGGAGCAAGTTGAATTGGCTATTAAATCTTATCAATTATTCTTAATATTGGAACGACAATTTGTCTCTACAGAAGCCTCTTCCTCCTTGTGTGTGATTTGTGTGACTACATCAATCCAACAAGGGTTTCAAATCTTAATGGTAAAATCTATCATTATGTTGATTGCCCTTATCATTGTTATTTGTTTTTCCTCTACTCATCATGAGCACACACACTTTATCATCATTATTGTTGTATTGGAGGTGGGAACACCAACACGGGGTTTGACAGAGGCAAGCCCCTATACAGCACAACCATTCTACTCTTTCCATTTTTCAGGTGTCAATGTCATTGTGGAGAGACGATTCAACATCCCAACTCATTTGGAGACTCCTAAAACCCTATCTTTTGTCCTTACTATTTCATCGTTGATAAATTAGGGTATCTTAATTAGTTGGACATTTTCGCACACTGAGTCATGATTTTGTCTATCACAAGAGTGCTAATTATTTTGGATTCATACATGTAGGTAACCCTAATATTTAGCATCTTTAGGACTACAATATGGTACACTATTATACACGTGAAACACTGACATCCTCAACAATTTTCCCTAGTTTTCAATGTTAGGTTTCTCTATATGTTACTTTCTCATATCTACTTTTTGTTTCTATTTGTTCACTTTGTAGTGTCTGTATTTTGTCAAATTTAATCAATTTGGTCATAAATAGCCTAATTCATTGCATTATCCCACCAATCCTTGCACTTACAACAAAGGAACTAGGGTCATCCCACAATAATGGGTCCCAAACTTGGGATATCCTAATTCTTGCCTAAAATCACATATTTTTAGAAAAACTAATAATTTAAGCCTTGCGGGATTCCATCTAATGGGTTTTAATTGAAGAGGGTTAGACAAGACCCCCTTAGATCAAATCCCTTGGATAGAGCCCCTCTAGTCTTTTAAAACATACCCACAATGGAGCCTCCTTCGCACATATCAAAATGCTAGCAAAAAAACACTTTTTCTTTACCTTTCGAGGGATTAAATAAAGTCATTTACAAATTATGTTTTGTAAGTATGTAGCTCTTATTGTAAGCTTTTCAAAAAGTATAATTTTAAATATTTTTAATTTTATTATTAGATTTATATATTATTTCTTATGAATGTTGTTTTTTCACTAAACATCAAGGTATTTGTTTCACACACACGAAAAAAATAGAAAAACAAAGAAAAAAATCTAAGAAAATATGTGTGCACTAGATATTGATGTTCTTGTTTCATCAAAAAAAAAAAAATCAATACATACAAAATAAGTTGTGTGATGACATACACCTATAATTACTTTGACTTCAAAAATTAATTAAAAAAAAAACTATGCAATAAAAAATTATGAAAAATATCCACGAACTAGATATTGATATTAAAAATCTATATTTTAAAAATGAATTTTATCCTTTCAATAAAAAAAATTATGTGTGATGACCTAAACGTCACTTTTAAAAATTTTGTTACTATAAAAATATGTTATTAAAAGACATAAAAAAATTCACAATTTATTTCTATTTTTTTGAAATATATATTTAAAATCTACACACAAATCCTCACAAGTCACTAGTTCACATCATCTCCAAATTATTAATGGTTTAGTTTCTATAGGTTTCATAAAGTGAAATTTTGTAAAAAAATGTTGATATTAATGTCCAACTTGGCCAAAAAGTGGGACACAACATTGTGGGCTAACCCACCAAAACCCTAACCAACTTGTTTGGCTCTCCCTTGAGGACAACCCCTTGGTTGATTTTTGTGTTCCAATGTTTGGGTGGATTTAGATTAAGCCATTTATTCTAGACCCTTCTCTTTTCACCACCAAACATTTTGGTGAACCTGACTTAAATCACATTTGCAAATATTTTGATTTAATTGCATATATTTTTTAATATGATTTACTTGGTTAATTCATTAGATTATTGAATATCTTATTTAGCGTTTACAAACATTATGTGTTTAGCTTAGAAAACAAAGCACTTAAATTCTTGTTCTCTTTTATTACAAAACACAAAACTAAAACACTTTCTATTCTTCTAACAAATGATTAGCATATTTGTCTTGTCATCACTTTCTTCTATCACTTCTTAGGAACATTTGTGTGTCTTGAAACTTATACTTGATTTATGAGTTTCACGGCCCGATTTTCTCAATCTAAAGTTCCTATGAGAAGAATTTATTTAATTATGGCTTGTCGTGCTTTGAATAGCTCTAATGTTGAGCCCAAATTTGTTAGCTCATTTTCCCTATGAACTTTGAGAACACAATCATCTTTGGATCCCATTCCTACCTTGTCAACGATCTCTGAGTCACAACCCCCTCATTATTTTCTTAGGTTTGATAACTCTATAGCATATGTTCTTGAGGCTCAAATTTAGAACTAGACAAGGTATTGGCTAGTCTCCAAAAATTCTTGAGTATAGAACACTTGGTTGAAGAGGCTATCCCTCTCATAGAGAATATTAGGAGATTGTTACTTAATGATTCACAATGTGTGGAAGTTCTATGTAGACTAGCTCACATAGTGGATAAAAACATTATGATGTCATCTAGTTGCATGAAAATTCTCAACAATGCATCCCTTCAAAACCAAATAGGGATGCAAGTGTTGATACCTATGTTAAAATCTCCTCTTCCAACATTCACTTCTTTGATTATAACCACTGGTTTAGTAATAGGGTTAACACTAGTTTTGGGAATCCTATAAACCAATATAGCTCAGTCCCACCTTCCTTTACTTCTTAAAATGTCAATCCAATTATTTCCCAAGACATTAGTCAACCTCATCCATAATTCACTTACCAAAGTACCAATCCACCTAGTGCTAGCTCTAATCCATCATATTCTACCCATTATCAAACCATCTAACCTATTGATCTTGTCATTAACCAACTCTTGCAAAATGTGAGCTCTTTGCAACAACAAATATCGAATATGAATCAAAGCCAAACCCAATCTACTCCTCCATCATATTACACTCATAGACCATTGTCATTCACAATCCTAAAAACTCGAATACCACAAAACACTAAAAAACCTTGTTTTGAGAAGTACAATGGAAAAGGAGACACTAATAACCATGTGTCGGCCTTTACTACACTATGCAATGGTTTTCTTTTTGAGGATGCTCTATTAGCTAAGATTTTTCCTCGGTCGTTAGAAGACACGACCTTAGATTGGTTTTTTTTGTTGTCTAACAACTCAATTCATTCTTTTCAACTTGTCAATCAATTCCTACAATATTTCCAAGCTAGTGGACTTGGATATCAAGTCATATTGACTAATTTAGTTCATTGTAAGCAAGGGGTGAAGGAGAAAGTGACTAAATTTTAGGGTGCTACCAAGCCCTCTTCTCTCAAATCCCATAATCCCTTCTCGATGTTGATGTGCAATGGGTTTTCATTGGAAACCTACCACGACACATTCAAGATAAAATATTGTTGATGCAATGTCCTTCATTCACACATATTTGCATAGCTCTTTGTGATTACCAATTTTTAGTTAGCCAATATGAGGGATTTTCGTCATCGGCTCCCATTTGTCAGTCTAAGGTTGTTCAAGAAACAAAACAAAATTTTCATCAAAATTAACTCTCCTTCTTCCAACAATACTCAAACACAAGTTGTGCCCACAACACCTTCTATTGTGCCCCCTATCAATTTAAACCAAAGACTCAACAACTCTCCCAACTTTTTGAATCTCTTCATTCCATTATGTTGTATTTTCTTAGCAATAACTTGATTCAACTTCCTCCTAATCTTCCTATAGACACTACCAAACCTCTACCTTCTTCTTATGACCTGAAGGCCTTTTGTCAATATCATCAAACACCTAGGCATGATACCGAGTGATGAATGTATCTTAAGCACCAAGTGCAAGACCTAATTGACTCTAATGTTATTCAGGTGGTCAGTGTGAATGATAAAGGAAATAAATCCATATCACCTCTGAACCAAAATTTGTAAATCTATACCAACCTGCTACCTAGCCATTTAGCTAACCTTGTAGAACCATTTGTTAATACGATGCCCGCTTCCATAACCTCCTATCATAAAAGAAAACCATTAGGAAACATAGCTGCAATGATATACACTCACCGTTGTTGAGAACAAGCTACACTCCTTCCACATATTATCTTCACCCACATTGATGCCTCTATTCATGCACTTGACAATCCTCTTTGCATTACCGCCCGAATTAATGACAATCCCACATGGGGAGTACTCATTGATCTTAAATTCCTATTGAATGTAATTACAAAAGGATTTCCTATACATGCATGATTTGTATCAAGACAAGTACAAGAAATCATAAGTCTTGGTTAGAGCACATGATGGTTTAACTCGACTAACTATCAGTTCTTTGACCTTTCAAGTCCAAGTCAAACCAAAAAGCCTAGATGTACCTTTTGCCATAATTCCTACCTCGAACCAAATTTGTGTGTAGTTGGGTTACCTATGGCTTACTTCCATGAGTGTGGTCCCCTTTGTAATCCATAAATGTCTAAAGTTTTCATTTGAAGGACAAGTGCACAGTATACATCATAGTGGGTTCAGGCCCTTGTCCCTTCATGGGAACTTTTCACTTGATTACTTTTGGCCATAGCCAACTAAGCCTATTCGAACCCACGATGTTCTTTTTCTCTCTTATCGAAAATTCAAAGCTAACTGAATTTCTCAATTGTATATCAATAACCCCTCGTCTACCATTCTAACTGCTACCTTTGAGGCCCTGAGGTCTCTTGTGGCTATGATAGTAGTTCCTCTTGTTCCGCAAGTAGGGAACAAATAATAACCCGAACCAGGTATCCTCCCTCGACCTTGAGTGTTTGGTGTCTATGTTGAGGTTCCATCTCCACCATCCTATCTAGGACCACGAGGCAAACACCCGACACATACTAGACCTCCTTGCACTGCTAGGATTACTTTTGTTTCTCCTATCTCTTCAGAGTCTAGAGGAAAGTAGTCTAATGTGTGAAAACCCTCCTCTTGTTGTCTCCTAACTTTTGGTGGCTCTTTTCATTCCTCCTCCAAAGGAAGAAAAGGAATCGACGTTGAGAAACACCCAGGTTGCCCTACACATGCTCTGAATCATACACAAAAAATTGAAATGTGAATGAACACAAGAGATGATATCATGCTATGGCTCTCGAACTTATTGTAGGGAGTGAACCTATGGCTAATTATCCCTCTCCTATGCAACTGAATCCTGATGCAGTTCTGCTCCCTTAGCCATCTTCGCCATCTGTAGAATCTACTACACCGTTGTCGCCTAAGCATAAATCTAAGCCCTACCTTTCCTAGCCAATCCAAAAGCTTAAGCACTTGCCACCTTCACCATCGTTGAGTCTATGGGATTCTTGTATTCCTCTTCTTAAAGCTTCTTCTTTTGTGATTGATAGTGCTTACGACCATGTTGTTAGCACTACCATATCACCCATTGTAGTGTATTCTGATAGTGATTTGAGTGATATGGTTGTGTAAGAGATGAGGACCAACCGCATCAAGGATCCAAGTCATGGAGAGACGAGAGTGGAGCGCTGCCCTAGCCTACCTCACTCTAAAAGATACCTTGGGATAAGGATCAAGAATGATGAGCACTATAATGTACTTCTATCACTCTATAGATCCTGAATTTAGGTTTGGGCAAGGCGAGTTGGTTTTCAGAGTCAATACTGTGTCTCAGACAACTCTCTGCCCAAGGACGGTAGTGCAGTTCTAGGACAACAACGTGACGTGTTGGTATCTCTCGGGCGCACTAGTTTTCGTACGGTCAGAAAATAGTAAACATAATACAAACTACCTAAAAACTAACTGAAGGCCTAGCTAGTTGGTTTAGATGGGAAAATTAGAATGATAAAGTATGATAAATAGAGACGAAGATGATAAAACAAATAGATGAAAGCTGGGGTGATGAAGATAATCTCACAAAAGTACCTATTCACCTACACAGAAGCAAGAGGGAAAATTGTTGGGGCTGTATAGGGGCCTACCTCAGTCAAACCCCCGTTTTGGTGTTTCCATCTCCATGAACAACTAGAAAGCAATGAAGTAGAAATATGCGATAAAGGAAAGAAGAGAGAATCAAAAACACTACAAGCAGTATTATGCTACTTCTATCAAATCACAAAGGAGAGGAATGAAACATTACAACCTCCACCCAAAATATCACTAGTCAATGGAGGAGAATATGGACTTGGCAAGGTCACCACTACCGCAATTGTGATGAAGGGAGGTCTCGCAAGACTCCAAGCCCACGCTTCTATGGCTTGCTTCACACTTGTAATGTGGAGTTGATGAAGCGTCAAATGTTGTTGTAATGGAGTGTTGGAATGTTGCTTGAGAGTGTAAATCTATTGCTTAGAGAATGAAATGAGATGAGAATGGATGTTTTTGAAGGTGGGATGGGAAGAATCTGCCATTTTCGAGGTTGGTTGGTCGTAGAGGGAATTTACAATTTGTCCCCAATTAGGAGTGTAACACTTCTGCCAAATTCAGATGTAGGAATCCGTCAAGGATGGCAGCGCGCCATGTGGACGTCTACGCGTCGTGCATGCGTTCACGATAAATATTATCTCACTAACACAAAGGACATATGCCAAGTGGATGGAAGGCAGCTAGGTGATGTGGAATTTCACCTTCAAATTTTATTTACTAAGGTGAGGGTGCATTAAAGGGGAACTTGCATAAGGGGTGCAAATTCACTCCTATACATTTTGCCCCCACTTTAGCGAGCATGAGTATTGATGAGTGCTTTGGTAAAGTAGATCAAAGAGTTAGTACGGTTAGAAATTTATACCTAAACTGTTGAGGAAGCAAACCATGATCTAGCGAGCTCGAAAGCATAGGATAGACAAAGGACTCCATAGGTACTCTCCCTAAGGAGTTTCGAACAAAAGACTCCATAGCCCCATAGAACTATGAAGTTGCACAAAGTACACCGAAGGCCCTCAGACCAACGATGGACAAATCTCGTAGGATGGAAGTGTCTCACAGGCCCACAAACCTGTAAGGAGGAAACCCCCAAGATCTCTCACATGAAGGAAGCCCTGAGAAGCAAGCGACTTACAGGCCCACAGACCTACAAGGAGGCAACCCCCAAGATCTTTCACATGAAGGAAGCCCCATGATATAAGTGTCTTACAGGCGCGCAACTTGCAAGGAGGAAACCCCCAAGATCTCTTACATGAAGGAAGCCCAGAGAAGTAAGTTCCTTACAGGCCCACAGACCTACAAGGAGGCATCCCCTAAGATCTCTCACATGGAGAAAACCCAGAGAAGGAGAATCTACAGAGTCAGATAGCAGCTTCATATGCACACCTGCGAAGTGAAGTGTTTACTTGCAGATAGAACATGTCTGAAAACAAAGCGACCACACAAGAAAATAAGCGGACAATCACGCAAATCATCAATAAATTAGAAGACTTTCAAAGGGGTCTCTTGGGAACCCGATGTGAAGAGGGGTCCACTCAAGGGATGTGTTGTTTGGAAGTGCAAAAGACATTCTTTTTCTCAAATCAATCCATCATCAAGGAATCCTTTCGAAAGATGTTCACTTCATCAAGGAATTTGAAAGGAAGAAAATGCCCCCTCACGAGGGGAAGGTCAAAGTTGCTCCCACGTCGGAGAAAAGTTCTCAAGTTCTTTCTTTGTGAATCCGTGATGAAGGAAACACATTCTGTTAGGGGTCCAAGTCGAGAATGCGATTCTTGAAAAAGGTTTGCAAAGATTCTTGAGAAAAGATTCATTTGCAATGAATGCATTTTCATAAAATTGCGTTTTCACACATGCGAGGGACAACTCAAATGAAGAAGAGAGAAATATAAAAGAAAAGTAAAAAGAGATAGAGTCATCACAAACAAATGGCACAGGGGTGATCTAATATTTCGGGGTCAGAGTTGCTCATGGATATATATATATATATAAGTATAGTAATAGTATATTAATCAACTGTCATCAACCCCCTACTATATCAGATCATGTGAAGAATGCACAAGAAGACAAAGAAAAAATAAAAAATTGGGTAAACATGGAAGGGAAGCCTAAATGCCCCCAACACTTTGCATCATCCCCAATTTGCCAAAAATTAAGCACAAACATGGAAGAATTATGATACATATAGAAGAAGGTTCATGACACAAAATCACTCATGTATCCAAGCACCAGCAAGGGTGACAAGGGTCATCCAAGAACACATAGCACAATCATGGGGGAACACATCACAACACACACACATATAATCTAAAGATAAAGAAAAGGCCTCTCCCTAACACTCATCGACCAAGAGGTCGTCTGCTTCCCAATCTAGATCTTTATTTGTTTGTATTTTGTTTATTTCCATCGAGATGAATAGTACCATCCTCGAGGTGGTCATGTATCTCGTGACACAAGCACATACAACATTCAGTATCATGTCCATTAACTTGATGGTACTGGCAAAAGGAATTTGTACCATACCAACTAGGGTAAGGTTCCTTGAGAGGTTTAGGGTTCTCCAAGGTTATGATTTTATCCTTCAGCAATCTCTATAAGATGGAAGAATAATATTTTGCTAACTTTGTGAACCTTCTATTGTGTCTAAGGCCATTATCATTCATAGCAGCTACTACATTCACGAAAGCCTTACCCTTTCCAAAGATCGATACAATGGATTTTCCTTCTGAACGAGAGAACAAGGAGGATCCCCCGAACTAGACTACCATTTGTTGATATTCTTGTAATGCAACACACAAATGCATGAAAGAAGGGTACTTCATAAGGGAAAATTTCTCCTGCCAAGGTCTCTGCAAGTTCCCTATGAACACCTTTTGTACATCAGAATTGGGCAGCAGGCGCAAGATCTATGAGAAGAGTGTTTGATACCGCACTATGAAATCAATAATCTTCTCATTATCCCCTTGTTTGCATCGAACGATATCCGAAAAGGTCATCTTCAGTCCGATGTTGGCTTAAAACTGTCGGAGAAATTGATTTACAAGTTGATCAAATGAGAGAATAGATTTGTCAAGTAAGGAACAATACCATTCAAGCACTGTATCCTTAAGAGATCGAGGGGATACTTTTTCCATCAACACATCATGATGGAAGAAGTCTGTACACATGGCGTTAAAGGTAGACACATGCATTTGCAAGTCCCCCTTACCGCCATATTTTTCAAATTTGGGAATCTCCATTCCTTGTGGGAAGGGAGTACTTAAGATTGCTACTGACAATGGGCTATGTCAGAAGAAGGGCTGAAAGATTGGTTGAGCAGAGGCTTGGGAGAGACTCGCCAGCTAGCTTTGCATCTTGCCCATATTTTGAAAAAGAATGTTCCGAATAGGGTCTTGGGATTATTGATGCCAAAAATTGGCAAGGTAATAGCCCTTTGTGGGAAACTCAGTTTATGGGGGACCTATTGTGCTAAACTCAGTGACCTCCAAATTTTTAAAGAAGTTGGCTTCTTCTGTGAATGGGGTTTTGGAATGGAAAAAAAAAGTAGATATAAAAATAAAAGATCTAACTAAGGCGATCCACCAAAATTTAGATAAAAGGCACGATAAACCTATCTTTTGAATATGGTCTAAGGGTCTGCTTAGCAATTTACCATGTCCTAGAATAACATAAATTAAGGATTGCAACATGAACAATTCATTCAATGACATAAAATAATAATCATGCCCATTTACTGAAAAGAAGAGTTGAAAGACATGATCTAAACCAACAAACTTGCATTCAAATGATAGAAGTACAACAAATAAACCATTCAAACAATAATGGAACAACATAGAGTTTATCAATAGCATAAGAAACAGAGAGGCCAAACAATGGCATTTTGTGAGTTTCTGCAATAATCTAAACAATACAAAGGCCTGATCTCTCCAAAAATCCTGTAATTCTAAAAATTGGTGAAATAGCATGTAATCTCAGAACTTGTGTCCTTGAACATTGGAACCCTCAAAAACGTGGAAGCCCTCCTCAGAAGCAAAGAGTAGTACTTATAGCAAGCCTACCATTGCTTGGCGAGCAACAATCGAAAAGATTCAGAATCTGAGTAATGATGTCGATGCAATGATCTCCCTCGGCCGTTGTAACAGAAAAGATTCGAGACACAACATTTCGCCGCCCTCCATTTAGGTGCATCCCCTACGAATAATGGCAGTGGTCTACCAGAGTCCCGTGCAGAAAAGTGTCACCCTTTAGGATAAGCGGTTAGAACACGTGGCAGCATATCGCAACCCCTTGTCCGCTACATCCTTGCATTGAAGAAGTGTGTGTCAAAGAGACGCGTGGCAACATTTCGCTGCTCGCAGTCAATTTCCCTTTCCTCTGTTGAAAACCTACACTGAGATGACACATAGCAGACTGTTTATTATAGACAACACCTATGGGGCCCACCAAACCATTATGCGCATAGGAGCCACGTGGCATGCGAGCGGGGACCGATGAGGAAGTGAAAGGAAGCAATTAGAAAAGCCTACGGTGAAGACACGTGGGAGCATTTCGAGGGCCGATAGAAGAGTAAGGAGGAAAAACCTTCGGAGAGTGATGAGCAGACATGTGGCAAAGGCCGTAGTGACAACCAAAAGGGGGCCGATGAAATTCATTGAAGGCATGGGCTGGTACTTAGCCAAAAATGAAAACTCGAAGGGAGCATGGTCAATTTTGAATTCATAGCTTCTGGCGACTATCAGGGGCGTTTTGCATAAGGGAATGAGGAACCCAAAATTTTCTGTGGTTCACAGACTAGAGTGTCATCCATTAGTGATGAAACTAGAGCTTGAAAAGGGCTACCTGCAGGGGCAACTAGTCATCTTCATATGGTCTCGTGATATTGCACAAATTCTCCTGCGCTCTGCCCAAGTCGAGCATTTCTTTATAAGGCAGTGTCTTAGATAAACCGACCCCCACCTCACAATGAAAAAGTAGCTGTGCAAGAGGATGAATAATACCTTCAATGTCTGTTGCAGTAGGAGGATGGCTGAAACTCTAGAAAGCGGTTGGATCTTGCTACTATTCAATTCTTTCTGCAATTTGCTCGGTCATGGCAATCAACCATCTTCAAGAAATGGAGATGGCAGACCTACCTCGCTCAACTGGGAGAAATTTTCCCGCATGCCATCCATTGTTTGGCTCAAAGTAGTTGTGGTGGATTTAGTTCATTTGAAGTCCGAGTGGAAATGGATGAACTTGTTTGTCATTTAGGAAGCAACATCCCGATCTTCAATCCCTACTTTAGCCAGGTCTTCATCAGAGACCGAATATAGCTTGGTCATTAAATTCTTTGCTTCTGGAACCTTCTCTAAGATGAAATGTGGGAATTGCTCAATTATTATGTGAACCTCCTAGCTCAATTTTGTTGCCTTTGAGTTGAACCTAAGCATTGACTGCAACATTAGGCAGAAGGTTCTAACCTTTCCCCAATAAGAAATATATAGCTAATGAGCCAATGGGACGATATCCAGCTACGTAGAGGAGGCTTGGAGAAATCTCTTTAGAGAGGCGATCTCTGCATCCTTTGAGTTAATGGCCTCTGTTAATTCCACATTTCTACTTTTCGCGGATGTCAATTGCTCCTCGAAGCTACTCATTTCTTTATGCCAATTCCCTTCGGCTCGGGCATGGTTCACCAATTCTATGTCAAGAGAGGACTTTGTCTCTTGAAGCTCCTTTTCTAACTGGGCCTTTTGGCCCTGAAAGTCCGTATGATTCTTTTCCAATTCCTGCTCATATAAATCGTGTTGATCTACCAACTCTTTATCCTTTTGTTGCAGACTTTTCCTTGCCAAGGTCAATTAGCTCTAATATTCCTAATTCTTCACCCGCAACTCATTGAGTTGCGTGGGGCCAATGGATTGGGACCTATTGAGCTCTTCTTGGAGTTTGCTTCACTCCAACTCTCTTGTTCGCACTTTCTCAGACAAGTGCGCAACTTAAGCTTCTAGTGATTTCTCATTTGTTTCCAGAAAATTGACCCTTTCCTTCACCAGCTTTAGTTGCTCCTCCTTTTTCTTCAATTGATGACCAAACTTAAGGAAGTTGGCTGTCACCACCCACTACATTTCCTTCATAAGATCCACCTTATCCTGCGGTCGAGCGACAGTCAGATCAAGCCCCAGGGCATACATGTCATAATTGCCTGGCAGCATCTCGCCTTGTGGTTTAAGAACATTCAGGTACATGGTGGCAAAATTCAGCATTTGTTGTTCTTCATTGAAAACTGTATATACTTGGGACTCTACCTCCTTTTTATCATCCTTTGCTTTTCACTTTTGGATCTTGAGGGCTCACATTTGCTTTGTGGTTTTTGTTAGAGACTAGGAACACTAAGAGGGGGAGAGAATCAGTGTTCCACAATATTTGAATTTCAAATCAAAACTGTCAACAACAATATTAAACTTTAACAACATCCACAACATATAAACAAAAGGAAACATGCAAACACATTAAAAAGACAATGTAAACACCATAACACCAAGATTTTTATGTGGAAACCCTGTTAGGGGAAAAACCATGGTGGAGATTAATCCACAAACTATACTCTGTTAAAAGTATGATCAAAAGGGAATTCACTTGCATTCATGCACACTGCCTAGAGCTCACTGCTCAAAATAAGAAAGGCTCACTGCCTTACAAAATATTTGAGAACACAACAAAACTTGAACTGAGAATATAACATCTACAAATTCCTAGATTCAGTTCCAATGAGGCTCAGATAAAATGATCTTCAGTCCTTCTGACTGACTTTGTTTCTACTCCGCTCTGCTCTACTCTCTGCCCTTTTGATACCCTTCTAATACTCGCACACACATCTACTCACACATTCAAATACTTTCACACTACTTCACCCTCTCTTTTTTTTCTCACTTCAAAATGAATTACCGATCTCATTTTTATATCCGCTAACAAGGATTTCATTTCTATATGTTGACTTTTAAACAAATATAATATCCTTCCACATGTCGGCTCAAATCACCAATTAGAATTAATGTGTACCCACACAAGTAGGCTAGACTATAGTAGGGACCCAAATAAAAATTCCCAACACAAGAAATAATTGAGACAACTACTCCTTATACATCTGTGACATGCTATATATGCTAGGTCGGCCATAATGAGAAAATAAACAATAAGTCATTCTAACGAATCTCCAAACTCGTACATCAATCAATGCAACATTATAATACGTACCAATCAGGTAACATATATGCTTGACAAGCTTCCTTGGGGATCCACACAACAAAATAATGATCTGGTGAAGAATTGAGACCAACTTACCAACCAGATACACTATTATTTCTACTTTCTGCCGGTAGAATACTATCTTCTACTTTTCCTGCTAGTATGAGCTACTTCTAAACTGTAGACCATACTAAAGACTCTAGTTGCCATTAATGACAACACTAGCAACCAAAAAACAATCTCCCAAAGCCATATGCCAACAGTTTCTCCCTGGGATATGAATTCGGTTGGTGACTGAACTAGTCCGCTAGCAATTGGTGCACTAGGAGGTAGGGAAAAAGGAAATACCTGTGTAGTGGGCCCTTGTGCTTTCTTTGATGGGAAATTGACAATTTTCAGGGAGAAAAAGGAACCTGCCATAGTTTGGTTTGCGAACCGGAGGAAGGGCTCATCATGTGTTGCAGCGATGGGGTGGTCATAATCGAGTCCGTTTACTGGGTATGCTGGGTTAGACTTGTGGTAGCAAAGGCAATAGGGGTTCTAATGGAGATTGAGCTTTCAGTAAGAGAGGTGAGGAGAGATTGAGCAACGGCAGCCGGTGTTAAGGTTTGCAAAGGCATTAAAATAGATTGTCTAGTTTGGGCGAATTAGGAGAAACCTCCCACAAACATTGTGGTAGGGGTAGATAAAGCAAGGCCGACACTTGTAGTAATGGGTGCTATGGGAACAACAGAGAATACCAAAGATTGAGAAGTAAGAAAAGCAGAAGTAAAAATTACCTGTTGATTGGGTGCTAGCGGTGCTCTGCTTGTCAATGGTTGTTCAATTACTTCAGCTTCTTGGCTTGTTGCGAGCACTTGGCTTGCGGCGGCTACTTTTGATCCTTCTCTCAGGATAGCTTTCATGCGTTGTCGTTTAGGGGGCGGGGAGTCTTTGATCTCCATGGTTTTTGGTTGTTGTGGTTGTTGTTGCTAGGGCACTCTTGATGTTCTCAAGGCCCAGGTAAGTGTTCACGAGGCTCGTGACATATTCAGTCGCACATTTGAAGTGACATAGGTAGACTGCCCTATAGACTTCCCTCTCTATTGGGCTGGGGACATTGATGTCTTAGCTTCTTCTTCTGCTTCTTCTTCTCTTTCATCAAGGTCATTGCCTCTACTATCACTTGAGTCGGAAGCAGGGTGCTCATCATCCCAAAGCTTATCAAACTACTTATCCTCCTTTGTGTTTTCATAAGGGTCATCGAGCTGTTTTGTTTCCTGGTGATATATCCATAAGGCTTTGATCCTTTCATTAGTCCATTCCTCTACATTTCTTAGTTGATTGTATAGAGCTTTTCCCATTTTGAGGTTCTCATTATAATCCGCCACCATGAAATAGAACCTATTCCATGGTAGCCTGTTGTCTTCCGTGTGGATATGAATCAAGTCAACCAACAATTCATCTTCATCCTCAAGTGGGTTGCGCCTCCGCTCCTAGTAAGGCCGAGGGTTGTGGGTTACCTTGAGATGATCATAAGGCAGATCATTGAAAGGGTTGTAATCCCAGTTATCACATATCATTACCAACCCTAAGTGAGCTAGCTTATCTTGCAATAGCAGGTGTGTTTGTTTCTTTTTCATGGCCACTATTTTGAAGCTTTGCAGACAGGTGAAGAATCCCTTCCTCTTGACTCTTTTGCTGCTACAGAAGGTAATATCGATAATGCACACCTATTGGAATAATTCAAGGGCCAACACTCAATTAGTCACACATGTTGGAAGGCGAAATAGCTCCCCAATGAAGCCTCGCATTCAGATGAATGTAAAATTTTCCCCAAAGAACCAATCACATCTAGGGGTGAAATTCTGCATAAACTCTGTCTGAGTCAAGGTGAGTTGATTAATATGCTCCTCTTGCAAATCTTGCAAAATCAGAGTCAAGAAATAATCCAAAAATGCGTAATAATCAAAAGTAGAAGAGAGGAGAGGTGTCCAGACAAAAACTGGCTTTTTCCTCTTCTTTTCATCAAATATAGACAACTTTACCCGCTTATCAAAGAAATCAGGGTTTTGATATAAAAACATATGAGCAAGATAGGAGACAAATCTGAACTTTCGTTCAACTTGGTACCTTTTAATTTGCTCTATCATTTTCTCTAAGAGGTACTCCGCAAAATCATACCAGAAATAAGATTTTTTCTTGTAGAATTGGAAAGTTGGGCCCAATTGAAAAGCATGCACTTCTTGGTTAGTGCCCAGACCAAAAACAAATGCCATCATTGAAAAGGCATCTTGTAGGTCTTCTTTGAAAGCGTCGTGCAGAGTAGGAATTCTCGGCAGCTTGTTGCATTTTGCTTTAATCCTTCTAGTTTCTTCATTGAAAAACTCTCGAGCCTTATCCTTGGTGTTCCATATTTTATCTCCCTGTTTAGGAGTAAATGACTCCACTTCCATTCCTCTTTGCAAAGAGTCTGGAATGCATAGCATATTCCAGATGGTAGTTGAGCTGATGTTAACTGACAGAGTCTGGCCCTCAATAGTGCTGGTACTTGGATTGAAACACCTAATGGTTGTATTGACCAATTCTGGGCAGTAGTGCACAAATGGGACCATATACTGAGGAAACTTGTTGAACCATATTTTTTCTGCAGCCAATAGCGGCCATTTGGACACCTTCACTCATGCACAGGCTGATTCCCTCAATCCTTGTTGGACACTACGAACACTGAGAGGGGGGGTGAATCAATGTTCTACAATATTTGAATTTCAAATCAGATCTCAAACTTTCAACAACAATATTAAACTTTAATAGCATCTGCAACATACAAGTAGAAGGAAAACATGCAATCACATTAAAGAGACAATGTGAACACCATAACACCAAAAATTTTATGTGGAAACCATGTTAGGGGAAAAACCACGGTGGAGATTAATCCACAAAGTATACTCTGTTAAAAGTATGATCAAAAGGGAATGCACTTGCATTCAGGCACACTACCTAGAGCTCACTACTCAAAAGGAAAGGCTCACTGCCTTACAAAATATTTGAGAATATAACAAAAAGAATGAACTGAGATATTAGCATCTCCAAATGCCTGGATTCAGTTCCAATAAAGCACATAAAAAAAATTCTAGATCTTCTATCCAATTCACATTTATGCTCTGCTCTGCTCTCCTACAAAACCCTTCTATAACACAAACAAAATTCACTCAACAGATCTTCTGATATTAGCCCATATAGTTGTTTTGCACTTTTCCACACACACACACCTTCTCACCACTTCATTTCTCTATTACAAAATGAATTACCGATCTTTAAATATCTGCTAATAAGGATTTCATTTCTATATGTCCGCTTTAAACAAAATATAATATTCTTCTGCATGTCGGCTCAAATAATCAATTAGAATTAATGCGTACCCACACAAGTCGACTAGACTGTAGTAGGGACCCAAATCAAAATTCCCAACATAAGAAATAGTTAAACAAATATTCCTTATACATCTGGAACACACCATACACAACAGGTCGACCATAATGAGAAAATAAACAATAAGTCATTTCACCGAATCTCTTAACTCGTACACTGATTTCTGCAACCACAAAACTTACCAATAAGGTAACATACATGCTTAACAAGCTTCCCTAGGGATCCACACAACAAAATAATGATCTAGTGAAGTATTCAGACCAACTTGCCAATCAGATACTCTATTCTTCATGCTTTATGCCGGTAGAATACAATCTTCTACTTTTCTTGCCAGTAGGAACTACTTCTGAACTACAGACCATACTACTGACTCCAGTTGCCATCAATGACAACACTAGCAACCAAAAAAAGATCTCCCAAAGACATATCCCAACAATCTCCCCCTTTGGCATTGATGGCAACACTTAGTGAAAAATGACTAAGTGTCAGAACAAAAACTCAAAATTTCTCAACACAACAAAACACAGCTCCCCCTTTGGATGTTAAGGCATTTTTCACTGCATTCTCTCCCCCTTTGACATCAATGACAAAAACTTCTACTACTTTCTCTTCCCCTTTAATATTTTTACTGTACTTTCTCTTACAACATTCCCTCCTCCGATTTATCAAAAAAAAATGTTGCAACTGCTGCTAAATTCAGAAAATTATTTTATACTTATCTTTCATTTCCGAGAGAAATTTCTTCCAAGAGTCCACTGCAATCCCAGTAGCAATTATCAACTATTATTTTTTGATGTTTTGTTGATGTCTTGGACAAGGGATTCAAGAATGGTAATGGCTCCTTCAAGTTTTTCTCCTTTCTTCAGAACTTCAATCATTTGCTCTAATTTGCATTCAGTTTGATCCTTCACTCTCCATAAAGTATCCATAAGAGTGTTTATGGAAAAGTGAACATTTGCATGCTCAACTTGCAACTCATGAACCTTCTTTCTAACTTCTCCATCCTTGTCCTAAACCATACTGTAATCCTGACCTATTCTGACAAGCTCATTTTTTATTTGTTCCAACTTGTCCTTGTATTTACCAACCACATGAGGCCACCTAAGACAACAATTGTAGATCTTGTTTGTTGAGTCAATGCACTATCTTAACACATTCATTTTCTTTTTCAATTTGGTGAGAGATGGCCTAAACTACATCTTCATATGAGAGATTATTTCCTCCTCTTTTTTGTCCTGGGGCACAGATTCCATAACCTCCTTTACACATTCAATCAATTCTTCTGGAAGTACATTCTGCAGACTTTCCAGTTCAATGTTGTTATCAATAAAGTATCTTCCTAGAGTGTCCTCAATGAGGTCCTATTCATATGATGGTCCATTTATCCATATGTTAGTTAACTTTTGCATTCCATCTTCTTCCTGAACAATTTGCAATATCTTTGCTTTAAGTAAAACACCTTCTTCATCACTTTCTTCTGCTATTATCACATCTGGTTCACCTGGTTTTGGTTCATCTCTTGGTGTATATTCTTTAGAGTCTTCATCCACTATATCCACAACCATCTGCTCTTTACATTTTCCCTCAACTTTTGTTGACTTAGGTGTCGGAAGAGTGTCACCAGCCAACTCTCTTTCTCTCTTCTACTTTTTCTCCACTTTACCTGAGGATGATCCAACTTCAACTACTTTTACCAGGAGAGGAATGTCACACCAAACTTTCCTAACAAGTTCCTAAAGAATCTTTCATAAGCTTGTTCACCATTTTCAAAAGAGTTGAAATGCTCAAAAATTTACTTACAAACCACATATTATCCTTCCATACAACACTGTCATTCTAAGGCAAGCATTTCAGGAACTACATCATAATGCATATAGCTAGGGTACCAAACCTGAAAGAGTAATCTATATCCTTTGACAATTGTACATTTTCCATCAATTGATCCTTCAACAATCCACATAGATCAAAAACTTCATTTTCTATTATCATCTTGTGAGCGATATACACTGCACCTGCCGAGGTTGATCCTTCTTTGTTTCTGAAGAAAATTTTATAAGAAATTCCATGTGCAATATACCTCGTTAATGGATCTTTGATTGTTGAGATTACCAGAGTCCTCTAATCTCTAGTTACTCTGGTTAGGGCTTCGACTTTGACATTCTAAATCAACTTTTTTTTTCAAAACAATACCAACATTGCACAATCCTTTTAGATTTCTGATTGCATCCTTAGAAATTTGATAGGGTTTATCCAGAGTAAGGATATCACCATCCAATCTATTCAAGATAAATCAAACTGCCTTCACATTGACGTAATAAGGAAATTCATTCCAAATGTCCAAGTTCTTATGTTTCACTTTTCTAAGCTTCTTTAATTTGTCGGCAAACAAAAAATTTCTTACATCCCTAACCTTTCGACTACTATATTCATCCATAGTTATTGTTCCTTTATTTTGCATCATTTTTCATACAAAACAGGGTTCTACCAATTAGTGGGAAATTGACAAGCAACTGAAATACTTGGAGAATTCGCTGCTAAATTGACTTTCACTCCTTCAAAATTTTGCTGAAAAGGTTCTCCAACAGTTCTTCGGTGCACGGTGACAAATGAGAGTTCCAAATTCCCTTTTATAACTTTGCACACCTAGTTTCCTTGTCACATTAAATGCTTTTCCCTAGAAGTTTTGGTTACTCTATTTTCAAACAACAAGAGAAAAATCCATCTGCAGACCTTCAAGAAGCGATCACCAATACATTTGAGGATGAATAACATACCAACTGACAACTTCCTACGATCCCATACCAGCTACACATAGGGGAACAAAAGATTTTCATGAAAACTCCCCCTAGGCCAATGGCCTGAAATCAATTCCCAGATGAATTACTAGAGGGAGCTTCCGATACAGCCTTATCACATTCATCAGATCCACTCTTGTTTACGCACGTTTTCTTCATCTGATCTCTTATCTCTTCCATGTATGCTTTTCCTTTTCCCTTATAACCTTTTTGTGAATTTATGCCTTGATATACCAAACCTTTTTTGTCCATGTTTCTATTTCTGTAGAATCTTGCAATGTGACCAAATTTGTTACAATTGTAGCATACCATATTTTTCTGTCTATACCATCCATTCCACTTATTTCCTCTTGATCTGCACTAATTAGCAACATGCCCAAATCTTCCATAGGTGTAGCATCTAGCATTCCTTATGCTAACAAACATACTTTTGCATTCTAATGGCATATGACCAAACTTCTTGCATTTAAAACATTGACCAAAAAATGATGGACTGCCAGAATTTATCTTACTTTTACACTAAGAAGCCATATGTCCAAATTTATTACAAAGAAAACAATATCCATTAAATTTATGAGCATTGGGTTGCCTTACCGAATATCTTTTGTTTGGATCTGGAGCATTCACACTTCACATAGCCGAGACCTCACTTATCATTTGCATCCTTTTGACCTTTAGTTATTTCATCAAGCCTAGCAGAACTGATCCTGAACTTCTCCTTAAACTCATTTGCAATAGCAAGCTCATCTCTTAGAATAACCATCTGTCTCTCAAGCTCTTGTTCATTGTTTCTGGATTGTTGCAGTTCAATCTCTAGCTGAATGAATCCACTATTAACTTTGTTTCATTCCTCAAACTTCTCTTTCAAGGACTGGGCCAGATTCTCCTCCTTTCTTTCTTCAATCTCTTTGGTTAACTTCATCGCCATAGATTCCATTTCAAGCTTTAGAGCAGTATTGTCCTTAGCAAGCTTTTCACATTCTTCTGTTATTTCTTTTAGGGTTTGATTCAAATGAACATCTTCTGGGCCTCTACTTTCTTTTTTCTTCAACTGTCCACATAGTTCCTTCCTCTTTTCCCTTGACTCATTTATTTTATCCTTCAGTGATTGAATGAATTTCTCAACATCCACAAGATTTGCTTTTAATTCCATGACTTATGCTTTAGACTGATCAAGATCATTAAGTGTCACCATAAGCTGCTATTGAATACCACCAACGTCCATTGTAATTCAAGATCCACCTCAACCGATTAAACTTCAGAAGAGGAACCTGCTCTAATACCAATTGTTGGACACCAAGAACACTGAGAGGGGGGGTGAATCAGTGTTCTATAGTATTTGAATTTCAAATCAGATCTCAAACTTTCAACAATAATATTAAAATTTAATAGCATCCACAACATACAAGTAGAATGAAAACATGCAATCACATTAAAGAGACAATGTGAACACCATAACACTAGAATTTTTACATGGAAACCCTGTTAGGGGAAAAACCACGGTGGAGATTAATCCACAAAGTATACTCTGTTAAAAGTATGATCAAAAGGGAATGCACTTGCATTCAGACACACTTCCTAGAGCTCACTGCTCAAAAGGAAAGTCTCATTTCCTTACATAATATTTGAGAATATAACAAAAAGAATGAATTGGGAAATTAGCATCTCGAAACACCTAGATTCAGTTCCAATAAAGCACATGAAACAGATTCTAGATCTTCTATCCAATTCACACTTCTACTCTGCTCTGCTCTCCTACAAAACCCTTCTATAACACAAACAAAATTTGCTCAACAAATTTTCTAATATTAGCCCATATAGTTGTTCTACACTTTTCCACACACACACACCTTCTCACCACTTCATTTCTCTATTACAAAATGAATTACCGATCTCCTTTATATATCCGCTAACAAGGATTTTATTTCTATATGTCGGCTTTAAACAAAATATAATATTCTTCCACATGTCGGCTCAAATCATCAATTAGAATTAATGAGTACCCACACATGTCAACTAGACTGTAGTAGGGACCCAAATCAAAATTCCCAACATAAGAAATAGTTAAACAAATATTCCTTATACATCTGGAACACACCATACACAATAGGTCAACCATAATGAGAAAATAAACAATAAGTTGTTTTACCGAATCTCTTGAACTCATACACTGATTTCTGCAGCACCACAAAACTTACCAATAAGGTAACATACATGCTTGACAAGCTTCCCTGGGGATCCACACAACAAAATAATGATCCAGTGAAGTATTCAGACCAACTTGCCAACTAGATGCTTTGTTCTTCATGCTTTCTGCCGATAGAATACAATCTTCTACTTTTCTTGTAGGTAGGAACTACTTCTGAACTACGGACCATACTACTGACTCTAGTTTCCATCAATGACAACACTAGCAACCAAAAAAAAATCTCCCAAAGCCATATGCCAACAATCCTTTGGGGTTTTTTGCACAAAAGGGATCATGAACATTATCCCAATCTTCACGAACTAAGCTCTAGTCTTTGTAGATTTTGGGCTTGTCCACCTGCCTTGTGTTTTCCCATTGTGTCGCAGAGCCTTAGCTAATCTTTGCGTTGCCACTAGCCTACCTCCCTGGCTTGAACTTTCTGCCATTGTTAATTTGTGATAAGCTTTCTGTTTTAGCTTGAATTTTTCTGCAATTTCTCCTTGGCTCTCAGTGCTCTAGAACTTTTTGCTTTATGCTTTGAGTAGCGCTCTTAAAAGAAAACTTCTAAGTGCTTTAAAAAAAATTCATGCAATATCATGTGATCTTTTCTCAAGGTGGTAGACAGGGGTCACCTTTTTTGCATTTAATGCGGCATGTACCGCCAACCCTTTGGCTTGTGCGAGATTAATTACTTGCCATTTTGATTTGACAAGAATTCATAAATATAATTAGCAAATGTATGTACAACACGATTTTCTTGGAACTTGAGCCGATGTTGTGCTAGCAACTTAAACATTTGTATGCATTGGCAATTAATATCTCAGAAGGAATGATTAAGCCAAACATGCGATTAGCATTTTGAAAAGATATGAGTTCCATCTTCGCAAACAAAAAATAGTTGGAGGATGATACCTCAGTCCTTGGCCGTGCATAACACCGCCAACTACTGCCACAAGCTTAGACTAATTAATTAGCCCTTATTAGTTTTGCACGCAGCAAACCGTACTCATCAGACGCAACTGGGTGGGAAATTCGAGCAAGCATGGGCACAAATTTCAAGTTGGTACTTGATTAACATCACGTTTATGGCAAGCAAACTACCACACATTTCCTCACTTTTTCTATAAATAGGCATCTAAGTAGTAGCAAATCACACTTAGCGATTTGAGCGGAATTGGTATTAGGTAATTGGTTTATTAGTTTAGCATTTGCAGTTGCGTAGCATTCTCATAGGCTAGGCTTAGGTGTTTTGCAGGGATAGTTTAAGGTATTCATAGAAAGTCTGACAAGATGAACACCCCAATTAGGCTAGTGTCACATAAGTCATAGACTGCCTTCTTAGGCGAGATTTCTACCAAGCGTTTAAAAAGGATGACGAAGAACAAGTATTCACTATCCATCATAGTCATTAAATGGGTCTTGGGATGAGATTGCCTTGAGTACGAGGATAAGTATCGAGTTAACACTGACGTGTGCTCACACTTCGTCGCCTCCATGCTAGATATAGGAATTCCCAAGCCATTGATCCTTCATTTGGTGAACGAAATTTTCCCCAAGAAATACCTAAACGGCCTTGGTGAGGTCATTTCAAATTCTGCATATGGTGGGGGAATTCCAACTACAAGCGACCTCCCGAGGTTTATAGAAGAGGACACAGTTGTGTTGTGGCTGCCATTTCTGAGCGGTTTTCACCTCCAAATGCGAGATAAGCACCACCAGAGGGTAACTCAAGCCTACCACTTCCTGTTCCATATCTACAACATGTTGTTGCTCTACGACATCGACTGGTACATGGATTTTAGGAACCTGGTGTTCCCTTCGCCTGTCTTTGTTCCATTGGATGATGTTGTTGCTGCTGATGCCCCTGTTGACAAGGATATTGTGGATGCTATCATTGATGCGTATGTTGCTACTGCTCATGCCATGAATTGAAGACCTGTGTTTTTCTCTTTGCTTTCAAAAATTTCACAGTAATTAGTCCATTTTTTGTATACATGTCTGAAAAAGGCTTTCGTAAATATATAAAAGAAGCAGAATATAGTTATATACTTTTAAAAGCATGGCCTTTGAGCCATTTTGAAAATGTAAATATCAAAGCATATATAATAAAAATATATCCTTATATAATCATCTTGTTGTTTCCTTTTGGATTCTGCAACTGGGTTATCTTTCCTTTTTTCAACATATATGTATGAGTTCTACATGTGGGTGTTTAATTTTTTGCTTTGTTCTACTATGAGTTTCTTTCCCTCACTCTCTGCAATAATGCGTCACTTGTTTCTTTCCGCCTCAAACCACATGATAAAATAAAAAGACCGGCCAATAAAAAAAAAGGGAAAGAAAGGAAAAGCATATAAACATATTTGCATGGGTATGGTAAGCAAGCTCAATTGAATATTTTCAGGTGAATTTCGTTAACCAGAATTCTCAGCGCTTCTTTTTTCATAGTTTCTAACTCAAAATGATTGTGCTCCTTGCATTGAGTTATTCTGAATGGGCCTTCCCAAAGGTTGTCAAACTTTCTATGTTGGCTCGGCTTTGAGGCCCTTTCGTTATATTTTAGCACCAAGTCTCCACACTTTAGGCCTTGGTCGAACACTTTCTTGTCAAACCACCTTTTAACCACTTGTTGGCGGTTAGTCATGGCTGTAAGGGGCTTTTCCCTTTTCTCTTGTACTTCTAGCAACTCGGCTAACCACATCTCCATTGCGTCGTTTTGCTCTACTTCGAGAGATTTTAGCAATTGCAGTGCCAGAATCTCCATAGAGATAGGAAATAATGTATTTTTTCCATAAACTAGCTAATATGGTGAGTCTTGAGGCCTTGCTTTGGAGTTATGTGGTCCGCCCAGAGTGCTACTCAGAGGTTTTTGTGCCACTCCCTTTGATATTTTGACCCAATTCTTTTGAGAAGTCGGACCATATTTTTCTTGGTTGATTCGACTAAGTCATTCCCCTACAAGTAGTAATTTGACGATGTTTTAAGGAATATGCCGTGTAAGTGCGAATTGACTTACCTTGGAGCTTAGGAAAGCTCTAGCATTTTTGGAGATGATAGTTTTGGGTGGGCCAAATCTCGTTACCAATTCTTCTAAGAAATCCACTATTTCTGCCTCTATCGCATTCTTTAGTGGCATGGCTTCGGCTCATCTCGTGAAGTAATTTGTGGCCGTTAAGATCCATTTATGTCTTGCGCTGGAGACTGAGTTGATCATTCCAATGAAGTCTAAACCCCATTGCGCGAATGGCTCATCAACCACTATCAGATTGAGAGGCATTGCGGAATTCTTTTTTCTTCCTACAAAGAATTGACATTCCTTGCAAGTTTTTACCAAGGAATAGGAATCATGAAATAGAGTCGGCGAAAAGTACCCCGCACACATGATTTTAATGGCAGTTGTCTTTGTGAAAAAATGCCCGCCCGCGAAACTGTTGTGGTAAGTATCGAGGATCATTTTTACTTGCTCTGTGGTAACACATCGCAATAAAACGCCATTGAAATTTCTCTCGAACAGGATCCCTTTGAGCGTGAATTTGTTGTTTTGCAGCAGATAGAATCTCCTCTTTTGAGAAGGAAGGCCCGACAGATACTTTCTTGTCTACATAAATCTTATTGTATCCGCCAGCCAACAACCTTCGGATTATGACTCGTTTGTTAGGACTAGCCCTGGTTGTTCTTCTTCAGTGACCATTTCTTCATCGTGCGCAAGATATTCGCACAACCCTCTTCCTTTGACAGTTTTTGTAGGCTTAACCTCAATGTCATACTCAAGGATCTTGGTGATCCAATTGACTCTTTTCTCGTGATTTCTCCTTTCATGATGTATTTGCGCACACTAGAATGTGCAACATAGACAATCACTTTATTGCAGGAGATTAGGTGTCAGAACTTCTTAAGCCCTTTAACTATTGCAAACGCCTGCCTCTCTACAAAGTTGTAGTTTGTTTCATGTTCTTTCAAGGTCCAGGAGTGAAATGCTATTGGATGTTCTCCCTTGCCCTCATCATCTTTTTGAGTTAAGACAATAGCAATGTTTGACTTGCTACTAAGTACATACATTATGAAGTCCTTTGATAGGTATGGGTTAACCAAAATAGGAGTGGAAGAGATAACATCCTTGACCTTCTCAAAGACTTCTCTAGCTTCCTTTGTCCATTTAAACATTTGATCCTTTTTTAGCATTAGGGTAATTGGCCTAATTATTCCTGCAAAATCAAAAATAAATTTGCTAATGAAATTTACCTTCCCCAAGAAGGACTAAACACCTTTCTTGTTGATCGAGAGGGGAAGCTCTTTGATTTCTTTTACTCACTCAGGATCAATTGAAATTCCTTCTTTGGACACTATGTGCCCCAGTAGTTTGCCTTGTGGTACTCCAAAGACAATTTTTTTTGGGTTCAGAGATATCCCGAACTCTTGGCATTTCTTGAACACCATCTCAAGATGATCAAAATGATCATCCTTAGACTTGGAGAACACTGTCAAATCATCCAAATAGATTAGGATAATCTTGTTGATTAGTTCGCTAAAGGCAATATCCATTGCCCGTTGGAAGGTAGCTCCTGCATTTTGAGAGGCCAAACAACATCTTCGTGCACATGAACGTTCCCCACTTGGTAGTGAACACTGTCTTATGTTGAATCTCCTCTTTGACCTGAATCTGATTGTATTCAAAGAAGCCATCTAATAGGGAGAACATCTTCGATCCTGCCACTGTTTGTAGGATTGGCTCCATCAATGGTAGCGGGTCGAAAATCCACATAGGCGAATATCTCCATTTTTCTTTTGGACTGGAACCAAATTGGATACCCTCGTGCTATGCTTGATTGAGAAGAAAATCCTTGACTAGATTAGCTTTGATAATTCTTGTGCTATTAGCGCTTCAATCTTGGGATTGACTAGTCTTTGTTTTTGGTGGAAAGGCTTTGCACCTTCCGCCAACTCTATTGTATGTTGAATGATATCAGGATCATATCCCTTGAGGTCATCATATGATGAGGCCACCACTCCATATGTTTTGCAAAATTCGATAAGGCTTTCTTTATCATGATGTGAAACATCCTTCCCGACCTTGAGCTTTCTTCCATCTTCGACTTGAAGGTCCGCATAGTCACCTTTGTTTGCTACAAACTTTCGTTTGTCGTTTCTTGCATCGTCACAATAAAAAAGGTTCTCGAGAGTGACCAATCCTTTTGGGAGCTTGTTGGATTTCAGCTGGATGATCTGTCTTTCATAGGCTTCAACAATCTTTAGTTGGAGTTGAACAACAAATTCTCTTGACTGTTGGATGAATGAGGCAATATGTTCATCATTGTCAAACACCTATCAGCTTTGGTCATTGTCTGGAATCGACGGTCGAACTATCACTTGTATAGAGCGTTTGTTGTGAATGAGATTGGAGGTGGGATCAAACTGAGATCTTATTGATGCCATGTGATCCGCATATGTATTTTGTTCTTGGGGCACCATCTGAATGTTGAAGGCTTCAAAACCTTCAATCAGGTCCCAAACTCGGTGTCTATAGAATCACATGCGGACATTCTTGGCTACATAAATTCCTCGGACTTGATTGACTAATAGTTCAGAATCTCTGAACACCATTAGTTGTTTTATGCCCATCCGTTCCGCAAGGCTAATACCTTGCACTAGTCCTTCGTATTCAACTTCATTGTTCAAGCAAGCGAATTGAAAGCGACATATCCCAGCTCTTGCGCCATTTTTGCATCTTGCTCTGTCGAAGTGCAACGTCCACAATTATGAGGCTTGACTACCTTCAGATTCTTTGACAACCTTTGGGAGCACCCGATCTTCATCTTAGATGACATAGGTGCCCAACCCGGTAGCATGGTAGTTGTCGAAAGGGTTGGTATCTATATGTTCATTCAAAAGTACATCTTCTTGATCATTCCAATCTCCAGTCCCCTTTTCATTTTCTAGTAGCTCAATGCAATACATTTATTGCTTGGTGATAGAGGTATGCGCAGCTTCAAAATTGATCATGGCTTCATTGGCTACATGTTTTGAATGTAAAGCTTTGGATTCTATCTTCATCTTCGCAACATTCTTGGTTCTAAGGATCAAATGTGACCAATCCAGGGACAGATATCCATCCACTTTTGAAGTAAATTCTCGGGACAAACAGAGGCCGAACATGGGGGGAATATCTATGATCATAGTGTCTTGCGACACTGTGATACTAGGGCAAGCGAATAGGATCAAGGGAAGTGCTTTGATGACACCTACATTTTTGACTATGTTTCCATCAAGTTGCATCACTCCTATTTTTAAGGGTTCATAGCCGAGTCCTAAAGCTTCAGCTATCTGTTTATACATAACTGTGGTGCTAGCACCAGAATCAATCATGGAATTGTGTAATAATTTCTCCCCTATAATGAGAATTAAGAAGAAAGGTTGAGGCTTTGACTTATCTCTTACTTCAGCAAGGGCTTTCGCTATGCTATTTGTAAGAACTTTGGCCGAAGATGGTTGATCAATAGCCCTTGCTTTGGGCAACTGCTCCATTGATGTTGTGCTTATGTCTTCCCGGAGAGCCTTCTGTAGTAGTGTCTTCTATTCCGAGATGGCTAAAATATCCCACAAAGACACATTAATGGAGGATTTCTTCAATTGTTCCACCACATTGAACGATGGCGGATTCAGAGGTTTATGTTCCTTTGCTCTTGTTATAACAATTTCCTTTGACAATGGGCATTGTGGCATTGCTGCGGAGGTATTAGGTGTCTGGTTAGAAGTGCTTTCAGGTTGTGGATTGTCTAGTTGCGGGATAGTTGGTTGACCCATAAATTCTCCTCTTCATGCGAGTGTTGTAGTCGGATTGTACTTACGGTGTTTTAGATGTGGATGTGTCATTGGAAAACACTGCTTCTTCTTCCTCCATCCATGAGAAGAGTGTGTGGTCAAGGGCAATGTTTGCTTCTTACTCAAGTGAAATCCGCTGCATCTATGCGGTGAGCACCGCGTTATTCATCTGTGAAGAGGTGTACACATAGCTTCTGGGATCTGATGTTGTAGCTTGGCTACGCTGCCCCGCCACCATTTGTTGTAGGTTGTCACGCGGCTAGTTTCGGGGCATGTATGAATCGTCACAAGGGAAGCACCAAGGATTGGTGTCATCCGCTAAATTGTTTTGTCCCGCAGTCATCTCTTTACTTGAACTTAGATTAGCACTCTGCAACGGAGTGGGTACTAGTACCATTTGATTTGTTGTTTGGGCTTGCAGATTGGCGCAAGCACCTCCTTGGAACTGGTTTTGTTGGTAAGAGGACCTTTCGCCTTGATAATTCTGGTAGGCAGGCTTCAGAGGTACTCTTGATGGTGTTTTCTGCACAGCAACAACTCAAACAAAAAATGATATTCTATCTCTCTTGAAAGATAATCTTCAACAATAAATTGTTGAAAATCACCCCAAGGTCTCTCAGGTGTCAGGTCATGACAATGCATAAACAACTCAGATAATATGTGAAAATGTTGGTAATCACAAAGGGGCCTTATAAATGAACAATACTGGAAGTGAATTTCATCAGATGCAACAATATGGTGATGCTTTCAATCCTAAAACTAACCCAGATTCAAAATAAACAGCAAAAGAGATAAGGGTTTCAGAGAGATTCTATTATATTCTAACTCTTAAGATTAACAATGCAAATGATAAACACTTGAAATGGACCAATCTTAATGAAACCAATCTCTACTTGACCAAGATTAATCTACAATCTTACAGAAACAGTGCAATCTTCTAAGGTTTTAAAAAATTTCAGATTATGAACATTCACCCAAGACAACCCGATTGCAGTTGAAATGAATAAATCTCCATAATTGAACCAAGCACAATGAATATAAAGGTCTAGGCTAACTTTACAAAGCAACTAACAATTAGCTAGTTGCAAAAAGTATGGACCAGGGATTGTTGCAAACACTTCAAACATTAAATCATGAACATCATTGAATCAGATCTAAATCTAAATCTAATAACCATGAGAAATTTTTAAAAATAGAATCATAAAAACCATGCAAGATAAGTCAACACAAAAGATATCACCAGAAAATCATAATGTTTTCAATTGTATTGAATCACCAAACTCCAGCAACAATTCCAATGTTCTGTTACATCACTTACTCAGAAATTGACTAGCTTCTATCTCTACTCTACTGCTAAATTCGCTCTCTATCAAATCTTCTCCTAATCTCTCACCCCCCCTTACAAATGAGGCACAAACGCCATTTATAGAAAACCCCCAAACATGTCAGCCCAACTAGATTTTACAATAATAACGGGCCCCAAAACAGGTCGGCCAGGAGAATTTCAAAATAGGACAAGGTTTGCATTAAATGCATGAATATTATCCATGTCGGCCTACAATCTCCAGCAAGATCAGATTCACGTGCCCTCCAGAAAGTCCTCCAGTTGTAGACAGTTTTGGCTCGGATTCTTAGGCAGGTCCCATTTTAAAAATTTAAATTGAACACTTCTAGATTTCCCCCTTTTGGCATGAATCCATATGCAAGTCCCCCTTTTAATATTTGTTTAGTCCTGAAAAATAGATATCATCATTAATAGCCCATATGTTCAAATTAAATTCGAATAAAATTTTGACTTTTTCTAAAAAAACTTATATTTATATAAGGAAACTTTCCACTTTCAGAATTTTTTCCACTTTTGAAAATTTTATTTTCAAAATATTTTCAAGGAATTTTCATTTTCAGGAACATTTTATAAAAATTCCATTTTTGGAAAAAATAAATAAATAATTATTTTCAAAAAAATTTCCATTCTGGGAAATTTCAGGATTTGGGCCCTTCCGGGGAAATCAGACCAAGGGGAAAATCCGGGCCAGGCGGACTCCAGACCAGAATCTGAGAAAATCCAGGCCAGGCGGATTTTACTAAATAAGACAAAAATCTCAACAATAGATCATCAAAACGAACCAAGAATGCATGTAACATCGTGTAATATATCAAATTAAGCATGGGGTGTTGAGCATTTATCATCAAATTCATCAATTTAATCTAGCATTTTAATTTGTACAAAGCCTGACAGAAAATCCAGAAAAATCCGGGTGGACTGGATTTCCGCAGATGACATAAAATTTCGGACCTTTGGCATATACCCAGAAAACTGAAGAAATCCAGGAAAATCCGGGTCGGGCGGAAAATCCCGAACACAGGCAAAAACCAGGACTTCGCTCGGATCTGGAATTTGAGCAGAATCTGGGAAATCCGAACAGACTGAAAAATCCTGGACTAGACTAAAAACCCGGATTCTGCACAGAGCCGAACTTTGAGCAGAATTCGGGAAAATCTGGATGGACCGGAAAATCTCGGATTGGGGTAAAAACCCAGATTTTCCACAGAGCTTAGTTTTTTCAAAGGGCAACCTGGAGAACTCACTTGGGCAAGCTAGATGAACATCTAAAGACCTCCAAAGGCAATGAAATCAATAAAATTAAGTGTCCAAAAGACACCAAAAGCCAGAGCAAAAAGAGGGTCCCTACTTTCAGTGGGGCGTGTGTGCAAAACTGCACAACAAATGGCAACTCTGTTGGGAAAATGCTCTAGAGAATTTTGATGATGAACAAGAATCATGAACCCAGAATCTCTGGTTTCGATCTCCCTATCTGACAAACAAATCAAAATGCAAGACTAAAGAATCTGAACCAAAGGTAAACTAAACTTTCAATAAACTGAAAATCCAAGTGTGTGCAAGTAAGTTCATTTCCCTCCTTAAGCTACTGCAGAAACCAAGCTCAGTTAAGTTAGGCTACGTAAAGATTCTAGCTCCAAAAGCAACCTGGATAGAGTCTCGCTGCCAGTCAGACGTCCATAGCCCCTACAAGATTATCGTTGTGATCCTCTTGAACATGGCTCTACTGCTAGTCAGGCATCCATAGCCCGGGTAGAGATATTCAGATACTCCTGATGAGTTGAAATCCTTCTTTTGACTATCAATCAATATTTTCTCTTCTCCCTTTTTTTTTTTCTTTTCTTTTTTCTTTTTGATATTTCTATTCTTTTACTCTTTTCATTTCAACCTGTGAACAATGAAGTCCACACTCAGGGCTGAGAACTACAGTGGCACTGAAGCAGAAATATGATTTTTCACCCAACAAGACCTCGCAAGGACCCTATTGCAACCTTCAGATTCTTAAGATGTATGAAGGATATAAGATTTCAGAATACTTCAGATTCAAGTCAGACCAATTACCCATTTTCTTTAAATCAAACATTCAGACTGCTTGACACCAACAAAAGATCTTTGACTATTAATTCAAGACACATGACTAAATTCCATCAATAAAACACTTAGAACAATCCCAGATAATAAAAAATTATTGCACAGGAAGGACACCTCCCCAACTAGACAATAGAAAACCCAAGCCAGAGAAGCAGAACAACCAAACCGAAACCCAAAGCAAACTAAACTAGCCAAAACAGAAGCAAGGAAAAGCCATCTAAACTAAAGCAATCTATCCTAAAGAAAACAAAATAGACAAAAGCAAAAGAAAAGCAGACCAAGCTACATTTATTCAAATCAGCACTATGTACAAAAAGACTCAAAATGGCTCATGATCAGATAGGATGAACCGAGACTCATCCCCATATGATTAATCAATGTATGGACAAGCAATAAGTTGAAGGTAACAGTCCTCAGAAATGCAAACCTGTCTTTATATTCAGAAAATTAAATCTCTGCATTGTAGCATTGAAACTCCATGTCAAAATTAGGAATAAGTAGTAACTGAGGTAACTCATTAGAACCATGATTAACCCATATGCAAGTTGTCTTTCCTAAATCTCCATAGTCAAATTGCCAAGATTCAGAATTTCCAGCAAATAAAGAAACAACCTAATTTTGCATTTCTACAGACTGAGTGTTGTGGTCATCATCCTACACTTGTGAAGAGTTGATCATAGTGTCATCAGGGGGTCTCCATTGATGGTGCAATATTCCACTTGCATTTGAAACAGGCAAGATAGAATTAGAGGAATCATTACATGATGCATAGTGAAATTCATATCGAAGACTTTCAGAACTATGAACATAGAACTTTTCACTTGTTTGAGTATTTCCATGAGGGATCCACAGTGAAAACGCAGAGGCATTATCTTGTACAACAATTTCCTCAGCAGGATGCTCATCTGAAGGTATCACATATTGATCTTCCAGCACATTCTCACATGGAGAAGTTGGAGCATGCTCACCAATACTGACTGCAACATTTATGTTTTCAACATCATTCATATTTTCCTGCACATTAACATGAACCACATTAGCTACCCCATCAATAATGCATAGAATCTGTGAGTTTTCATTATGCAGTTCATCAATAAACTGAGGAAAAACAAAATTAGATAAATGAGAAGACTCCCTGAATTCATCTTCTGTTGGCACTAATTCGGATTCTTTATCACAATCATCAGAAATGTTGACCACTTCATTGAGTGCCTCCTCATGTTCTTCAAGACATTCATCAGCAACTGGTTGACATTCCTCAATCAGAGACTCATTTGATGTACCTATATGTGTATCATTTGCATGTAAGAGTAGTTGTACTTGTTCCTTCACCTCCTTTATGACTGTCTGGCACTGAAAACAGGTGAATTCTGAATGCTCTTCCTCATGTATCCTGCACCAAGCTGGTAACAACTCCTCTACGTAGACTCCAAAACCTAGGCTTGACCAATCTCTTATAATTCTGGCAACAAACTCTTTGTATCTAGTCTGTATCACATCTTCGTCTTGGAAATGAACCTCTTTTTCAGCCTCCACTATATTTTCTGGAACTTGACTAGCCTCCACAAGAGCATCCTCCTTGATCTCTGTAGGTGATTCTTCACTTAAATATTTCTCTGTTATCTCTGATGCCTCATTTTCATCTTCATGACACTCAGCTCCTTCCAAAGTCACGTCAACATCAGTTGCAATGCCATCCCTGGATTCATAACTAGTCAGCCCTTCTGCAGTGCATTCTTTGCTTAACTTTTCTCTCCCCTCTAGGTATCCTCCAACTCTAACAATGGTATTAACACAAGAGTGGCAAATGAACTCCGAATGAGCTGCATTATGAACTCTACACCATTTTGATGAAAGGAAATCCTGCAAATGCTTACCATCAACAAGCTGATCTTCAACTATTTGTGTAAATGCCTCAACTGCAACATCAATAAACCCTAGATCTGAGGAGGCTAATGGTTCATACAAGTTTTGCATGAAAAGGTTCATTTGCAAAACCCTCTCAACTTCACCTAGAAAGGCCAGACATTCGAACTCACTGTGTGTACAGGTGTTGTGGATTCTACACTGATCTGATAATGCATAATGATGTAAACCCTTACCATCCCATAGAACTAACCTTTTGTTCAGAGACTCACGAAGTAGAAAAGAATCAATCTGAAGACCATTTCCATCATGACAAACGTGATACTGCTTTTCCATCTTGACTCAGAACTTGAATTTTCAGATTTTGAGATCTGCCATATCTCAGATTTTCAACATAAAGGCTCATTCAATATTCCAGCTATGTCACCTTGTTCGACCCTCCTTCTAGCGCCAATCTATTGATGGTGTTTTCTGTACAACAACAACTCAAATAGAAAATGATATTCTATCTCTCTTGAAAGATAATCTTCAACAATAAATTGTTGAAAATCACCCCAAGTTCTCTCAGGTGTCAGGTCATGACAATGCATAAACAACTCAGATAATATGTGAAAATGCTGGTAATCACAAAGGGGTCTTACAAATGAACAATGTTGGAAGTGAATTTCATCATATGCAACAATATGGTGATGCTTTCAATCCTAAAACTAACCCAGATTCAAAATAAACAGCAAAAGAGATAAGGGTTTCAAAGAGATTCTATTCTATTCTAACTCTTAAGATTAACAATGCAAATGATAAACACTTGAAATGGACCAATCCCAACGAAACCAATCTCTACTTGACCAAGATTAATCTACAATCTTACAAAAATAGTGCAATCTTCTAAGGTTTTAAAAAATTTCAGATTATGAACATTCACCCAAGACAACCCAATTGCAGTTGAAATGAATAAATCTCCATAATTGAACCAAGTACAATGAATATAAAGGTCCAGGCTAACTTTACAAAGCAACTAACAATCAACTAGCTACAAAAAGTATGGACCAGGAATTGTTGCAAACACTTCAAACATTAAATCATGAACATCATTGAATCAGATCTAAATCTAAATCTAATAACCATGAGCAATTTTAAAAAATAGAATCATAAGAACCATGCAAGTCAACACAAAAGATATCACCAGAAAATCACAATGCCTTCAATTGTATTGAATCACCAAACTCTAGCAACATTTCCAATGTTCTGTTACATCACTTGCTCATAAATTGACTAGCTTCTATCTCTACTCTACTGCTAAATTCACTCTCTATCAAATCTTCTCCTAATCTCTCACCCCCCCTTACAAATGAGGCACAAACGCCATTTATAGAAAACCCCCAAACATGTCGGCCCAATTAAATTTTACAATAATAACGGGCCCCAAAACAGGTTGGCCAAGAAAATTTCAAAATAGGACAAGGTTTGCATTAAATGCATGAATATTATCTATGTCGGCCCACAATCTCCAGCAAGATCAGATTCACGTGCCCTCCAGAAAGTCCTCCAGCTGTAGACAGTTTTGGCATAGATTCTTAGGTAGGTCCCATTTTGAAAATTTAAATTGAACACTTCCAGATTTCCCCCTTTTGGCACGAATCCATATGCAAGTCCCCCTTTTAATATTTGTTTAGTCCTGAAAAACAGATATTATCATTAATAGCCCACATGTTCAAATTAAATTCGAATAAAATTTTGACCTTTTCTAAAAAAAACTTACATTTATATAAGGAAACTTTCCACTTTCAGAATTTTTTCCACTTTTGGAAATTTTATTTTCAAAATCTTTTCAAGGAATTTTCATTTCCAGGAACATTTTTAAAAAATTCCATTTTTGAAAAAAATAAATAAATAATTATTTTCGAAAAAATTTCCATTCTGGGAAATTTCGAAATTTGGGCCCTTCTGGGGAAATCAGACCAAGAGAAAAATCCAGAAAAAAAATCCGGGTCAGGCGGACTCCAGACCAGAATCTGGGAAAATCCAGGCCAGACAGATTTTACTAAATAAGGCAAAAATCTCAACAATAGATCATCAAAACGAACCAAGAATGCATGTAACATCGTGTAATATATCAAATTAAGCATGGGGTGTTAAGCATTTATCATCAAATTCATCAATTTAATCCAGCATTTCAATTTGCACAAAGCCTGCCAGAATTCGAAAAAATCCGGGTGGATTGGATTTCCGCGGATGGCATAAAATTTCGGACCTTTGGCACATATCCGAAAAACTAAAGAAATCCAGGAAAATCCGGGTCGGGTGGAAAATCCCAGACGCAGGCAAAAACCTGGACTTCGCTCGGATCTGGAATTTGAGCAGAATCCGAGAAAATCCGAACGGACCAGAAAATCCCGAACTAGACTAAAAACCCGGATTCTGCATAGAGCCAGACTTTGAGCAGAATATGGAAAAATCCGAACGGACTGGGAAATCCCAGATTGGGGTAAAAACCCGGATTTTCCACAGAGCTTAGTTTTTTCAAAGGGCAACCTAAGGAACTCACTTGGGCAAGCAAGATGAACATCTAAAGACCTCCAAAGGTAATTAAATCAATAAAATTAAGGGGCCAAAAGACACCAAAAGCTAGAGCAAAAAGAGGGTCCCTACTTTCAGTGGGGCGTGTGTGCAAAACTGCACAATAGGTACGACCTGGTTGCGCTTGATAACAGTTATCTCATTAACAATAGTCTGCAACATCTCCTTGAACTTGCCCATCTCTTCCTTTGAAAAGTCGAATGTGGAGGCAACATTCTGCGGCACACTCAAATACGTGTACATGGATTGAGGAGGAGTTGGTGCGCTAGTAGAAGGAATCTCCTGAACAGGAACCAATATTTTTGGAAATATGGGGATGATAGGCCAAGATGGAAACTTCCCTGCGTCTATCAAATTGTTCTCCACTTTAACAGTGACGCTATATGCGCCCGTAGTGTGGTTCCGTCGAGAGACTGGATCATCATTGAAATGTCATGATTGATGGACTTCAAGTAGAACATTAATGCCATATCGAGTGATGGATGTATATCAACTTGAATCCTCTATTAGCTTGTATGGAACTGAGTATTGAAGTCAACCATGGCTTCGTGCGGGGCTTGCTTTATGACCAAGAGCTGATAATATAGTGATGATCGGTCTCCTTCATTTGAAAATCTCTGGTAAAAAGGATCTCCAAGTTCATCCCAGGTACTGACAGAATTTGTCAGCAATGTGCAGTACCAATCTACTGCCCTGCCCTTGAAAGAGGTGACAAGCAACCTTAAAGCCACATTTTGGGCTGTAACCCCATGTACCAGACATAGATCTACAACATCTTGCAAATGTTTGGATGATGTCCTTGAGCCATCTCCAGTGAATTTAGGTATAGCCTTTAGGGTGGAAACCAAGATAATGGCCCAAACGACAGGCACTATTGGTCCAACAAGGGGGCTTCCGGCGTCCCATGCCACATAATTTTTGTTAGCAGCAAGCAACATGGCTAGCAAAAAGGGAGAAGGAAGCGAAACGTTTATTAATTGGGTCACGGGTTGTACTATCCCTAATGGTGGTACTAACAAACCAAGATTATTTGTTGTTTGAGACCTAATAACAAGTTGATGACTCATACACCCTTCTGAAAATTTGATTCATTAAGCTCAGTCCCACCGGGCATGCCAGGAAAAAGAAAAACTATTGATGTCAAAAATTGGCAAAGTAACAACCCTTTGTGGGAAACTCAGTTTATGGGGAACCTATTGCACTAAACTAAGTGACCTCCAACTTTTGAAAGAAGTTTACTTCTTCTATGAATGGGGTTTTGGAATGGGAAAAGGAAGCAGATATAAAAAAAAAGATCTAACTAAGGCAATCCGCCAAAATTTAATTAAAAGGCACGATAAACCTATCTTTTGAATATGGTCTAAGGGTCTGCTTAGCAATTTACCATGTCCTAGAATAACAGAAATTAAGGATTGCAACATGAACAATTCATTCAATGACATAAAATAATAATCACGCCCATTTGATGGAAAGAAGAGTCGAAAGACATGATCTAAACCAACAAACTTGTATTCAAATTATAGAAGTATAACAAATAAACCATTCAAACAATAATGGCACAACATAGAGTTTATCAATAGCATAAGAAACAAAGAGGCCGAACAATGGCACAGTCTGTGAGTTTCTGCAATAATCTAAACAATACAAAGGTCGAATCTCTCCAAAAATCTTGTAATTCTAAAAACTGGTGAAATAACATATAATCTTAGAACTTGTGTCCTTGAACATTGGAACCCTCGAAAACGTGGAACCCCTCCTTAGAAGCAAAGAGTAGTACTTATAGCAAGCCTTCCACCGCTTGGAAAGCAACAACCGAAAAGATTTGGAATCTGAGTAATGATGTTGACACAATGATCTCCCTCGGCCGTTGTAACATAAAAGATTTGAGACACAACATTTGGTCGCCCTCCATTCAGGTGCATCCCCTGCAAATGATGGCAGTGGTCCACCAGAGTCCCGTGCAGACAAGTGTCGCCCTTTAGGATAGGGAGTTAGAACATGTGGTAGCATATCACAGCCCCTTGCTCGCTACATCCTTTTGTTGAAGAAGTGTGCATTGGAGAGACGTGTGGCAGTGTTTCACTGCCTGCGGTCGATTTCCCTTTTCTCCGTTGAAAACCTGTATTGAGATGACACGTAGCGGACTGTTTATTATAGACGACGCTTGTGGGGCCCACCAAACCATTATGCGAATAGGAGCCACATGGCACACGGGTAGGGGCCGATGAGGAAGTGAAAGGAAGTAATCAAAAAAGTCTGTAGTGAAGACTTGTGGGAGCATTTCGGGGGCCGATAGAAGAGTAAGGAGGAAAAACCTTCGGAGAGTGATGAGCAGACACATGGCAAAGGCCGCTATGACAACCAAAGGGGGGCCGATCAAATTCATTTAAGGCATGGGCCGGTACTTAGCCAAAAATCAAAACCCGAAGGGAGCATGGTGAATTTTGAATTCACAAGGATGACAAAGGTCCAGTGGGCCTCCTCCAAAACCGCCACCGGAGCCACCTCTGGAACCACCAATGTGGCCACCGTTGGAACCACTACCGGAGCCACCACCACCAATAGGGCTTCCATCAGGTCCACCTCTACTTCTAAAGCCACCACCATGGCCTCCATTGGAACCACTTCCACCAGTACCACCCCCACTGTCGAAGCCACCACCACTACCAAAGCCCCCACCACTCAACCCGCCAAAACCTCCACTACTAGAGGTGACAAGAGGGGTGAAACTGAAACCTAAGGGTATTTTATTTGCTTTGATAGTTTCAAACCTCTCGGAGGCAAAGGGGACACTGATCGACGGGACTGTGTCTGCCATATACACAGACATGGGAGGCATCGACATTCCTAACTATCTCTCATGTTCTTCGAGAGCTACCCCTTGTATAATGTTAGCATTGTTTGGAAGGGCACATGCTTCAGTCAAAATAGATAGACTAGTCGGGAGTTTTATGCATGTTTGGTATTTTCCCACCATATACTTTATCTCGCTAATAACCCTAGCAGCTCTAGCCAACTTCAGGTCCTTTTCCAGGTGTTCTCTAAGTCACCCAGCCGTTTGGTAAGGGTAGAGATATATTTTGAAGGAATGTAAACGACTTCATGCTCATCTATTGATGATGGTGTAGGAGATGTAGGAGGGGTGGAGACATTGTCGGTCTCATCAGAGAATCCTACCTCGCCCCTTGACAACTGCTGTTGCGTAGCAAGACCAACGACAGATCTGACAAAAAGGCTTATAGAGAAACTAGAAGTGACCTTTGTCCTCTCCATCAGAAGGTGTCACACACTTCTCCTAACAACGTACCCGGAAGTCGTGGACTGGTTGTGATGCTCATAAACCTTCACAACACTCATGGGTACAATTATCACAAGGTACAAGGGAAAAATTCTTGACACCAACGAATGGGCAGACGTTGGTTCACATCAGTTTCACCAAAAATGTAAGAGAGGGGAACCAACCACATCAAGGCTCCAAGTCACAGAGAGCCAAGAGTGGAGGGCTGCCCTAACTTATCTCACTCTAAGATACCTTGGGATAAGGATCAAGAATGATGAGCATTATAACATACTTCTATCACTCTACGGATCTTGAATTTAGGTTTGGGCTAGGCGAGCTAGTTTTTGGAGTTGATACTATGTCTTAAACAACTCTCTACCCGAGGACAACAACGCAGTTCTGGGATGACGTGTGGCATTGCCGTCTCTCGAGCGCACTAGCGTCTGTACAATTAGAAAATAGTACACAACACAAACTACCTAAAAACTAACTGACAACCTAGCTAGTTGGTTTAGATGGGAAAAACAAGATGATAAAGTACGAGAAATAGAGATAAAGATGATAAAACAAATAGATGAAAGTTGGGGTGATGAAGATAATCTCACAAAAGTGCCTATTCGCCAGCTAGCTCTACTTGTAAGTTCACCTATACACAAGCAATAGGGAAAATTATTGGGGCTATATAGGGGCTTGCCTCAGTAAGACCCCCGTTTTGGTGTTTCCACCTCCATGAACAACTAGAAAGCAACAAAGTAGAAATATGTGATAAAGGAAAGAAGGGAGAATAAAAAACACTACAAATAGTATTATGCTACTTCTATCAAATCACAAAGGAGAAGAATGAAATGTTACCACCTCCACCCAAAATCTCACTAGCCAATGGAGGAGAATATGGACTTAGCAAGGTCACCATAGCCACAACTATGATGAAGGGAGGTCTTGCAAGACTCCAAGCCCATGCTTCTATGGCTTGCTTCACACTTGCAATGTGGAGTTGATGAAGCTTCAAATGTTGTTGTAATGGAGTGTTAGAATGTTGCTTGAGAGTGAATTGAATGCTTGAGAGTGTGAATTTGTTGCTTAGAGAATGAAATGAGATGAGAATGGATGTTTTTGAAGGTGGGATGGGAAGAATCTTCCATTTTCGGTGTTGGTTGGTCAAAGAGGGACGTTACAATTCGTCCCCAATCAGGAGTGTAACGCCTCTGCCAACTTCAGACACAGGAATCCGTCAAGGATGACAATGTGGACGTCTGTGCGCCGCACGTGCATTCCCGACAAATTTTCCCTCACCAACACAAAGGACAGATGCCAAGTGGATGAAAGGCAGCTAGGTGATGTGGAATTTCGCCTTTGGATTTGATTTTCTAAGGTGAGGGTGCATGAAAGGGGAATTTGCATAAGGGGTGCAAATTCGCTCCTATACAGGTTGAACTATTGGAAAATTATTTAGAATTGTCCTTGATTTTCACACAATCAATAGACTTGGCTTTTGGGGGCATGCATGATGATCCTTCTCTAGTGAATGATCCATCATGTGTTGAATCAGGCACTTCTTGTACTGCAATTGTTGCAATCCCTCTGAAATCTTTCCTACCATCTCTTATGATGAGCAAGATTGGGATGTAGACAATTTGTTATAGAATGGCTCACAAACGCAGTACCCCTTTGTCTTTGTGTCATGCTTGCATGTACTGTTATACCCATCATGTGATGCCTAGTGTTCATTTTGTTTGTTAGCTCTCTTTGAATAACTTTGATGCTCTTGTTGGCACAAGGATATAAAAGGAACAAAACTATAGTGACATTCCTCTTAATGTATCTTCATTCTTCCATTTTTTGTAAATGGAATTTTACATCTTTTGGGGATGATGCAAAGCATCAGGACATTAAGGTCTCTTCCATGTTGACCAAAAATTTCATTTGTTTTCATGTGCTCATCTTCCTTTGCACTCGTAGTTCCACCATATTTGGGGAATGTTGTCAATTCAAAATCATTATTTTGATATACATTATTTATCATACATTCGTACTGACTTCAGGTCTTTGGATCCCTTACATGTTATTGTGTGATATTACTTATTATATATGGCATCGTTATGGTGTGTTCGTCTTGGGGGAAAACCTTTGTCACGACATAAATTTTGGGAACATATCATTTGGCATATGGTTTCTAGAAATCTCGTGTTTGTTTTGGTATCTATCGCTCTTTCTACCTTAAAGACAATTTCTCTTGGTTGGTATTAGCAATCAATTTAAGGTGGGGGCATACATTCCACTGTGATCTTCACTCTCTTCACACACCACAAAGTTGGTTTTGCTATTGCAACACATCTTGATCATCTTTATAACTCTTTATCAAAGTTACCCAACAAACATGTTTTGTTTGGCCTATAGTTTTTGATATTGTTAACATGAAACTCACCTAGTAAATCTATGGATCTTTCTAGTTTGTGTTGTTTTATTTGTTACTTGTGAAGATCACCTAGCAAAAAGAAAATTTTACTAGCCTGTAATGCCTTCACTTTTTCATGAACCGCCTAGCAAACAATGGACTTTACTAGCATGTAACTTATGAATGTTGCATTTGGTATGGATCCCAATAAGAATCTATGGATCTTGTTAGTCCATGATGCCATACCTTATATTATTTTGTTTGTCGTGTGTGCTTCATGTATACTATGTGTATGCTCTATGTATGATTCGTGTATGTTTCAATTATTATGTTGTTAGCCATGGTTGTTTTTGCTTAATAGATGCATGTGCCTTCTTACCATGTGCCTTATGTGTGTGTGGCCTTTTTATCTTAACATTGATAAGATCCTAAACTTGGGGGCTACCGCAACTATCATCTTAGTGTTTTTTTATCTCTCCAATATTTTGATGAAAATACTTTGGCTTCTCTGTACTTTACCATTGATATGAACGTAAGTGCACATGCTCGCTAAAGTGGGGGCTAAATGTAGCGTCAAAAATTGTCACCACTTACAATTCCATGTTAGGTTTGGCACTTAGTTTGGCGTGCATGTCTAATTATATTTGTAATGTTCTTTTTTTATCACCTTTCATGAAAACTCAGTATCGTCCTTTATTATCAGGCCATTTGAGAGAAAATTATGCCCAAACACTAGCATGATGCACTAGTGTCCTAGCAATACACGCCGAAAATTTTGAATTCAAAATTCGACTTTATTGTGATTAAGGATGTGACCTTGCTTATGGACCTCTCCCAAATGATTACTTGGATGTGTTTGGTATCATATCTAAGAAACCTCTTCTCTCCTTCACTATTCTAGAGAGAAAGTTAGAAACAAACAAGAAAGAAAGCAAATGATTAGAGATATAGTCCAAGAAATTTATAGTCCGCAATCTACCAACTAATGTACTCCATTATTATAACAAATTTATGCTCAAGTATCATGTGATGTTTCTTATTTATTGTTATTATTGTTGTCATAGATACTAACACTTGCAAGATCTCAAGGAAGCCTCTTCCTCCTTGTGTGTGATTTGTGTGACTACATCACTCCAACAAGGGTTTCAAATCTAAATGGTAAAATATGTCATTGTGTTGATTATCCTTATCATTGTTATTTTTTGCCTCTACTTATTGTGAGCACGTGCTCTATATCATCATTATTGTTGTTGTGGAGGTGGAAACACCAACACGGGTTTTGACGAAGGCAAGCCCTTATACAACACAACCATTTTACTCTTTCCATTTGTAGGTATCTATGTCATTGTTGTGGAGAGAAGATTCAACATCCCAACTCATTTGGAGACTCCTAAAACCCTATCTTTTGTCCTTACTATTTCATCATTGATAAATTAGGGTATCTTAATTATTCAGACATATACGTACATTGAGTCTCGATTTCCTCTATTGTAGGATTGTTGATTGTTTTAGATCTATATAGGCAAGTAACCCTAATTTTTAGCATCTTCAAGACTACAACACGGCGTATTGGTGTCCATGTGGCACACTAGTGTCCTCGACAACTTTCCCTAGTTTTTAGTGTCAAGTTCCTCTATATGTTGCTTTCTCATATTTGGTTTTTGTTTTTGTTTATTCACTTTGTGGTGTCTAAATTTTTTCAAATTTAATCAATTTGGTCGTAACTAGCCTAATTCATTGCATTATCCCACCAATCCTTGCACTTAGATCTAAGGACCCAAAACCCCAACCAAACCTGCTTGGCTCTACCTTAGAACAAAAACCAAGCACAACTCCTTGGTTGAATTTTGTGTTCCAATGTTTGGGTGTGTAGCGTCAAAAATTGTCACCCTTAACAATTTCACAATAGGTTTTGCTCCCCCTAAATTATTGAGTCTAATTGGGTCCCTAATTTCCTAAATTATGCATTATATTGCCCATTTGTACCTCTTTTCGAGAAATTGCAAGTATTGAACAAATACATCCAGTTATTATTTTACCCCTGATACTTAATGTCCTAGAAAATAAGGCCATGACCCATTCACCCTAGGGCGTATGGGTCCCCCTATTCTGCCAGGACCAATTTTGGATATGTTGGTGTCGACATTTTAACATTCAAAATTCAAATTGCAAATGTCAGCTATTAGGATTTAATTTGTGAGAAACTGAATAAATGATTATAAATACCTAGTTATTGCATCATTTGAAATCTAACCAAAAAGCTAACCTAGAAAATTATTGGTGAACTTATGATCAAGAGCACTATCAAACAAATCAAGAGTAGCATTTCAAAGACCTATTGCAACAATCCAAGGTCCTAACATCATGTCAAATTCTATGTGAGTTTATGTGTGTTCATGTTATCATTGTTTTGTGAAGGTTAACATTTTTGTAGGTCTCCAAAGAATTCAAGCATTCAAGCAAGCAAGATCCAAGACCTTGAAGTGATGTGCATTACTTTAGTCCTTCAAGGAAGCCATTAAAGGATGGTGATTTACAACACTTTATGATTTCATCATTCCTTCCTATTCATTATCATTTTATCATTGGCATTGACACTGTGGAAGTGGAAACACTAACACGGGATTTGACTAAGGCAAACCCCTAAATGGCACATCTCTTCTCTTTGTGAATGTGTAGATCTCAGGTTTGAAGAGGATTCAAGGAAGCTTGAAGATAAATTGTTCATTATTGCATTTGAAGCAATACATCTTGTCAACTCACGGAAACTCATTTATAGAATTTTCCAATGGTGTTCCAACAACTCTACATCCGGGAATCAGAAGCTCAAATCTATCATCAAAGGACCTAAAAAATAGAGCAGAAGTAGCATACAAAAACCCATATGCCCTAGGATGACTTTGTCCCTCTATAGTGATCAAGACCAACTTTTTAGGATAGGTACACAGTCCTTTGCACTTCCCAGATTTGTCTTCAAGTTACTGTTTCAGTCTGTTAATTATCGGGTTATTGCATTTTACATATTAAGTCACAAAGTCTAATTAGGTTAATCATAGCAAATCAATTCCAAATCATTCCAAGACTCAATAAGATGGAGATTCAGGTCTAATTAGATCACCTTCATGGTTGAAAGCCAATCTACTCACCTTGTTGATCTCCATCTTAATCAAACATAAGAAAATAACTCACAACCACCACAAAAGCCCCAATCCTAGGTTTACACATTAGACCTAGGGTTCCCCCTATTTTTCTTTGTTTCAATTTGGTGAACTTGACCTATTAAAATTATATACCTTTTGAAATTGCACCCTAGATCTAGGTTTTGCATTGCATTGTTTTGCATTCCTCATTTAGGGTTTCACTTTTCCATCATAAAAGACAAAAATTTGAAAATTGCATATCATTTTGCATCATAAGTTACATTAAGATTCATTTCAGTCACTTAGATTAGATTCACATTCAAAATTTTCATTTGCATTATCACACATTTGTATTTGCATCACATTGGGAAATTCTAAAAAAATACTTAGTTGTAGACCTATTTGCACACAGAAGAAAAACCTTTAGACAACATAATAAACATTCAACTTTTGAATTTTCACGACCCCTATCAAGGACTTAGACACCCTTGGGAGCATCTATCCTCGTACACTTGCATTAACAAACTTTTGCACACTCCACTGTCTCTGTGATTTCAATATGTTTGTGCTTCCAGATCTCTGTTTTGGAATTCTTCATTGCATTCATTTAGCCATCTTTCATTTAGCTCAAAAAGTGATAAAAAAAAGTTTAAAAAATTGCATTTTTTGTTTTAGAATTGCATCAAAATCATCATTCTCAAATTTAGGCATCTGAAAATTAGTCAATCTTTACATTTTAGATTAGAAAATTGCATTCAAAATTGTGATTTATTGTTCACATATTGTTACACACTTGCATTGGCATATATTAAGCAAATTCTAGAAAATCATTCATTGTCAAATCTGTCTACAATCAAACCAAAAATCCTTAAGCAAAATTACACAGTCAAACTTTAATTTTTTGGAAAACCTGCGCAAGACACAGATGCCCTTGGGCGCCTTTGTCCTCCTACTATTCTAAATTTTGTTTCTGAATATTTTTTGTGGTTAATTGAAAATTTAGTGTTCATCTTGGGTACACTTAGTGTTTTGAAACTCGCATGAGCTTCATGACTTAATGTCCTATTGTCAATACATCAATGAGACGTAGTTGCAAACTTATGGCATCCCACATTGTTGTTACATCTGTTGTGAATCTCGAGTCTTCCAACTCTTTCATGCACAGTGTTGTCAATACTCAACCCATTTTGGACTCTATCCCTAATGCTACCATACCTATGACAACCTTACAATCACCCATTTTCACAAATGTTGAGACTATGGTTTCCCATGTTCCCAAAGACAAACTCAAACAATTGGACAAAGATTTAGAAAGACTTCAAGACTATGTGAGTATTGAATACCTAGGTGGCACAACAGTCCCTATAATAGATAACATAAGGAAATTGATTAATGATGATCAAAGGATTAGAGGTTTTGTGTAGCCTAGCCCATATAGTTGATTCTAATGTACCTACAATGGCTAGTTATGCTCAAGATTTTGGATACACTTAAAGTCAAGGAGGAAATCAAGTCTCCCTCCCTACAACTATAGTCTATATCCCTACATACACAAATGCAAATGTCACCTCAACGACACAACAAAGCATTGGTATAACTCCAACATTACGCCTTTCCACTAGGAATCCTTATGGTTTTAGATCTTCACATGTAACATCTCAAGTTTCATCCCCTCATAAATTTACAACATAATAGTCCACCAAACACATACACAATCCCAACATATTCACCACATTCCCAAAATAGGTCAACGAATGATTCAGTCATTAACCAACTTTTGCAAAACGTAACCTCACTCCAACAACAAATCTCAACTTTAAACCAAAACCAAAACACACAACCATTGCAATATGCTAAAAGAAGCCCATTGTCACTTGAAATCTGGAAAACACCAATGCCACAAAAGATAGAGATACCTCAATTTAACAAGTATAATGGTAAAGGAGACCCTAACAATCATATATCGACATATACGACCTTGTGTAGTGACTTCATTTTTGAAGATAAACTCCTAGCTAAGCTTTTTGCTAGGTCATTGAAAGACATGACCTTAGAATGGTATTTTTCATTTTCGAATAACTCAATTCACTCTTTTAATGAACTTGTTGATGCATTCCTCCAACATTTCCAAGTCAACATTGTACCTAAAATTACATTAACTAATTTAGTGCGATGCAAACAAGGAAAACATGAAAAAGTGATAGACTTTACAGGGCACTATCAGTTGGTTTACTCACAAATCAATCTTACTCTTCCTGATTCAGATGGTCAATGAGTGTTCATTGAAAACTTGCAACCTAAAATAAGAGATAGAAACTTATTGATGAAATATCCATCCTTTATACATTTGTGTGCAACCCTTCATGATTACCAGAATTCAGTTAGTATGCAGAAACCTCTTCATCTACTTCTACTGGGAAATTCCAATCCATACCCCAAAACAACTATCAACCATTCAAGAAGCAAAACAAAAGCTTTATCAAGCTACACACCTCAAACAACCAACCGCATTGAACCTCAAGTTGCTGCCATAAGTTCAACCCTGTACCAATTTAGACCAAGAGATAGACAATTTACCCAGTTACTTGACACCCTCCATTCAATCATGTTGCAACTTTTGAATAAAAACTTAATCCGATTACCTCTTATTAGACCTATGGGCACAACTAAACCTCTACCACCAAGTTACAATCCAAATGCCTTTTGTCAATATCATCGCACAAGTGGACATGATACAGAATGATGCATGTGTCTTAAAACATCAAGTTCAAGACCTCATTGATTCTAATCACATCCAATTGGGTGGTGTTAATGATCAAGAGAATAAGTCTATTACCCCGCCTAACCAAAACTTGCAAATTTTTACCAATCCAATGCCAAACCATTCATCCAAGTTGTGCAAGCTTGTGATGATATGAATGTTGATAAGAATGATGATGACAATAATAATGTGAAGTAGATAGCATGATTGCTTTAATAGATGTTCAATCTCATAAGGGCCTAACCACTGTGTTACCCAACATTGCTTTCACCAATAGTGACACATCCATACATGCACTTGATGATCCTCTCTATATCGTCGAATGTATCAATGACAAACTTGTACAAGGAATATTCATTAATCTTGTGTGTGTAGAGAATATGGTCACTGAAGAGTTGTTTGTACATGAGTTTTATCAAGATTCTTATGAACAATCAAAAGTATGATTGAAAACTCATGATGATTTTGCTCACCTTATGATAGGTTCAATCACTCTTCCTCTTAAAGTTGGACCAAAACATTTAGATGTATCATTCTTCAACATCCCAAAGTCGAACCAATTCAATGTGAAGCTAGGCTACCCATGGCTACACTCCATGAATATTGTCCCATCAGTTATTCACAAGTGCACAAGTGCATATAATTCCCATTTGAAAATGAGATATTCACAATGCATCATAGTGGGTTTAATCCTTTGTCCTCCAATGGGAACTTTTCATTAGATTTCTTGTGGCCTCAACCTATGGAACCTATTAAACCTCATGAGGACTTCTTTCTCAAATTATACCAAAATTTTAAGGCGAAACACATAACAAAATTATCTCTTACCAATATTCCTAAGAATGATAAGACTATGGTTGTTCCTCCTCCTCCACAAGTTATGGATGAACCCATACCCCAAGCAAAGACCCTTCCAAGTAAACAAGGTAAGTATGTCATAGTTCCTCCACCCATATCATATAAAAGACCAAGAGACAATCAAATGATTCCATTTGTGCCTCCAAAGATAAAACAAGCGTATAGACCTAAAGAGTCTGTGATTTCTCAACCCCCAATGGTTCCTTCAATTCCTCCCTTAAGGGAAGAAAAGAGACCAATGGTTGAGAAACCCACACCTACCCCATCACAAATTGAAAATTGTGCAAGAAGAAATCAAAATGCTAAAGAGCGTAGGTGTAGGCATCGTGCTATTGCTCATCAATTGGAAGAAAATCATAAAACAATACATGATAATCCAACCCCTATGCAAACAACTCAAGAAGGACTGCAACTTTCACCAAAACAAGTGAAACAAGAACATACAACAGACATTGTCATAAAGCCTCCTATTGTGATTAACTTGGATGATAAGGATGAAATTGCTAAAATTGATAAACAAGTCCATAATGAGCTTAATGTGTTGTTTTCAAAGAAAATAAATTTAGATGGGGGCAACCATGATGATCCTCCTGATGAGAGTGACCCACCACGTGTTGAACCTAGAGATGCTCCTAGTATGACACTTGTAATCCCTTTAGCTATTTGTTCGCCCTCCTTATATGATGAGCAAGATTGGGATACAAACGACCTACTTTAGGTCGACTTGCATGTGCAGTACTCCTTTATACATTTGTTTCCTGTGTTTGTGTTTTCTTGCACATGACGTGATTTCCCATGTTGTGCTACTTGATATGCCTTTGTGTTTGACAGTTTTCTTTGGATGACCCTTGTTGCTCCATTGGCACAAAGATACAAAAGAAACGAACTTGTCGTGGCATTCTTCTATTTGTATCTTCATTCTTCTATATGTCGTACAAACTGTCTTTTATTTTTGTCTTTCGTTTTCCTTTTGGGGATGATGCAAGGCATTGAGACATTTAGGTCTCTTCCATGTTGACCCAAAAGTTTGTTAACCTTCTCTCTTCATGTGTCATTCCTCCATTGTGTCCGTTGTTCCACGAGTATTTGGGGAATGATGTCAGTTTCGAGCTCTATTGCATCACTATAGCAAAGACGAGACCCTGAATTTGTGGATCCCTACTGTGTTAATTTCTATGTTGTTTGTTGCATTGTATTTGGGGGCAACCCCTTATCATGATGTAGCTTTATTTGGAAATATATCATTGGTATAGGGCTTTCCAAATAAGCTCGTCTAACATTTTATTTCATGACATTTATCTTTTTTTCCCTTCAAGCAATTGCTCACAACATGGTGTTTAGTAATTTCTTTAAGGTGGGGGCATACATTGGCATTATTTGCTTCACTTTATTCATAGGCATTGAACTTAGTGATGTGTTGACATTGACATTGGCATTTTTGTTTCACTTTGTTCATAGGCATTGAACTTAGTGTTGCGTTGGCATATCATTTTGATCATTTTATAGCACCTTATTAGAGTTATCAAGGACTATAACTCTTGGTATGGTTGACATGAGTGTACACCTAGTGAATAGTGGACTTCACTAGACCTAGTGTGTTTCTCATTTTGCTACCTTGTCTTGGGGGCTCACCTAGTGAATATCGAACTTCACTAGCCCATGTGCCTTCCTATTTGTAATTCACCTAGAAAATATCGAACTTTGCTATTGTGTGAGTCATGAACACCTTTGGTGTGGATCCTATGATAACACAACATGCTAGCCTATGCCCTCCTTTTTGCATTTCATGTTGACATTGTATGTTTGAGTTTGTTGTCTCGTTGCATTTCATACATATGTGTGTCCTTTTGTGCTTATGTTGGTTTGCCATGGGATCTTGGATCCTAGGGGCTTGATCACCTCCCTTGATCTTTTGTCATCCTATCTCATCAACATTTGGACAATCGAACCTCTCTTGACATAGATTTTCTACTTTAGTGTGAGTCTGAGCATAAGTTCATACTCTCACTAAAGTGGGGGCTAAATGTAGCATCAAAAGTTGTCACCCTTGACAATTTCACACTAAGTTCTGCTCCCCCTAAATTATTGAGCCTAATTGGGTCCCTAATTTCCTAAATCATGCATTCTATAGTCCATTTGTACCTCTTTTTGAGAAATTGCAAGCATTGAATAAATGCATCCAATTATTATTTTTCCCCCGACACTTAATGTCCTGGAAAATAAGGCCAAGACCCATTCGCCCTAAGACGTATGGGTCCTATTCTATCAGGGACCAATTTTGGATATGTCGATGTCGGTATTTTAACATTCAAAATTCAAATTGCAAATGTCGACTATTAGGATTTAATTTATGGGAATTGAATAAATGCCTATAAATACCTAGTTATTGCATCATTTGAAATCTAACAAAAGAGCTAACCTACAAAATTATTGGCAAACTTATGATCAAGAGCACTATGAAGTAAATCAAGAGCAACATTTCAAAGACCTATTGCAACAACCCAAGATCCTAACATCATGTCAAATTCTATGTGACTTTATGTTTGTTCATGTAATCATTGTTTTGTGAAGGCTAATACTTTTGTAGGTCTCCAAGAAATTCAAGCAAGCAAGATCCAAGACCTTAAAGTGATGTACATGACTTCAGTCCTTCAAGGAAGCCATTAAAGGGTGATGAGTTGCAGCACTTTGTGATTTCATCATTCCTTCTTATTCATTATCATTTTATCATTGACATTACCATTGTGGAAATAGAAACACTAACACAGGGTTTGACTAAAACAAGCCCCTAAATGGCACAACATCTCTTCTCTTTATGAATGTGCAGATCTCAAGTTTGAAAAGGATTGAAGGAAGCTTGAAGACAAGTTGTTCATTATTGCATTTGAAGCATACACTTATTTATAGAATTAATTTGACGGTGTTCCGACAACTCTACAACCGAGAATCAAAAGCTCAAATTTGTCATCAAAGGACCTAAAAACCAGAGCAGAAGTAGCATACAAAGACCCATACACCCTAGGGTGACTTTGTCCCTTTACAATGATCAAAACCAACTTTTCAAGACAAGTACATAGTTCTCTGCACTTTCCAAATTTGACTGCAAATTACTGTTTCAATTTGTTAATTGTTGGGTTACTGCATTTTACATATTAGGTCACATAATCTAATTAGGTTAATCATAGCAAATCAATTCCAAATCATTCCAAGACTCAATAAAATGGAGACTCGGGTCTGATTGGCTCACCTTCATGGTTGAAATTCAATCTACTCACCTTGTTGATCTCCATCTTAATGAAACATAAGAAAATAACTCACAACCACCACAAAAAGCCCCAATCCTAGGTTTACACATTAGACCTAGGGTTCCTCCTATTTTTCTTTGTTTTAGGGTGGAAAGATTGATTTAGATTAAGCCATTTAGTCTAGACCATTCTCTATTCACTACCAAACAGTATCACCCCCCATAGTCTCTATATCAAATTTATCAGCCTCTAAAATATAATTAAGAATTCATGATTAATATCATAACTCTTATTAACTTTTTAATTATCAATACTATTAATTTTTCCTAAGGCAACGTGGAAAAGTGCAAAGCATGGTTGGTTGCTAAGGGCTATTCTAAGGAATAAATTTTAATGAGATCTATTCTCCAATTGAAGCTAACAATAATATTTCTTTTATATGTTGCTATTGTATTTGACATTGAGGTTGACAAAATGGATATGAAGTCAATTTTCTTGCATGGAGATCTAGAGAAAAAGATCTACATGATATAACCATAACACTATGTGGTAAAAGGGTAAGAAGAAATTTGCAAGTTAAAGAATTATATTTATGATCTTGAATAGTCTCCTAAAATGTGGTATGAAAATATTGATTCATATGTTGTAAGGTTGGGATTTGTTAGATCTAGATTAGATCATTGTGTTTATTATAAGCAAGATGGTAACCAATTTGTTGTTATCACTTTGTCTATGAATTCAATATGGCATTGACTAGTAAAAGCTTAAGGATATGACAAATAATTTAAAATATCAACTTTTATTACAACTTGATATGAAGGATTTAGAGACTACAATAATAATAAAAATTGCAAACACTTCAACTTCTTTTATCATGTTTTGCATTCGTTTTAGGTGTTGCCACTTATATGTGTGTATGGCCTTATTTTAGCCATTATTCAAACTTTGTTTAGCCATTATTCAAACTCTATTCTTACAAACTCGGCCTATCATGATCTTTGCATTATACCTTATGAATTCCCTAAACAATAGACTAAAGATGATGATTAATTTTTAACACACTCTTATTATTTTCTTGTAAACTTGATGGGATATACAAACATCTTGACAAACATCAAGGTTCAAATATGCACATAAAATGTAAAATATTTTTGTATAATTCATATGCACTAGGATGAATGTGATTAGATATTATAGTTTCCTTAATTGTTTCAAAATTTGAATACAAATGTAAAATGATTATTCTTGTGTAACCAAGAAATGTTTAGTGAAATTTTTGATAAATAAGTGTCTACTTTATGATTTATAAAACAATAATTTGTCACATGTTCACATAAAAGTTGGGCGGATATAAAACACACCCTTAGAGTCCATATGGGACCAATGCCTAAATCATAAAACATAAAAAAATGCTAAGTGGCAATAGTAGTAGTAGAGGGGGAAGATGTGGGTTCTAGTCACTTTGTTTACCCCATACATAAGTAGGGTTTGGAGTATCCATGGGAGGGTACAAACCCTTTTCATCATAATATATATCTTCTTCTTCACATTCTAGTGAAATTGTAAGAGAAAGACAAGGAAATTTATTGGAATCATTCTAGTCAGAAGCCCCACTAGAAGGCCACCTAGAGGTTCCCCCATGGAAGGTGAGAGGTGGAGAACCAACAAGTAGGCCATGACCAACCCCATTGTTCATGATCTCCTTTGGTAGACGAAGGAGAATCTTTTGAATGAGAAACACAGTTGCCATAAGCAAAAAGGCTTTATCCCTATTTGTTCCCATGAGCAAGTAAGCAACCCCAAGAAGAGGAGGAAATTGGGGGAACTCTGGTCACGACAAAAGGGAAATTTTCCTAATGGCCAAGAAGCACTTGTCAGTGAGCCAATTCTAGTGAAAATTTATTAGCTTGTACTCGGATAGGACAAATAATTGTTGTTTAGTTGGAAAAGGGGATCCTAGGTCTAATGTCTAGATCACTAAAATCAATCCTTTGTTAATGATATTAGCAGCGTCGGGCTGCTTCTTCTAGATCCGATTGAGGAAATTCAAATATAGCCAATGGCTATTTGAATTGTATTTATGATATTCAATAACTTGGCCGACTTGAGACAAATGAAGATACACGTCCTTTCATTAAATAATGCTTAATTATTATTGGCCACATCCTTTTGTTAAACATCAGATTACATTTGTTATTGGCTCAATTATGAAGAGGCACGATTTATCAAGGAAGTCAAGCTCTTGTGGAGTGACATGATTTCTCTAAAAGGCTCGAGTTCTTATATGGCCGACTTATCTCTTATTGGATGCGTCTCTGTGAAAGGGCATCCTTCTCTATGTTGGCCGACTTGTAATGAGAGGTGGCATCTCCTCATATTGTATATATATTGGTTGGTCCTCTCATTGTTGATCATTGATTTTTTATTCTTGTCATTCATCCTTCATCAAGTACGAGCTCTTCAAGGCAGTTTGATATTGATATAGTCTGAGTTTTGCATCAGCGAATTTTCTTGAGTTGGCTATTGTGCATCATTCATTGATGCTTGTATTTGGCCTTCATATTGGCCTCTTGTAAAGGAGACTTTCATTGTTGATATTCAATATAAGTGATATATTGTTGTTGGGTTTTTCTCCCTCAAGAGGAAGGTTTTCCCAGGGTATCTATTGTGTTATTGTGTTATTTTTGAATTAAATTTTGTGCTTTAAATTTGTTCATAAAACTAACATGGTATCAAAGAGGGTTTGAAGAAGATCATGATCAAATTTTGTTATTGCAGCGATACTCTCTATTCTCTTTTATATCTTTGTCTATCTCTATTTTAGTCAAGATGGTGAACAGTCTTAAGATTGAGGATAGACTCAAGGGAGCATCTAACTACACATCATGGAGGTTCAGAATCATGCTCACCTTGGAAGAGAATGACTTGGCCGAGTTTGTGGAGATCAAAGTTCCCGAACCAACGGAGGAAGAAGAGAAGGTGCAATGGAGAAAGAAAGACATCAAGGCAAAGAAGATGTTAGTTGATTCCATTAAGGATCATATTGTTCTAATTGTCTCCAAGTTGAAGACGGCAAGAGACATGTTTAAAACTTTGGAGGAGATGTACGAAATCAACAACACAAGTCGGGCACTTGCACTGAAGCAGCAACTCCATCATGTTAAGATGGCAGAAGGAGAATCTGTCATCGCCTACTTCATGAAGATTTCCAAATTGAGAGATCAGCTCTCTACCATTGGTCATTTTGTTGATGACAAGGATTTGATCATGCTTGCCCTTAATGGTCTTCCTTCATCTTGGGAGTCCTACATTCAAGGAATAAGTGCAAGATCGAAACTTCCTAAGTTTGATCATTTGAGGGCGGACTGTATTCAAGAGGAGTCTAGGTTGGCTGCGAGAGGTATTGGTTGAAACTCTACAAATGAAGACATTCATGTTCTTTCCGCTCAATCCTCGAAGAAGGAAGGAAAAGGAGGAAAGAAAGGATACTTCAAAAGGAATAGAGATAAAGGAGTTGATGGTGCCCCTGCATTCAAGAAGAAGTGGGACCTTTCCAAAGTCCAATGCTTTCGTTGTGACAAGTTTGGTCACTATGCAAAGGATTGCCCAACCAGGCCTAATCAACATGCTTCATTTGCGGATGTGGATGAGATCTCTCCTCAGAAGGATTCTAGGGAATTTCTATTCTAAGTCATGGGCATGTGTTCAAGCCACGAAGATTATGTGCTGATTTGAGCACAAAAGCAGCGTATCTTACTGTGTCCAGTATTTGCATCCATCAAAATATTTAAAGAGATATGTATTCTTTGTTTGTTAAGTTATATCTTAAATTTGGATCTTGTAATTAGCAAAGAGAGATAGTGGTTTCTATTGAAATTGTGTTCACTAGCATAAGATCCTTTGAAGATTTCATTTGTTGCAAATCAATTCATGTTGGTTGTGAAGATTTCTAAGTGTGACTCTAAAATAAAAGGAGAATTGCAATTTCGATGGTGATTAGTTAGTCACATCGATATTATTCTCTAATGCATGAACTGTGATAGAGCCTTGAACTCTTGGAGAGAGTTGGTTCTACATGCTAACTGCATAATGCATTCAAGAAATCTGTAGTTGTGCAGATTGTCTTTTGTTGTGCTGAGTTTAGCACTCTCGAGAGGAGTAAAAGATGGAAGAAAGAGTTATATCAAAATTCAATAAAGATAAGTTTCTTTATCCCTTCATTATGATCTTTTGATATATTTCTCTTATAGATTGATTTATTTATTTATGTTTTATTTATTGTTCATAAACTCTTATGTGTTCATGCTATATCTTGAGATAGTAAACCTTGTATGATTCTAGCCTTGATATTTCTTTGGATAGTTATAAACTGCTAGTAATCTCTCTCTAAAATGCTTTCAGGACAGTTCTAGGAAGAAGAAGGTGATGAGAGATTGCTTAGTGATGAAAAGCTTGAGGCATCTTGTGAGGAAGTCATGCCGACCAAAGAAATGATCAAGCATGAAGTCACAACTTGCAGCCATGAGACTGAGTTGGTGGCTAGAGGGAGTTCACTTCCAGAAGTCTTCTTTACAATCTATGAAGTAGGGATCAAGAGGGAGTTTTGTGACTCACTGAGAAGAAGTGAAGGTTGCAGTGTTGCAAGACCAAGTGTTAAATCCTTGAAAGACCTCCTCAGCTACTAAGATCATAATTGCACAAGACAGTCATTTGGATTTGATATTGGTGGCTCTACAAACCTATTCAAACTAGGGTAATTAGGGATGAGGTCGATGAGGACAATCTTGAACTCTCTACAGTAGTAGAGGTGTACATGGGAAACATTTCTCTAAGGTAAGCATTGCAGGCAATCTTGAACAAAGAGGTCAGAAGGTTGATGCAAGTACTTGTAGATTCAGAGGGAGCCTACTGAACCTGAATAAGATGGTAATCTAATTGATCTTAGATCTATATGTTGATTTATTACTGGAGGTATGATGGATTGCATATCCATGTCTATGCCTATGGAAACCAAACTACATAAGTTCAAGGAGGCTGCAACTAGTTCAAACTTGGTGGATCCTACGATGTACAGGCAGTTAACTGGGTCCTTGATGTATCTAGTTAACACTAGACCAGATATTTGTTATGCTGTGAGTGCACTTAGTCAGTTCATGTGTGAACCGAGATAGATACATCTTGTTGTAGCAAAACATATCCTGAGATACTTACGTGCCATAGTTAGATATGGGTTGAGATATTCTTCAGATGTGGACTTGGAGCTGCATAGTTATACTGATTTTGATTGGGCAGGGAGTGTTACTGATCGAAATAGCACCTCTGGATGTTGCTTTAGTTTGGGGTCTGCTATGATTTCCTGGTGCAACAGGAAACAGTCATCTGTAGCATTGAGTACAGTAGAGGCAGAGTATATTGCAACTTGTATGGCAGCTCGGGAAGCAATGTGGCTTTGTAAGCTCCTTGCAAGATTGTTTGGACAATCAATGGAGCCTACTATCATCCATTGTGATAACCAGAGCTATGTGAAGCTTTCTATCAATCCCATGTTTCATGACAGAACCAAGCATGTTGAGATCAAATACCACTATATCAGAGATACGGTATTGAGGAAAGCTATACAATTGAGGTATATCAACACTGATGAGCAAACGACAGACATTCTCACCAAGCCTCTCTCTAGTATAAAGTTTGTGTACTTTCGAGATAAGCTTGGTATGGTGGAGAATCCAGCCTTAACTGAGAAAGAGTCTCAGTATCAGTGATCCTTTGTAATGAGTTCTTTGTGAGAGAAATTCGAGTTGAAATCCCTTGATAATGAGTTCTTTTCTGTGAGAAAAGTTCGAGGTGAAATCCCTTGATAATGAGTTCTTTTATGTGAGAAAAGTTCAAGATGAAATCCCTTGGTAATGAGTTCTTCTCTTAAAGAGAGGTTCGAAGTGAAATCCCTTGATTCCACCCTCTAGGAGAGCCATGGTGGTTGTCATGTGTGTGACTCCATGACAGCATCACGTGAGAGAGTCTATGATGATTTTTTTTGTACTTGTGTTTCACCCTCTAGCAGAGCCATGGTGAAAGTCATGTTGAGGTGACTACATCACACAAGTGATGAACACTTGTACTTACCATACATGGTTGTAACCATTATGGTTGATATCATGTTGAGGTGATATCTGATATCACGATGAGGTGATATTCTTCTTTTCCACTTATGGTTGTAGCCATAGTGGTAGACATCACGATGAGGTGATATGTCTTGTATAGTTGGAAGTATCATCCCTAGCTGAGAGGGAGTGTTAATGATATTAGCAGTGTCGGGCTGCTTCTTCCAGATCCGATTGAGGCAATTCAAATATAGCAAACAGCTATTTGAATTGTATTTATGATATTCAATATCTTGGCTGACTTGAGACAAATGAAGATACACGTCCTTTCATTAAATAATGCTTAATTATTATTGGCCACGTCCTTTTGTTAAACATCAGATTACATTTGTTATTGGCACAATTATGAAGAGGCATGATTTATCAGGGAAGTCGATCTCTTGTGGAGTGACGCATTTCTCTAAAAGGCTTGAGTTCTTATATGGCCGACTTATCTCTTATTGGATGCGTCTCTGTGAAAGGACGTCCTTTCTCTATGCTGGCAGACTTGTAATGAGAGGTGGCATCTCCTCATATTGTATATATATTGGTTGGTCCTCTCATTGTTGATCATTGATTTTTTATTCTTGTCATTCATCCTTCATCAAGTGCAAGTTCTTCAAGGCAGTTCGATATTGATATAGTCTGAGTTTTGCATCAGCGAATTGTCTTCTTGAGTTGGCTGTTGTGCATCATTCATTGATGCTTGTATTTGGCCTTCATATTGGCCTCTTGTAAAGGAGACTTTCATTGTTGATATTCAATATAAGTGATATATTGTTGCTGGTATTTTTCTCCCTCAAGAGGAGGGTTTTCCCAGGGTATCTGCTGTGTTATTGTGTTATTTTTGAATTAAATTCTGTGCTTTAAATCTGATCATAAAATTAACATCCTTTAGGTTCCGCTACAATCATTTTGGTTTCCAAAAACTAAGAAACAAAATAGTGGTTCATGTGAGACAATTCGAAAAATTCCACTAATTGAGGTTAATTTTAGCGCACCAAAGAGTAGTCATGTAATCATCTATACTGAACTGTTTGATTTGTTCCATTACAATCAGTAGTAATCTTACTTAGTTGAAAACAATAACAGTTATCTTTCTTCTTGTTCGCATGATGTTTACTTTTAATCAAGTTTTTCACTCACCCACTTCTCCTGACATTGCACTGAATAAAGAGAAAGCCTTAAGAATACAATAATGATTCATGATATTTTGTATTCTTTTTCTTATCAGTACTTGGAAACTAATTACTGCAATTTGAAACAACTCGTAGAGACAAAGGATGAGTTGAATTACTTGTTGATGGGTATCCTGCTATCTCTGGGTAAAACAATCCGAAACTCCCAGGTAATGCAGAAAATGATATGTTCTGAAACATGGTCCTAAAAGGAAAGATTCTGTGAGAGTGATTTAAATGAAAGATCCAAATTTATACTCTTAAAAAACAGAGCTAGATTGTATTGAAGCCGTGGTTTAGAATCCTGTTATCAAAGTTGTGAATCTCATTTCTACTGGATAATCTATGGCATTTAACTAGACATCATTTTGATGCCTGGAAAATGCACCGTCAAGCTTACCTGGACCACTGCCATGGAGTTGCCATTTGCCACCCGACCAAAGCCATTTGGGCTAAGCCCTCTATACTTCCCCAGTTAGCAAAAGTGTATTGAGAAGGAAAAGGAACAGGAGTGAAGGCAATCTTTTCATTTTGTTTTAAATTCCATCTGAACTTTTTATTAAATGGACCATTATAGGGGTGTCCAGACTACAATTCGGTGTCATGATCTAGTTTCAGTATTTGAGACCTTTGTTCTAGCCATGTTCGTGCACTTTGAAGATCTCCTTGCCCCATGATTGTTTCCAATTTGAATATTGTTTCAAAATTATAAGTTCCAATAAAATACAGTTTGGAGAGTTTTCTTTCCAAATTAACATCTACATACCTGCAATCTAAAACTACCTTTACTAACTTGTTTATGGCATGGAAATTCATGATCCAATTAACTAACCTAAAATTTCAAGAAGCTGGAAAACTAATTCACTCACATGAATTCAAGGCACAGCATCCAGTCTGGGATCAAATGCAAACCCTCTAAAGAAAGCATTCCCACTGGCATTGGAAGCACAACCATCAACCCACTGCCAACATCCTTTGCCTGCTTCCCACATCACCAATCTCCCCACCTTTCTGCCTGAAAAATAAACCCTTTCCTTACCACCAAAAATACTGAACTGCCCCCAAGGATCAAAGCATTCATAAAACTCTTTGGGCATTCTCCCAGCCTCGTTCCACTCAAGACTTTTGAGATCAAGCTCCAAAACAACAAATGCACAACAGGCAGAATTCAATGAAAGTGAGGCTTTCAGGCCCCCTGCCATGAACAAGCGACCCTCTCGCCCTCTAATCAAACAAGGCTCCTTAATAATATCAGAGATGTCTTCCCAATTGTGTCGCACAGGTTCCCAGAGCAATAAACCCTCATTTATATTACAACAAACAAGCGTCCATCTGGGATGCCAATCAGAACCCACATCGTCAAACCCATAAAGAAAACCATTGGAGGCAATCACGGCGCTTTTTGGTTTCCTACTCTGTAAACCCAAATCGATCCAGCGATTCTCTTCTGGAGAATACATGGTCTGAAGATCATCAGAAATGACCAATAACTTGTGGGATTCGAATACTGGACCATCTAGAATCAAAGTAAGGCTGAGGAACAGCAGGGCATTGGGAGAAGGCAACATTTTGTAGGCTTTGGTGAGGGGATTGCAGATACAAAGCAAATTTGTGTTGGGGGCAGAGACACAGAGCAACCCTTGCGAGGATGCCACTGGAATTGCCAGTTCGATTGGTAGGAAACTGAGGTCCAATTTTAGGGATTTGTGGAGATGGGGATCGTAGAAATGAAGACGTCCGATGTTGTCAGGTAGCGCTGTGCCATTGTTATCAGCGAGGAGTACCCACGAATTGCTGTTGTAGGCAGATGTGGAATAGTGTAGTCTGAAATGTGGGGATGAGAGAAGGCAATGCCAACGCTTACAGACAGAAACAGATCGAGTAACGTCAAGGAGAGGCAGACGGAGGAAGACTCTCTCCAATACATCCCCAGGCACTCTCTCCATCCTGCTCTCTAATCACCAACAATTTTTCTTCCCTATTTGGTCATGACATCCAAGAGAATGCCCATTGCGCCGCTCATTTTTCAGAAGGAATAATTTTGGGAGCAATTTGCAGTCAAAACAATCTCTGAAAGGGCGCTTGGTGTAATGGCAGAGCCGTGGTAGTAACGACTCTCAAATTATTTGGAAAACTAATAAAGGTCTTATTTATCCCCAAAAAAAATAGTTAACATGAGAGTTAAAAATTATTTGTATTATTATTACTAGCAGTTGCACCTTGGTGTGCAATGGGTACGTCGAAGAAGGGGTGAAGGCCAATTGGAGGAGATTTTGTTTTTTGTTTTTTGTCATATATACATGAGGTCAATTGACAGGTCATTTAGAAAATGATTTGTGCAGCCAAGGTCTCAATGGAGAAGATCTTCAAATCAACCATACATCCACTTATAGAGACCTAAACATGACTGGATCAAAACCTTTGAATAAAGAAGATAATCAAACTCCATTACTAACTGGCTCATGTTAGTTTGCAATAGGGAGAGAGGGAGATAAGGATATAAAGAGGGAGTGATAGAGAAAGCGAGGGGGTGGAGAAGTGATGGCTTCAAATCAACCATACATCCACTTATAGAGATCTAAACATGATTGAATCAAAACCTTTGAATCAGGAAGATAATCAAACTCCATTACCAACTGGCTCATGTTATATTTGCAATAGGGAGATAGAGGGAGATAAGGATATAAAGAGGGAGTGATAGAGAAAGCGAGGGGTAAGGAGATAGAGATAGAGATGGTGAGACAAACAAATAGAGAGAATTAGAGATAGAAAAATAGAGATGGAGAGATGGAGAGAGGGAGAGAGAAATAGGGGGAGATAGAGAGAGGGAGAGAGATATAGGGGGATATGGAGAGAGGGAGAGATAGAGATATATGGGAAGAGAGAGGTAGAGATAGAGAGATAGATAGGGGGATAGGGAGGGAGATATGGATAGAGATCAGATGAGCTTCCCTTTCACATGTTGCAAATCTTTGACCCCATTGCCATAAATTTGGTGGCAAAATTTCAATGACAAAAATGAACCGACAACATTATATCTATCATCTTGCATCCCTTCTAAGATAATTTGAACCGTTGATGGCCAAAGTTAAACTGCTCAGTTTAGATAGGGAATGCCTTCAATGTAAAAATCATTGAAATAAAGTTTGTTTAATAGATTCAACATACTCAATAATAGTTATATGACATTTTGCATGTAAAAGTAGCATCATGACCAAAATAGGGCACTGCATCATTTTCAAATTGATGACAACGTATTGAAAATGAGACTAAAAGGATTGAACAAAAAATTCAAACCTCTAAAATACATGCTATCATAAGTTAGGTATCTTTTATACCGCTTGCAGGATCTTTAACCCAAATTAAAAAAATACCACTCAGAAAGAAGTATGCCTACCATATTGTTTGGATAATTAAAATTTTTATGAAGGGGATATCTTAGAGCACTCATATACATTCATGCATATGAAAACATAGATTTCCCTAACTATCTCTCTTTATTCATATCATTTATTCAACCCAATGTCTTATCTATCTCTACTCTACAATGCATAATCTTTTCTGTCTCATCTCATCTATAGGTTGCTTGTCTCATATTTCAATTTCATGGCATATATGCTAGTAAGTCACATTTTGTACTATAAGACACAACTATTTGTCATGCTCATTCCTATTTGGCTCAACGGTATCTATAAGGTCCAAACCATTGAGATGACAAATCTACCAACATTCCCCTAAACTTGAAAACATAATCTTTTTTTATAGGCACCCTAATAAAGAACATGTTGAGCTTGAACACAATGTAGAATGTGGTCAACTCAAAACCATAGATTTTTTGCAAAATCATTGTTTACCTAAGGCATAGTAGATGATTTTGCATTTCAGATGGTAACTAAGAGCTTGTAGAAGGCATAGTTAGCAACTTACTTGGTTTGGAAAAACAAGCACAATATGTTGAACCTCAAACTATCAAGTGGACAGAACCCAATCAAAATTTTAATCTAAAAGAAAAAATTGAAAATACAAAAAAAAAAAAAAAACATCAAATGTTATAGGAATATTGTTAGTACCATATCTCATTTGACTTAAAATGCTTGCAATTAGAAACTTTTACTACACCGCTTGACAACAACTATAATCTAGAGAAGGTCTGCAAGGCACAACCTTGAAACTTATGGTAATGTTGGTAGGGAAACAAATAGACTATACTAATATGGGATTCTCACACTCTAAATAGAAAGCGTTTTCCCAACATTTGTGACATGTTCGAGTGATTTGTATTTTGTATTATAATTTATTTTGAAGGTCCCCTGAGGAAATTTGAATCTTTTTCCCATAAATCTCTACTACATGCATTCTAATTGTGTAAATCAGTCTACTATGTCAGTTCTATCTTTATCATTAATTGAAGATGGCTCTCAAACTTCTATGAGCCTATGACATTCCATGATCAAAAAAATGTTGCCTCATCTTAACTATTTGATGCAAGGCAAAGGGGAAGAGCTGTAATTTTGTGCCTAACACAATGCTTTTAATTACAAAACTGTAACAAACACATCTTTTCCACAACAAAAATAACTCTAACAGTAGACAGAATTTGTAGAGCTTCACAACAAAATGAATGCGAAAAACCAAAAAGCAGTGAATGAAAAAAACCAAACATTCAACGGTGCAGATGGTTTTCATCATCTTGCATCTGCTCTCAAACAATGTGCATCAAATGGACAAAGGCAGTCGACCTCTTTCAAATAGGTAATGCCTTCAATGTAATTGTTATTTATAAATTTGTTTTTTAATAAAAGAATGGTGAAAATTATATATTTTAATAGATTTATATTAATTTATTTGTTTGTTATGTAAGTTTTATTAATTACAGTATTTTAGTTTTGGTCAAATAATTTATTGTAGGAATGCTTATATTCTCTAAATGTTAGTATATTAATAAAAAGATTACATAATCATTTAAAAAATGTCATATTAATGTTAATTAAATTATTAAAATTAGAATTGTTTAATATATTATAAGAAGTCAAAACATAAATATGCAATCATAATTATTTTTTAAAAATTATTTTAATAATTTAACTTATATAATTTTTAAAAATATATTAATAAATAGTTTTAATGTAACATAAATATAATAATAAAATGATTGTTTTAATTTTTAATTTGTGTATTAATAATAATACTGTTATAAATATAAATTATATTGATATTATAAGTGTATATTTCATATTCTGCCAATAGTGGCATGGTCTGTTGGTTTAAAGGTGGCATTGTTGTTCTTGCCACCAAGGTTCAAACCCCATTGGGGTGGTATTGTTGAGTGGTTGTATTCCGGTTCATAGCTCCGGTTCAAAAGCGTTTACCCCTTGAATAAAAAAAAAGTGTATATTTCATATTCATTAAATAATATTATTTAAAAAATGATAAACATATAATAAATGATTTATAATTATATAGATTCAAAGTTTTGAAGAAGGTTCGCAGTGTGTGAAATTCCCAATGGAGGCGCAGTCACAGCGAACAGGTGACGCCACCAGGGCATGGAGTGTGGTGCGAAGAACACCCAAAAGGACAATTCCAAGATTGCGACCAAGGTTAAGGCCCGACAGGCTCAGACTCGGGCATCGTCTGAGCTTCCTCTTGCCTCTCTGTCGGCCTCTACTTCATCCCCCGCGGCCCCCCTCATTATTCATGGATGTCGTAACAGGAAAAACCCCTTTCACGAGTGCTCTGAATTTTGCAAATCGCAGGTGATCCTGGACCCTCCCATGTCACCACCTATTTTCCTGATGAGGCCACTCCTATGCCTAATCCCATGCAATTTTGTTCCCTAGGGGATTTGAATGTCTATCTGATGGATTCCCTTGTCGATTTCCATATTTTGGATGTCTGTTTGGATGCACTTGCGGATGATATTGGGAACAGATCCCTTATTGTTCATTGTTTGAGCAGGAGACCCCCGATGGATCAATTTGTTGAGTGGATGAAAGTCTCCTGGAATAGCATCTCCCTACCAGAGATCGAAACACTTGATTTCAGATTTTTCTGCTCCACTTCATCTTTGTGAAGGATCGCTCATTTGTCAAGCAAAAGGGCCCATGGTGTTTTGGCCAATCCAACCTCTTTTTCCTTGGATTGGTCTCCTTTTTTTATCCTGTTTCAGCCAAGTTCACAATGGTTCCCATTTGGATCAGATTGTATAATCTTCTGTTGATTATGCGGGTGCATGAGTTAATTAAAGACATGGTTGAATAGTTTGGCTCCTTTGTGAAACTAGATCCGGAAGCCCCCCACGACAAATTCACCAGAGTTTGTGTCATCATTGATATTTCTAAACCTGTGCATCACTCAGTTTTGATCCACTCAACCCACGACACCTAGACCCAATTCCTCAACTACGAAGTTCTACCCTTCAGATGCTTCTGATGCAACATGTTGGGGCATAAAATAGTTGGATGTTCTTCTCCCAAGTTCGCAACTACTCAGAATTTCAGTCTCAAAAAATGGGTCAAAAAGTCAAGCACTCCCGATGCGGAGTTCATTTGGTGCAATCATAGGAAGTTTATAGCTGCCCAAGAGGATCTCGTGCCTCCCCCTGTGGCTTCGACTGTGGCCTCTGCAGTGTTGGAGCAGCACTCCTCTTTTTCCATCGGTGCCCCATGCAAGGCTCTTGCCTCTCATCCATGTGGGGACCCTTGTGGGGGCCCCCACCCTCCTCCTGAGGGTGATGGCACTGGCTCAGATTCTGATGGTTCTTTTCCATTTATGGACGATTTGGACGTGGACTACTCTGATTTCTTGGATCTTGATGATTTGGTTGTTCCTGCTAAATTTTGGTCCCTTTCCCAAACTGTGAGCATCATATCCAAACCCAACATCCCTAAAAGGAAAAAGGGGCACAAATCTAAGGCTGAGAAGCTCCACATCGAAGGAAGAGATGTTGTGGATGATGGAACACAGTGGAAAATGGATGCCCTCCTCACCTAGAGTATGAGGAAGGGGAAGAGCAAGAAAACCTCCTGATAAAACCTCTTTGGGGTGTTGGTTAGGCTGGTGCTTTGATTGGAGGCTACTTGGTTTTCAGTTTTCTTTTCTATCTTGGTTTTCAGTGTTCTTTTATATTGTGGTTGTGTGTCAGCTTCTGGATACTGAGAATGCTTTATGTTTTCTTGTTTCTCTGTCTCCTTTTGGTGCTCCCCATTCGTGGGTCTCAAGCGTTATTTCTTATTTTGATCATTATATTGGGTGTTGCCCCACAACAACTATTTTTCTATCAAAAAATAATAATTATAATTTTTTTATATTTTTAATTTTTATATTAATAAAAATATAAATATTTGTTAAAGATATATTTTTATAAAGAAAAAATATATTATTAATATATTACTAAAAAATGCAAATTTTCTATGTTTTATAAATTTTTAATAATTTTCTTGAAGAGAATTAAGCTACTCTGCTTGCTATCAAAAATTCGTCGTCTCGCATTCCTGTGATGGCTGAGGCTAGGGTTTTGCAGAAAAATGGGTGTAATGTGGGAAAAGTAACACGGTTCCTTAAAGAAATAATAGGGATAACTCACTGCATCATGTTCAACCTGCTTGGGGGTCTTTTGGGGCGGGTGTTGAGGTAGTCAGCGCTAGGAATAGTGGGGCTTTTGGGGCTGCCCAGACGGTGGGAGGTGCCTATAGCAATGTCTTTCATAAGGTCGCCCAGTATGGAGATAATTTGTGTGGAAACCCTAACAAATTTCTACACTCTAATGTGGTGGGAGCAAGACAAGGCTCTCGCCCATTGCCTTGGGTGTCAGTTGTGGCTAGATTGAAAGCTCAGGAGTATGGAAACACCAACAGTAATCATATGATTCAGCCCCTCCAATGCCTGCCGACTAAAAACCTCGAGTCTATGGCCTTTGGGGAGGATGTCTCAAGTAGGAGGTGGATAAAAATGTGGCATTTTTCATCAAGCATGGTTTAATTGGAATATTTAGAGGTTTTTGACCAAGCTTGGCAGATCTTCATCATTGGATCATATATACATAGTGGCATGTCCTAAAGAGTGATCTTCATATTTATCTGTGTGCATGTGGTTTCTTTATAGTTGTTTTTTATAGCTCTCAGGATTGCCGCACTGTATTGCGCATTATCAATGGAATTTTAATCAACATTTACTTATGCTAAAACCCTTCCATCCATCATTCGACCCTACGACTGAAGCTTACTCAGTGACTCCAATCTGGGTAAGGCTTCCTAACCTTCCTCTGTAGTTTTGGCTTGAGTCTTGTTTTGAAGCAATAGGAAATTCACTGGGAAAATTTCTTGGGGTTGATGCGGGCTCTTCAGATTATTTGCACACCACCTTTGCTCGCATTTTGGTGGAAGTGGACATTTCCAAGGAATTCAATGTGGAGATTCTCCTTTCTACCAAGGATGGTTGTTGGAAACAGATTGTGGACTATGAGGGTATCCCTTTCCATTGTCACAGATGCTTATGCACGAGTCATTTGGCAGCTCAATGCTCCAAATAGAGAAATGAAAACAAAGCCACATGGTGGAAGGATGTCTCCCCTCATCACTATTTTGTGGAGAAGGAAGAATCTAGCTTGATGTAGAAGAATGGCACTAAAAAATCCAAGGGGGATGGGTCACTCCCCTTTGCACCATGTAAGGCAAAGTCTTCCGCTGGTCCTTTTCATGTTTGGGATGGCAATGTTAATATTGTTTTGTCCCCTTTTCTGGTGGTTGATGTGTAGGTTGAGTGCCTAGATACTTTGGCATTGGTGGACGAGGACAAACATTTTGTGGAGCCTGGAGTTCCTTCAGTGTGCTCTACCTCTACCTCTCCCAAGGGTTCAGTGGTAACAGAAGGGATGAATTATGTAGGGGGATCAAAAGAAGTTTGGATAGTGGTACAAAATAAAAAGAAAAAAATGAAGAGCATTGAGACAAGTTTTAACATGCGGCTTCATTCCCAATCTAAATTTGGATCAATTTCCTAACATTGATGCTTGTGGTGAATTGAACCCCCTTATGGGGTCTTTGATGGGGGGTGTAATTTTTTGGGTTTTTATTCATAATTACTCATATGGGGTTTAGGTTCAATCTTTGGCCCAAATTTTGGTTATGTTGATCTTGGGTGTGCGTTCTTGCTACATTTGTGTAATGTTTATATTCTCAATTAATATTGGGTGCAACCCCTTAGCTACTTTTGCATCGATCAAAACAAAAATATATTATTAAAAAATCAGAATACAAATTAAAAATTAAAAATATTAAAAAATTTACATAATCATTATAAGATATGACACATTAGACAAAGGACTGCTAGGGTTTTGTGTTTTCTGCAGTCACCTTTTTGCGTCATACTGTGCAGGAAAACCCTTGTTTCTTGTGTACGGCTGCATTTACTACAGTTTTTTGTTTTAATATGCCTTCAATCGGCTCTAACCCAACAGTTCTTGTTGGTGTTAGCAGTTCAACGACGATAATCAATGGCTCCTCCTTCGAACAATCGTCCCCAAAAAATTGTTCTAAAAGTCTTCCACGAGGTAAGTGCTCTAATTCACCAACTGATGTGGTTTTTCCTTTACTAGATTTTGATACTACCTGCCAATGGCTTGAGCAATACACCCTTGTTGGGTATTTTGTTGGGAGAACTCCCCCTGAAAGTGTGCTTAAAGATTGGGTTAACAAGGCTTGCGTCCCTCATGGGGTCCACCTTGATATGGTCCAAAACTTAACCAAGGGTTTCTTTTTGTTCCACTTTGCGGAGGTCAATCATGTGCAGGCCATCTTAGGCCATGGGCCTTGGTATGTCCGATCTTCTTTGTTATTTTTTCAAGCATGGACTCGTGACTTTGTTGTCTCGGATGACACCAAGTTGCGAGTCCCGGTCTAGATTGAATTCCCTGGTCTACCCCTACCTTGTGTGTCATTTTTTAATAGTATAACCTCCTCATTGGGGAGGGTTATTTTCATTGAGCCAGATAGGTTCTTTCAGGCCCGCCTCCAAAAGAGGTTTTGTGTGGAAGTGGACCTTTCCAAAGATTTAAAAGACTCCATTGATATCCAAATTGAAGCTCTTTGCCACACCCAGAAGGTCACATATTTTAATTTTCCCAACATGTGCTATAGGTGTCAGTCAACGGACCACAAGATAAAGGACTACCCTTTAGTAGTGCCTCGTACACCTTCTCCGCCATGAGATGTTGAAAAACCTCGTTCGGTGGTTGCATCTGCTGCTAAACCTGATGCAAAATGGACTACGGTTACGAACCAAAATAATAAGTCAACTGGTTCTGGGTCAGGTCCTATGACCTCTAAGCCAGTGAAAGATGTTTCAAACCCTTCTGTGAAGGGGAAAGAAGCTCCGGTTGGAGCTGATTATGTTTCACAACAGCCTAGGCCAAAGGCTACGCCTCACCCGGCTGCTATCATGTTAACACAGCCGAATGTGTCTTCTCTTGTGATAGGAACTCACAGGTGCTCTCACAACCCTTCCCCTCCTAGGGAAGAAGGGGAATATGTTCATGAAAAATAGAGGATTCCCTCCCCGTCCATTCAGATTGGATCAGTTCCGAAAAAAATTTTACAGAGTCGTTTCTCTTCTATGAATGAAGAGGAATCGGGTTTTGAAAACATGGAGGAGTTTCACTCATGAAGTTCCTTTCATGGAATGTTCGAGGTCTAACAAACCTCTTTTTTCAGGGATACCTTGTGCAAGTACTCTGGTGTTGAAGTTTTTTGTCTCTAAAAAGTTAAAATTTATGGTTTTTTGCTTGCTACAGCTAGCCGTTCTATTTGGCCAGCTAGTAAAATGTTTTGTACTACCCATGATGTTGGGCATGGCGGAGCTGTCACCCTTTTGGCCCCACGGTGGCACTCCTCTGTGGTCAACCACGGGTCTAATCCCACTCATCGGCTCATCTGGATCCTTCTCGACATTGATAATCATTCCTTTGGGATTGTTAATGTATATGCTTCTAATCATGCTATGGAATGCTCTTTGCTCTGGCATTGGATTGTTGATTCTTTACTAGTTGCTACCTGGTTACTCTGTGGGGACTTCAATATGGTAGAAATGGCATCTGACAAAGATGTTACTTTTCCATTCAGATGGACAGCTGGGGAAAGGGAGGCGTGGTTTTACATGTGCAATAAATTGGGGCTTTTTTATCCCAATATTGGTCGTCGCCATTCTCATTCTCTTTGGCACACTTGGTGCAATTACCGAGCTGGTTTTGATAGAATTTTTAAGCACCTTGATCGTGCCATGATCTCGGCGCAATCTGTTTTCTCATTTGATAGCTCCTCTCTCCCGGTTAAGCCGTTAGTGGATGTGATTTTGTTAGACCACTTCCCCATTTATGTTTGCATTGAATGGGAGATTCGACAACCTAGTACGTGTAAAACTCAATTTTTTTTAAACACGTCTTTACTCTACCACAAGCCTACCTTGGCCCACATTCAAAAAGTTTGGAATTTGGAGTGTAAGCCAGCTCATCATACAGGTAGGATTTCTTGGTGGAATGAAGCTATCATCCACACGGCTAGATTTTTGTGCATTTATGGGCACCAATTGGCTATTTTTCGTCAGCGGTCTTATGAGGCTACCACTGTTGACCTTCATGCTGCCTCCAAGGCTTTGGAAGCCAACCCTTTTTCTCCTTCATTACAAGTCAGGGTGGTGGAGCTACGACACAAGAAACAAATTGTTGATAGCTATGTTGCTAGAGGAGCGCAAATCAAAGCCCGATTACATTGGCTAAAAGTTGGTGATCGTGCTTCCAAAGATTTTTTCTTGGCTCTGCGTGCCAAGAACTCATCCTCGAGCATTAAAAAAATAAAAGATGGTGCTCAGGTGCTCTCTGAGCTGCCTAACATTCTCCAGGCCTTTTTGTGTCATTATGAGCAAGTATTCACTGCACAAGAAGTCACGCATGTGTGACAGCAAGCCCTGCAGGATTGCCTTGCTGTTATGCCAAACAAGCTTTCTTCAGCTCAGAAATTTTTTTGTGATCAAATTTTATCAGTTGATGACCTCAAAGAGGCTATCTACTCCATGGCTGATGACAAAGCCCCAGGAATTGATGGATTCCCTTGTGAATTCTACAAAGCCATATGGGGCGATATTGGACATGATCTACATCAAGTTTACTTAGAAGCTTTTCATTCTAATTCTCTAGGTAACTTAATTAATAAAGGTAACATAAAATTCATACCTAACCCAGGTGACCCAGAAGACATTTGCAGCTAGAGACCTATCACGCTTCTTAATGTCTCCTATAAGATTTTTGCTAAGTATTTGGCTCTTAAAATCCACCATCTTCTACCTCAGATTGTCCGCTCGAAACAAACTGGGTTTATCAAATCCAGATTTATTTTGGATAATATCATCGCTATTTGGGAAGGCATGGAATGGGCCAGACACTCAAACCAGAAAGTCGTGTTCATTAAGATTGACTTTGCCAAGTCCTATTATCACATTGAATGGCCGTTTATTCTTGTTAAGCTGCAAGCCTTGGGTTTTGGGCCCAATTTCATTCAATCTGTTTGAATGCTCTTTTTAGATGCCTCGGCTTGTATCACCATCAATGGTCATCAATCCTCTGCCTTTGGCCTCTTTCATTCCATTAGGAAAGGGTGTCTGCTAGCTCCCTCTTTATATGTGCTTGTTGCCGAGGGTTTTGGTTACCTTTTGGCCAATGCAGTTTCCCAGGGGCGAGTCAAGGGCATTTATCTGCCCAATTCTCAGGCTCAGCTTGTTAATGGCCATTTTGTTGATGACTCATTCCTCACCCTTCTGGAGGACGAAGATTCCATTGCGGCGGCTCTTGAGTGTCTTAATACTTTATGTCTTGCTTCTGGCTCTGCCATCCAGTGGCATAAAACTTTGTGTTACCGACAATCTATCTTGCCCTCTCCGCTATGGCTACAACAGTATGGTTGGAAGTGGATTGGGCCTGGTGAATTTTTTCAGTTTTTGGGCATTCCCTTTGCTTTTCAGGCGTCTTCGGCTGAGCTTTGGCAAGCCGTGCTCTCAAGAGTTGAGCAGAAGCTTGCTTATTGGGTTACCAAGCACCTCTCTTTAGCAGGGAAATTCCAGGTGTGTTCCAAAATCATGGCGGCCACCCATGTTTATTATTCTTCTTGTTGGGCCCCCTCCAAAGTGGCCTAGGGTAAGCTTGAGAAGCTGCTTTGTGACTTTCTCTAGGCCTCCTCTACAACTCACAGAGGGTTTCATCGTGTGGCTTGGGAGTTTTGTTGCCTTCCCAGAGACTCAGGAGGTCTCGAGTTGTTATCTACTCAATGACAAGGGACTGCTCTATGTGTTAAATAGATTATTCGTCCCCTTACTAAGGACAAGGCCTGGAAAATTCTTCTCATGCATAGTATTCAATCTGGCTTCCCTATTCATAGACCTACCTGGAAGGGGATTGGCTTTCAAACCCTTTTGGTCATGAATAAACTAATCCAGATTGTTGGGACTTTTGTGGCCAAAAGTATCTAGCAGGCCTGGGAAGTTGTCAAACCTTGGCTCCGTTGGGCTGGCTCTAGTTTTCAAGATGGGCTCTCTCTCAACCAACACAATATTTAGTGGTCGCCTCTTTTCGCCTCTTTTTTCTAGCAATGGTTAGCCATTGGCTAAGTCGCCTGGGCTTAAGGCGCTCAAATTTCACAAAAAGGGTATCTAAACCCTGCAACAAATTTTTTCCAAACCCACCATGTGTATCATGTCGTGGGATGTTTTTTGTGCCCAGTACAGGTTTCATAGCTAGGACCATGCTACTTATGATGGTCTGGTGAATGCCATTCCTGCTGAAATGCTTCATAAGGTTGGAATTTGTGGAACCAAACCTTGGTGGAAAGACTGGAAGTGGTATCTAGACACCCCTTTCAGGAACTACAAGCCTCAGCTTGGTTATAGGTGGCTCTCACCACATTTTCCTATGATTCAAAGTTTGAACCAGAGGTGGCTTCTTCAATCCCCCGCTCATGTTTAGTGTAAAAGATTTGCTACCACTTGGTCTACAAGTGTTGAGCCAAAGCTTGCCCACTTTGTCTAGTGTATTATTTTCCAGGGCTTGTCTGTGGGCTCTTGGCTGGTCCACTTGGGAGTCTAGGACCCTCGTTTCCCTTTTTGTGGGAAAGTTGAGAATTTTAAGCATCTTTTCTAGTTTTGTCCTAGAGCTTAGCAGCTTTGGACTTGGATTCATGACTTTTTTCGACCCTTTTGTCTAGAATCTTTCTCCTGGCATATGGTGTTGCTTGGAGATTCTCTCATAATTCCTACAAAATTCACCTAGCTTTGGCACATTTTCAGGGTGGAAATTCTCTTCAATATTTGGAAGGACATAAATGCTTGCATTTTTTCACATACTCAAATGGATATTCATGTTTCTTTATATGCTAAAGCTACGATTTTCTCTAATGTGCTTTTACAGATTCAAGTGCAAGCTAACAAAGTTGCACTTGAGGTTGCTCACCTCCAAGTTCTCCTGGACCACTGGGGTAATTCCCCTTGTAATATTGCTCAGGTCCCCACTTCGCCCACCTCTTCCTGCGGCCAGTCACCCTCCAGGGGCCGGCAGCGGAGTGGCTCTGCGCATCCCCGTTCACAACCCCTGCCTCAGCGGGATTCTCACACTCCTCAGCATAATCGTTCTCCGCCGCAGGCTAGCCAGGGGTGGCGGTGGTGGTTCCAGGTGGCCCTCTGATGATCCTCCTGCTTCTGGCTCTAGTTGGTCATTCATTGGTAAAGCGCTCCTGCATCTAGCACTTGCAATCTCGCCCCGGCGCAAGGAAGAAGATAAAGAGAAAAAGATGTTGATGATGGTTGGGGTCCTCCTGACATCACTCCAGACCCCGCTGATGTATGGGGGGAAAATTTGGACGACAAAGACCGTCCTGGCTCTACTGGAACTGCTCTGGTCGCTTAATGGCCTTTTATCTTTGTAATTTTGGACTTCTGGGCTTAGCCCACTGATCTTTTAATTTTTTGGGCATTGCCCATGTGACGCTTGGGGTGTTCCTTTCTACAACCCACCCTTTTTTTGTGAATATGTATCTTTATATTTGAATTAATATAGATAGTTGCCTATTCATCAAAAAGATATGACACATTAATATTAATTATTAAAAAAATATAAATCTTAAAAATTATACATTTTAGATTTAAAATTTGATATTATATAAATCTTAGTAATTGTATATTTTAGATTATTAAAATAATATTATATGAATATATTATTAGACATTTATTCTTAAAATAAATCTATCAATTATATTTGAATATAGATAAATAATAATAAAAATTAAAAGAATACAACACTTATAAGATATAATTTAGATATTTTCTAAATGTTAATATTAATACAAATTTGACATAATCATTATACCACACTTTAATATTAATTATTAATAATTTTAGTTCAATGGAACAAAACAATTACATGCCTAGCTTAATGGAACAAAAAAACATGTTATAAGTTGGTTCATAATGACAATATATAAGATAATACATATGGAAGCAAGTAAAATCCCTAAAAAAAGGCATAATAATATTCACCTTCATTTTTCCTAAAAAATTGCCCATAACACAAAACTTTTTAACCAGTCATGTTCACAAGAAATAATTTGTAAAATTTATGAAGTTAAATATTTTGGGAGATTGAATTTTATTTGAAGAGTATATTTTTTTTTATTGGTTCAAAAAAAACTTATAAATAGCTAATTAAATAAGAAAAAACAAAACTCATTGCAATAGTTGAGAGACAACTATTGATAATGATTTTGGTAAATGACTTGATTTTAAATTTTGTTTCTATTTATAATTATTCCTGAGGTTTTAAAGAGGTTGGAAAATATTGAAGGCAAACAAAGAAAGATAAAATCAATACAAAGCACAATACCTTCACCTAGAATCTATGTTTCTTTCCTTGATGAGCAGAAATGGAGTGCACCCTTATTCTATTTGATTTGCTCCTTGATGTTGATATGTGGATTGTTCAATGTTCTAGCATAACCTTCATGATGATAAATTTTATCCAATAGAGATTTTGATAGCATGTAGGTATGATAATAGATTTCAATATGAAAATGAAAGATAAGAGCCTCTAGATATAGAGTCTTGAAGAGGCAAAATCAATGGCTAGAAATGATTGATTATGGATGATCAAGATTGATGGAGGATTAGGGTTTAGATCAAGGATGCAATCATGTGACAAGTGTTACATGATGGATGGGATCTAGGTTTAGGATAGGGATAAGGAAAACAATCCTTATGTCAATGTTTAGGATTAAGAGGTTAAATGAGATGGGTGGATAAGATGTAAAGATAGTTTGACTTTTGAATAAGTGTCTAGGTTCAATGAATCTAGACAAGGAATTAGTTAGACATGTGAAGGGAACATTTGTCACACGAGGATAAATTTAGATTATTATCCATGTGAACAAAATGAAGGGTTGGGATTAGATGGACAAGGCTATAGAATAAAGGGGAATTAATTAAATTAATTAATTAATGGGATCATATGAAGGGATAATAATTAAATAAATGTTAACTATTTATTTAATTAAAGGATTAGGATAAGGATGGGAATAATTAAATAAGTAATAATTAATTAATGATTTAGGATAGGCTAAAATTAGGTGTAGTTGGGTAAGGTCGGATTTTAGGTGTCTACATTTTTCCTATCTTTTATATGATGTTGTAAAGTGGTGTTGTATCAAAGAAGTTTAAAACATAGTGGATGAGAGAGGATAAGGATCAAAGATGAGAGAAGATAATGATCAATTATGATTCCCAATCAATGGGAGGATGAAAAAGGAAAGATTAGAATGAAGAAGGAAAGATTAATGATTAGTTGATGGGATGCCCCCTTGAGAGGATATGCGGGTTAGGAGAACACGGGTGCGTTCTTGAAATGGAAGGAAATGATGAGGGATTATGATCAAGAAGAAGATTAATTGGAAGATAAAAGGGGATAAAGAAGGTGAAATGAAGGGGAATTTGATGTAAAAGGATGAAAATAAAGGAGAATTTGATGATGATTAATAGGTTATTTTAATATGTATTGAGCAATCCTAAGATTTGATATAGCAAAGGAAAATGCATACCATGTGAGGAACCAAGGTGGCAAGGTAAAATTTGCATCGACTTGACACTCAAGCAATGAAAATCATGACATACAAGATAAAATGATGCCCCATTATACACTAATTGTGACACTCTAAGATATAGATAGATCAAGGCAGTCATAAGTAGATGTAGTCATGGGTTAAAAAGATAATGATCAAAAGATAAATCAACACAAAAGCCTCACTGAAATCATGTCATGCAACCAATATATCTCTTTCCAAAGATCAGATGATGATGATGATTGGTTTGCTTATATTAGGCTTGGATAATCACCTAAGTGAGGCTTTGATTTGCTTACTCAAGCTTGAATGATCACTTAAGCAAGGATTTGATAAATATGATGATGATTGATTGGAAAAAGTATAGGATCATTGATTAGTGTTTGACAACAAGACTTATGATTTTGATTAAAGGCATGAATATCTTGGATGCAATGATTGGATTGATTAAGTGTCAAAATTTGAGGAGCTCAAGATTTTGATTCTTTTGATTTTTGATGATTTAAAGTTGGGATGAAAGGATGGTGATTTTTTTATTATGTTTGAGATGAGATGAATATGATAGGATATTGCGTTGGGTTGATGTTTGATTTATTATAGATGAGGATTGTACTCCAAATACATGAGAATTGAATACCAAAGTGAAAGGAAACTAAGGATATACAAGATCAAATATTTTTCATAATGTAGATGTCACTTTCGCATCTAACACATGTGAAAGCATGGTGGGGGGTGGGTGATAATATGATGTAGGAGCATCTGGAAGCATTCAAAACAATTGAGACAATTGACAATAAGTGCAGAGTACCGGAGAGAGCGACCTTGGAGAATACCACATTTTACTGCATGTGCATGTCAAAGGTTGTGGAGCTGGAATTAGTTACTAGAAACCATGAGCTATGACATATCAAAAATTCAAATCATTTGGGTTTGTTCCTGAAGAGATATCATTATTGGAAAGCTACTTAAAGCCGACAGCATTTGGTGAAGTCTAATTGGTTTGTGAAGCCTAAAGGAACATTATTCAATGAATTATAAGACTTGGCCAACCATCATGGAGATCCATGCAAAGTTCTATGCATTTGTAGAGAAATACCTTATGTTTGGGGCCGACCTATCTGTATGTACACATTACCTAACTAGCCGTTGTAATCAGGTCAACTTGTTAATGGTTAGAAGACTTGCAAAGGATATAAATGAAGGAGGAGGATTTGTTACAAGGCACCAGGAAGATAGGATCGAAAACATGAAGTTAGGATGCAAAATGAAGAAGTGTTTTGATCCAAAAAAGTAGCAAAATAGAGAAGGCAGAGTAGAGAGCATAAGAAGTTGTAGAGCTAAAAGTTGATGTATAAGTCTTTTGTAATCCCTAGGTTGTGACCTAGAATCTGTAAAGCCCTTGAGGCATGTGTAATTTGATTTGAAGTTATAATATATGAGGAATGCACTTTGAAGGAGCTGGGTTTTTCCCTGTTAGGGTTTTCCTAGGATATATCTTGTGTCATGTGTTCATAAATATCTTTTATCCTTTTGTTGATTAGTTGTTATCTTTCATTGCATATCTATTATGATCATGGAGTTTGTGGGTTAGGCCGCAAGGCTGGACTCCTTCATTGGACCCTCCTACCTTAACTGCATAAAATGGTATCAGAGTTGGTTGTGAATCTATTGGGATGGTTGTGGATTTGTAAAGAAGGAAGATAGTGTTGAAAGAAGTGTGAAACCCTAGGAGTAACAAGTGTCATCGTAGAAGAAGATCAAGGCAAGGAATATTTGGGTAAGCTTTTCAAATTAAGTTTTTTATCTGATTCCTTTCAATGGGGAAGATTGGGAAAAGAATGAAGAAGGAAAATGAAAACCTAATATGCAAAAGGGATACTTTGGAGGAAGAATTGTGTGAAATCAAGAAGTGTAATTCAGAATTGATGGAAAGGATAAGAGAACTAGGAGAAGATAAATACGATGCTCTTGAAGAAGAATGAAAAATGTAAAAGGAAGGAATGAAGAACTAGAAGCAAAGCTAAAGTTGTTTGAAGATGTTGAAAAGAAATTTGTAGAGTTGGAAGAAGTATTCAAGTTGTTTGTAAAGGTGGAAAAGAGGAACAAAGATTTGGAGGAATGTTTGTGTAAGAGAGGGGGACCAACCACGTTCAAGGCCCTAGGTCACAGAGGGCCAAGAGAGGAAGGCTTCCCTAACTTACCTCAGCTTAACAAGATGTTGGGGAATGCGGGATCAAAATGATGAGGACTATAAAGTCCTTCAATCACCCTACAAACCCAAAATGCAAGACGGGGCTAGGCAAGCTAGTTTTTGGGTTCAACGCTATGCCTCAAAAAGCTCTCTACCCGAGGATGGAAGTGCGGTCCTACTACTAATAACGTGATTAAATAAAAAAAGAACTTTCTAATGTGAAATTAAAAATGCAATAGTTAGGGTAGCAAGGATGATCTCACAAAGAAACTTGTTCGCCAATTAGCTCCTAGAAAGCACATTCACCTACACAAAAAGAGGAGGAAAAATGTTGGGTGGCTATATAGGGGCCTACCTCAGTCAAACCCCCGTTTAGGTGTTTCCACCTCCATGGGAAACCAAGAAAGCGAGATAAAGGAAATAACATAATAAAGAACACTAAAGCACTACAAAATAGTAAATGCACTTACTCTACCAAGTAATAGAGGAGAGGAAAGGGAAGCTTACCACCTCCACCAAAATCACTCAAGGTTGATGGGGAGAGAATGAGAGTACTCAAGCCTCTACTGCAATGGTGTGGTCCCAAAATTTCTCTACTAAAGTGATGGAGTGAAGTTGTTGTTGCAATGGAGTGCAAGAGTGCTACTAGAATGCTTGAGAATTCTAGAATTGAGTGCAAGAGTATGAAGAATATTGCTTGAGGGTATGCAAAATAAGTTGTGAAGCATGTAGGAGGAGGGAATTTGAAGAGGAGATGAAGAAAACAACCATATTCAGGTCGATCGACTGAAGAGGGCATTACAACTTGATCGCTAATGATAAGTGTAACACCTCTGCAGGTTCAGTCGTAGGAATCTACCAGGGACGTAAGCGTGCTACACAGATGTCTACGCATAGCACGGGCGTCCCTAACAAAAATTCCCTCACAGATGCTCAAAAAAAGTGCCAAGTGAAATGAAAGCAGCAGGCTTAGGTGTAATTAAGCTTTCGAACTTGGTTTTCTAAAGTGGAAAAAGGAAAAAGGGGAATTTGCATAAGGGTTGCAAATTCACTCATACATTTTCCCCCCACTTTAGTGAGCATGAGTACTAATGAGTGCTTTGGTAAAGTAGATCAAGGAAGGAGTAAGGTTAGAAATGTATACCTGAACTGTCAAGGAAGCATACCACAATCTAATGAACCTGAAGGTACAGGACAAGCAAAGGACTTCATAGCTTCTTAGAACTATAAAGTTGAAGAAAGAAAGTGTCTTATGGGCCTGTAGACCTGCAAGGAAGGTGTCCTCCAAGAACTCTCACATGGAGGATACCTGGGAAGCGTCCCTTAAGATCTCTGACATGGAGGAAGTGAGGAAAGCACCCTATAGACCTACAGACCTATAGGAAGGTATTCTCCAAGATCTCTCGCATGAAGAATACCTAAGGAAGTGTCCTACAAACCTATAGACCTATAGGGAAGGTAACCCCCAAGATCTCTTGCATGGAGGAAACCCAAGTAAGTTCCCTACAAACCCACAGACCTATAGAGAAGGTATTCTCCAAGATCTCTCGCATGAAGAATACCCAAGGAAGCACCCTACAGACCCACAGACCTATAGGGAAGGTAACCCCCAAGATCTCTTGCATGGAGGAAACCCAAGTAAGCACCCTATAGGCTCGTACACCTGTAGGGGAGCCACCCCCAAGATCTGTCACATGGAGGAAACCTAAGAAAGCGAACTCTACAGAGTCAGAATGCAGACGCATAGGCAAGTAAGCGGACAGTCATGTAGACCATTGACAATTTGGAAGACTTTCAAAGGGGTCCCTTGGGAACCCATCATGAAGAAGGGGTCTACTCAAGCGACGCACAATTCGAAAGTGGATATTTTCTTTCTCAAGTTGATCCATCATCAAGGGATCCTTTTGAAAGATGTTCACTTCATCAAGGAATTCGAAAGGAAGAATATGCACCCACACGAGGGGAAGGTCAATGTTGTTCCCGCATCGAAGGAAGGGTTTCAAGTCCTTTCTTTATGAACCTGTGATGAATAAAACATGTTCCATTAGGTTTCCAGGTTGAGAATGTGATTCTGAAGAAAGATTTTTGAATATTTTCAAGAAGAGATTCATTGGTCACGAATGTGTTTTCTAAAAATTAGAATGTTGAAGTTGTAGAAGAGGGGGATTCGCTACTCACGAGTTTTCTTCGTTTAGAGAGCCTTACAAGGCGAACTTCCCTAAACTACCTCAATGGTGTTGGATGTTGTGTCATGTTGCTGATATGTGGTTTTCATTGTGTAGACACCTAAATTTGGACACTTAATTTATCCAAATGTATCCCCTTTCGTCTAAACATCCTTTTATTTGCATTAATTAAGTAATATTACTATTATTTAATTAATACCCTTAATTCTACCAAATCCCTAAGGTATTTAATTAATAATTAAATACCTTATCTCTTCAATCCCCCTTTTATCAAATTTAATTAAATAAATATGACATTTATTTAATCCCTCACATGTCATTTTCATCTAATCCATCTCCTAATCTCTTCATTAGGGATGTGCACATACCTAATCCTTGATTAGGATGTGTCACATCCTCCAAATTTTGCAAGTTGGATTCTAATCCTCATTAACCCTTAATTATCCTTTGATTGCTAATTAGTTAAGTCTAATAAGTACCTTGGTCAACTCTCCCCATCCCCCGATGAATTTTTAATTCCTTTTTATTCACCCTAGGTTCCCCTCTTCCCCATGTAAATTTTTAATTCACATTTTATTCCTCATAGAATCCTCTTTTCCCATGCATCTTCTAGAATCTGACTTGTCACATCAAATCACATGTGACAAACTCCCACCTTTTTGGAGACCCTCTCTTATCCACTAGATTCTCCCAAGCACATTTATTCCTCCAAGGAATCTTCTCATCTCCCAATATACTTTCAAGGTACATGTCCTTACACATCACTTGTCCTTATTCCACCTCACTTACACATCATCACATCCTTGGCCATCTCATTTCCACATGTCAAGATGTGAGGGCTTGTGAGTCCTCAACTCACCATAGCCCTTCATCTTGGCCTTGGTGGCTCAATCTCAACCATTGAATTCTTTATAGAATTTAAATTTTTCTATAAATACCCCCCCTCTAAGGCATAAAAGGAAAAAAACACTTAGCCATTTTGCAACCTTATGTTGTCATTTTGTGCACTCAGATTCTCTCATCTAGCCATTCATTTTAGCCATTTGTATTTGTATCCCACCACATAGTTAATCTTGCATTTAGCCACATCAAGAGCCATCCAAGGAGCACACAAAGCAATCAAAATAAAGGGCCAACCAAAGCTTTTCAGCAGCAAAGAAGATATAATCATCTTACAATCTTCATTTTAGATCATTTCTTTACTTTGTCATTCCTTAGGCTAATCTTGAGGTGTCCCTATGTGTTTTTCCATAGAATTTTAGTTGATTTTGCATATTTAGAACTTGACTAACATTTAGGATCACACATTGATGTCAACACTATTAGCATTGTTGCATTAGAAGCTGTATATGTCAAGGATATTGAGAAAATTGTAATAAGAAGTGCTTCAGGTTGTCAGTGGTGAAGCGAAGTTCTTTCTGTCAGTGTGATCAATATGTTGTTGTTTAGAGGTTTTGGACTAAAGGGTTTCTTGTTGAGTATATCTAGTTTATCCATGTCAAGTTTCAGAGATTCGAGTGAAGATTTGATCGAGTTATGAAGATTTGTATTCTGACAGTTTTTTTATTACTTTAGTTTGTGTTCTTGAATGAAGATCATGTAATTCTAGTAAGTTTAGTTGTTACGGATGCTTCTCTGATGTTTCATGATGCTTTTGGATGTTTCTAGTTCATGCTCTATCTATATTGCACGTCTACATTGATCGTTGTGCTCGTGATCCGAGATTTTCTCTTGCGTGTTCATGTTTTTCATGTTCTTGGCCGACAAGGTGTTGAAGAGTGTTGTGAATCTTCAAGGAGTAATTAATTGAAGTGGTTTTTGTTTGAGGATTTTATTTTCAGTCTTCACTATGTTGTGGCCAACCTTGGTTGATTCACATGAATAATATTTATTGATTTGGGCCGACTGTTTATATTCATTTTATCATTTCTTTGGAGCCGACTTATAGTGATGTAATTTCTTGTTGCAGATATTTATAAGAGCGATTGTTTTATCATTTGAAGGTATATGTATGTGTGTGTGTGTGTGTGCAAAGTGTAAGAGTCCTATGTGTGAATAAATTTTAGATCATTCGAAGGAAGAGCAGAGAGTGAAGAAGAGTGAAGAAGTGTGAAGAAGTGTTCATGTGCTTAACCAAAATTGTAATTAGGCATTAGCAGATGCTACTTTTCTCAGTTCAGAGTCTGATGGATTTAATCAAAACCTTTCTATAAGAAAATCTGTCTTCCTTTGGGAAGTAAGCCTATTTTTTATTTGAGCAGTGAGCTCTAGGCAGTGTACCTAAACGCATGTGCATTCCCCATTCATAATTCCTTGTACTTTTAACTGGTTATAATCTTGTGGATTGACCTCCACTGTGGTTTTTCCCCTAACAGGGTTTCCATGTAAAAATATTGGTGTTATGTGTGATTTTGATGTGTTGTTCATTTATGCTTTCATGATTAATGATCAGATCTGAGAATAAGGTAAATAAGTTGAATAAGTTTGAAATTCGATGACAACTGATTCACCCCCCCCCTCGGGTGTCTTCCCTTGAGTTGCCAAAAATTGGTATCAAATCTTGTGGTTCCTTGGAATAAGTTTAACAATTTGAGATGATCCGGGATGAAAACTTATAAGAAGGATAGTCCTAGATTTGATGGAACAAATTATTCTTTATGGAAGAATCGAATGGAGTGCCATCTGAGATGCATAGGTGAACCCTGCTGGAGCATTACAAGTAATAGATATGTTTTTCCATAGAATGGTCCTACTACTTCTGCTAAGATCAGGGATGTTGAGTATAATATCAAGGCTAAATAGGCATTTTTGAGTGCTTTGATTGATATTGAGATGACAAATGTGATGGATTTGAAGACTGTTTATGAGATCTGGAAAAAGTTGGAAACCTTGTATGAAGGTGATGCTAATGTGAAGATTGCTAAGCTACAAAATGTGAAAGGGAAATATGAAAAGTTAAAAATGGGTGATGATGAAAATGTTACTACTTTCATGCAAAGAGTGAATGAACATTTGTGTGGTATCAGATGTGTTGGTGGATAGATAAACGAATAAGAAATTATTGCTAAAGTACTTAAATCCTTGCTTGATTCTTACAAAGTCAAGGCTAGTGCTATTGAAGAGCTCTGTACTGTAACTAATGTTACCAGAGATATGTTGATTGGTAAGCTTACTACTTTTGAGTTGAGTGAATTTGGTGATGCACTTCCTAAGGTTGAATCTGCATTCAAGGCCACTACTTCTTGAAGAGATAGACAAAGATATGATCTGGGTGAAAGTTCATCTAGAAAGACATTCAAGTATGAGGATGAAATGAGACAACTCGATGAAGAAGAAAGAGAACTTGAAGAACTTGAAGCATTGATTGTGAGAAGAGAACCTAGAGGACAAGGTAAGTATAAAGGAAAGTTTCCTATTAAATGTTTCTCTTGCAATAAGATAGGTCATTTTGCGTCAAGGTGTCTTGAGAGAGTTTCCAAGCCAAGATTTAACAAGCCTAAATTCCAAAAGAAGTGTTACTATGTTGTTGATGAAGGTGTGACATATGATGAATCTGACAAAGGAAATGCAAGTGAAGATGAATTTGTGTTTATTACTATCAAGGAAAATAATCCCGTGTCTATTGAATCTGCTAGTTGTACAAATATGGAGAATGCCCTAGCTGCTTGAGTTGAAGAGAAAGATGAATGGGTAATTGACAGTGGTTGTTCTCATCATATGACATGAGATAAAAGTAAGTTTGTGAATTTGGAAAAGTATGATGGTGTTTAGAGATTTGGTGATAATATAATTGGTGTGATCTGTGGAAGAGAATGCATTTCTCTTGATGGTAAGCATAATACTGATGATGTCTTGTATGTTGAAGTTTTGAAGCATAATCTTTTAAGTGTTGGACAGATGGTTGATAAGGGATACAATCTTTAGTTCATGGATGGTAAGTGCAAAATATTGGGGAATTCTGGAAATATGATTGCATCAGGTACAAAAACAAAAGGTAATATTTTCCACCTAAGTGTTGCTAGTAAAAGTTGTTTGATTGCTCAAATTGATGAAAGCTAGTTGTGGCATAGGAGAATGTGTCATGTTAACTTTGATAATATTGTCAAGATAAGTTCCACTAAGGTTGTGAGATATCTTCCTAAGATGATGAAACTTACTAATGCCATATGCAAAGAATGTCAGTTAGGAAAGCAAACAAGAATTTCATTTCGAAGTAAACAACAAAATTCAAATGGATTGTTGGATCTTGCACATACTGATTTGTGTCATCCTGCTAGAACTAGAAGTTTACAAGGATATAGGTACTTCTGTTGCTTATTGATGACTATTCAAGGATGATGTGGGCTACTTTCTTAAGGGAGAAATCTAAAGCTCTAGAAAAGTTCAAGATCTTTAAGGCTATGGTTGAGATAAAGATGGGTCTGAAGATTAAATGTCTGAGATCAGATAGAGGTGGTGAATTCACTTCCAGTGATTTTAATTCTTTTTGTGAAGAGCATGGAATAAAGAGACAGTTATCTGCACCGTGGACCCTTGAACAAAATGGAGTTGTGGAAAGGAAGAATAAAACAATTCTAGATGTTGCTAGAACCATGATGTTGGAAGGAAATGTACCTCATATCTACTGGAGAGAAGTTGTAAGTATTGTTGTGCACACACTTAACCAGGTGCAAATCAAAGGTGATACTGGTAAGACTCCTTTTGAGATATGAACTAGTCAAAAACCTACTGTTAGATATTTCAAGATCTTTGGAAGTAAGTGTTATATCAAAAGAGATGAAGATATAGGAAAGTTTGATGCTAGGAGTGATGAAGGAATATTTTTGGCTTATGCTACTAAAAGTAAGGCCTACCAGTGTTACAATAAGAGATTGAAGAAAATGGCTGAAAGTGAAAATGTTAAGATTGATGAAGACATAGCTACACTATCCAGAACCTATGGATATGATTCTGATGATTAGAATGACAGTACAAACAAAGGTCAGAACTCAAGTCAAGTCCAAATCATTCTAGTGAATCAAGAAGATCAAGAGGAAGGAGAAATTGGTGGAAGAACATAAGAGAGATCAAAAGAGCCTGAAATTGAAGAACATTCTAAGAAGACTCTGAGGTATGTAAGGTTGAATCATTTAGAAGATCAAATTATTGGTGATAAGAAAAAAGGTGTCCAGACTAGGAGAAAGATTGCAAAAGAATATTGTTTGATTTCAAAGACTAAGCCTAAAAATGTGAATAAAGCATGCAAAGATGAACATTGGGTTGAAGCAATGAAAGAGGAACTACAACAAATTGAGAAGAATGATACATGGATTCTTTTTCCCAGACCTAAGGATAAGAATGCAATTGGAACTAAATGGGTCTTTAGAAACAAACTGAATGAACAAGGTGAAGTGGTTAGAAACACAACAAGACTCGTATGTAAGGGATATTCATAGATGGAAGGTATTGATTTTGAAGAAATATTTGCCCCTGTTGCTAGAATTGAAGTTGTGAGATTGTTTCTTGCTTATGCTCCTTACAAAGACTACAGAGTTTATCAAATGGATATCAAGTTTGCTTTTCTAAATGGTGAATTGGAAGAAGAAGTGTATGTTGAACAACTTGATGGATTCTAGTTGACTGATCAAGGAGATATGGTTTGTCGGTTGAAGAAAGTATTGTATGGACTCAAACAAGCCCCTAGAGAATGGTATGCCAGATTGGATAAGTATTTGGTGAAGCTTGGATTTAACAAAGGTACTGCTGATAGTAATCTATATTTCAAGAATGATGATAAATATTTGACTATGGAAGTTTGTGTTGATGATATCATATTTGGAGGAGATGATAGCTTGTGTATGAAGTTTGCTAATGAGATGCAGAATGAGTTTGAGATGTCAATGATTGGAGAGATGAAATTCTTCTTGGGATTGCAAATTACTCAATTAGACAAAGGGATCTTTATATCTCAATCCAAGTATGTGAAAGAATTGTTGAAGAAATTTGGTATGGAAGATTCAAAGCCAGTTGGTACACCTATGGTGACTGGATGCAAGTTGACAACTAATGATGATTCTTCAAAGGAAAATCTGACTTGATACAGATCAATGATTGGTGGATTGCTTTATTTAACTCAAACTAGGCCTGATATCATGAATGTTGTATGTATTGTTTCTATATTTGAAGTTGATCCTAAAGAATCTCATGTGATTGTTGTGAAGAGGATTTTAAGATACTTGAAGGGGACAATTGATTTTGATTTATGGTATCCTAAAGATGATGATCTTACTTTGAGTGCCTTTACTGATGCTGATTGGCAAAGAGATGTTAATAACATGAAAAGTACTAGTGGTGGAGCATTTTTCTTGGGAAAGAAGTTGATTTCATGGTTAAGCAAAAAGTAGAATGCTATTTCTTTATCTACTGCAAAGGCATAATACATTGTTGTTGCTAATAATTGTACTCAAGTAGTGTGGATGAAATAAATGTTGAAGGATATTAGAGTTGTGTATGATAAGCCTATTGCTATATTCTATGATAACTCACATGCTATTAACATTTCTAAGAATCTGGTGCTACATTCCAAGACCAAGCATATATCTATCAAGTTTCACTTTTTGAGAAAGAAAGTAAGTGAAAAGGAAGTCAAATTGGAGTATGTGCCTACTAAGGAGTAGATTGTAGACATATTTACCAAATTTTTGCCTAAGGATACTTTTGAGTACCTCAGAGGGAAGTTAGGGGTGATCAGAACTAAGGATGCATTGATTTGCATCAATCTGTGCATTTCATGATCATATTTTGATCCAGATTGATGTTGTGGTGCCTACTACTCAGGGGGAGTAGTCAGATGTTCAAAGGTTTAGTTGTTCAGATATGTGATTCAGAGCTTGTATAGAATAAATCTTTTCCATTGATGTCAAAGGGGGAGAAGAGCAATGTGAAAAATCTTTGTGGGGAAAAGAGTTGAGGAAAGCAGAGTTAGAACCTAAGGGGGAGTAAGCGTAGTTGTGTTGATGGTATTTTTCACATCATGTGTTGCTATAAATGCCAAAGGGGGAGATTGTTGGATGTTGTGTTGTTTTTTTGATATATGGTTGTCATTGATGTCAACACTATTAGCATTGTTGCATTAGAAGTTGTATATGTTGAGGATATTGAGAAAATTGTAATAAGTGCTACATGTTGTCAGTGGTGAAGTGAAGTTATTTCTATTGGTGTGATCAGTATGTTGTTGTTCAGAGGTTTTGGACTAAAGGGTTTCTTGTTGAGTATATCTAGTTTATCCACATCAAGTTTCAGAGATCCACGCGAAGATTTGATTGAGTTATAAAGATTTGTATTCTAACATTTTTTTTGTTACTTCAGTTTGTGTTCCTAAATGAAGATCATGTAATTCCAGTAATTTCAGTTGTTGTGGATGCTTCTCTGAAGTTTCATGATGCTTGTGGATGTTTCTAGTTTGTTCTCTATCTATATTGCACATCCACATTGATCGTTGTGCTCGTGATATGAGATTTTCTCTTACGTGTTCATGTTTTTCATGTTCTTGGCCGACAAGGTGTTGAAGCGTGTTGTGGATCTTCGAGGAGTAATTAATTGAAGTGGTTCATGTTTGAGGATTTTATTTTCGGTCTTCACTATGTTGTGGCTGACCTTGGTTGATTCACATGAATAATCTTTATTGATTTGGGTTGACTATTTATATTCATTTTATCATTTCTTTGGAGCCAACTTATAGCGATGTAATTTCTTGTTGTAGATATTTATAAGAGCGATTATTTTATCATTTAAAGGTATATGTATGTGTGTGTCTATGCGAAGTGTAAGAGTCCTATGTGTGAATAAAGTTCATATCATTCAAAGGCAGAGCAGAGAGTGAAGAAGAGTGAAGAAGAGTCAAGTGTTCATGTGCTTAACTCGAATTGTAACCAGGCATTAGTAGATGCTACATTTCTCAGTTCAAAGTCTAATGGATTTAATCAAAACCTTTATGTAAGATAGTGTGTCTTCCTTTGGGTAGTAAGCCTATTTTGTATTTGAGCAGTGAGCTCTAGGCAGTGTGTTTGAATGCATGTGCATTCCCCATTCATATTTCCTTATACTTTTAATAGGGTATAATCTTGTGGACTGACCTCCACTGTGGTTTTTCCCCTAACAGGGTTTCCACATAAAAATCTTGGTGTTATGTGTGATTCTGATGGATTGTTCATTTATTCTTTCATGATTAATGATCATATCTGAGAATAAGGTAAATAAGTTGAATAAGTTTGAAATTCAGTGACAACTGATTCACCCCCCCTCTTAGTTGTCTGCCCTTGAGTTGCCAACAAATGGAACAACACAAAATTTATAGAATTAGAAAGAGCATGTCACAAAGATTTTCTAGATAGACTGACAGGCTCTTGGCCAAAGGATGACATTGCAAAATACGGATGATAGTGCGGTGCACTAGTGTATCAGAGGCCTGTTGGCATCTTGTATAGACCAAAGAATGAGAGTGTCTCAAAAAACAACAAAGTGAATGCTTCTATCCTAATTACTGAGAACTTGCAAAATAACAAAGTGTAGTAGAACTGAAGTAAATTAAAGAATAAATGATGAAGATAAGGAGTAGAAAGGAAAGGAATATTTACAACTACGCGAGTGATGAAGCCTCCACCAAACGAATATCTTTAAAACCTGTGTTTGTAAGATATTTGGAGAAAATGTTGGGGCTGTATAGGGGTTTGCCTCAGTCAAACCCCCTGTTTTGGTGTTCCCACCTCCACGGACAGCTAGATAGAAAGAGAGAGAGAGATGAACCGAAATGGGAAAAGCGTGTGGTGAAAGAAAAACCCACTCAAGAGTAGAACCCACACCATGAAGTAGGAGTGATAAAAGCAAATCCCCGCTTGAGGAGGAGAACCCATATCACAAAAGAGGTGATAAAAACAATCCCTACTCAAGGAGGAGAACCCATATCACAATGCATGATATGCAATAGATGAGTGATGTGGAATCCTAGGAATGCTCACAAGCATGAGATAGGGAGATAACACTACAAGAGTGAAGCTAAGAGAGCTTGAAAGGATGGGAGAATGCTAGTGTAACAAGCTAGATGAAGTTTTACAAGCAAGAGTGAGATGGTAGAATGAAGCTAGAAGCAGAAGAGTGGAGCTAGAAGAAGTTAGAAGATGCAAATGGAGTGAAAGGACTGCTTTTAAGGAGAGTAAGGAAGCTTCTTCAACCGTTACAAGGAATTCTTGGTCGTTACCATCGACAAAAGGGTGAGGACAAGTGGCAAGCATGCTCGAAGAAAACTATTTGAGTGTTTAAATATTGCAGGACAATAGCGCGGAGCGCCAGTGTCCAGACACATCATGCTACAAAAAGACGAGAATGAGAAAAGCCCAAAGTTTGATGTAAAGCTAGTGCATGAAGGGTAGCTACTGAAAAGGGGTGTTGGAGCATCGTAGGAGGGAAAAAGGCTGATGCAGGGGCTAAAATGAGCCTACTCAAGATGCTAAGGGAGTGGACACTAAAGTGGAAGCAAGAATATATGTGAAATTGCAAGGGGTGCAATTTTATGATTATACATTTTTCCCTCACTTTAGCAGGCATATGAATCTACATTAATATGCACGCTAAAGGAAATATACTAAACATAAATAACTTCATATGCCAAAAGGATACTGTAGAAGAAGCAGATTACACTTCGAACCATGGAAGCATGCCCCCAAGTTGAAGATCTGTAAAACTTATGTGTTAGACAAGAAAAAACTACACTAGACAATAATGTTAGAAAATAAAAATCCACTAAAGGATTTGAGTCAGCATAGCGAAAGAGACCTCAATATAGAAGGTTGTCTTAGTACTATGCGTTGTCCCCAAATTAAAAAATAGAAGAATTCTAAAATGAAGAGGGGAAGGGTATATACACATGATGAAGAAGATGCATATCTTCAATCTGGTATATACAAGTTAAGAGATAAAAAATTAAATGAATACAAGAGTGATAAAAGAAATCCTCGCTCGAGATGAAAACCTGTATCACAAAGTATAGGTGATAAAATCAATCCCCACTCGAGGAGGAAAACCTATATCACCAAATATAGGTGATAAAAGAAATCCCCGCTCAAGGAGGAGAACCCGTATCACCAAACAAGGATGTAAAGGATCTCTACAAGTTCTCGGTCCTATAGAGCAAGACAAATCAAATAATCTTGTGGCTGCTACAAGCTACATTGCAAGACAATTGTAGAAAAGATAGGTCTAGTCAGGCTGTCCCCAAGCTAGATGTGACTGCATGAAATAGGTCTAGTTAGGCTTCCCCCAAGCTAGACGCGAAGAATTCATTCAAAATAGAATCTTTCAAAGGGGGCCCCTCAGGAACCCTTTAGTAAAAGAAAAAGGGGTCCACTCAAGGGATGCTTCATTTGAAAGACATAGCAAAGAGAGGGGTCCTTAAGAAGGACACACGTCTCCAAAATAGGTTATATCACTACCCCCAACATATAGGGGAGGAGAACTATGCAAGATACTTAGAACATACAGGATAGAGGTAAACCTCAATATCACTTGTCATGTGAAGAAAAGGTAGGTGTGTCAACCAAATGGGAGTTTGATGGCACCTGAATCACAAAGTTTTTGTATTTTGTCTTTCAAGGCCTTGCATTCACTAGTGGAATGGCCAAGCATTCGATGGTATGCACAAAAATAATGTTTTCTTTATCATGTTTATGAAATTTCTTACGTGTAGGAGAAGGAAGAGTAATCAAGCAGGCTTTGAGAAGCCTCAACAAGATACACTCTTGCTCAAATAGAGAATGAGGAGAAGGAAGCAACCCTTTATCTTGTGGAGAAAAGTTTGACTTATCACAAGAAGAAGAAGAAGGCACGAAGATAGAAGACAATGGAGGATCTACATGGAGAGTATTATTCCAACAAAGGGGATCATACTCCTCTATGAGATTTCCATCATCTTTCTTGATATGACTACTAGCATTAACCTCTTTAACAAAAGTGTGATCATCATCTTCCTCAGAAGGAGGATCAACACTAAGAACATTACAATTTGCATTCACCTTATCCCACGATACAAAAGAATGATCATCTTTGATAGCGGGTGTGGGTGATGTTATTGGAAAGTCTAAGTGGATCGGGTTGGCTTTATATTCCTGAATGAAGGAATATGTAAAGTCTAAGGAACCCCAATCATCACCAAAACATGTATTCTTTTGAGAAGAGATAGGAGAAAACTTAGGATTTCTTGCTTTAGAAGGGTCTTCTTTAGGGACATTTATCTCAAGAGTATCCTTCATAGTAGGCATTGTTGGAGTAAACATCAACACATTGGAAGACACTAAAGGAATAAGATTAGGCACAACCGAAGCTTTACCAGTAGTTTCCATATCACATAAGTGCATAGCATCAGGTTCAGCCTTGACTGTGACTACTTTATTGTTAGCAATGAACTTAATAGATTTATGCAAGGTAGATGGTACTGCACCCATAGCATGAATCCATGGTCTACCAAGAAGAAGATTATAAGGTAAGTTTTCTAACATAACATATAGAAGGGTGGGTACGGTAACAGGTCCAAGCTGTAAAGGAAAGAATACCGTGCCTAGGGATTGTCGACCGACATTATCGAACCCACAAATGTCAACAAAAGAAGCATTAATAGAAGATGAATCAATATTAATCTTAGGCAATAGATCAATGCTACATACATTGAGCACTGAACCAACGTCAACGAGAGTACGTCTAATGCCAATTTTATTAATATTAACTATGATCATTAAAGGGTTCACTTGCTTCTGTACTTTTAGAGGTGGGAGATCCTATAGATAGAACGTAATATTCAACAAATCCACACGAATATGATCTATCAACACATCAACATCTGTCGGCCTAGCAGAAGAAGGCAAGAGGATATTTTGCAAGGCTTCCTAAAGCATACCATGGTAAACCATAGCAAACTGAAGCAAGTCCCATAGTGATATCTTATCTGAATTAACATGAGGTTGCTTGGCAAGATTGTAATCACTAGGTGCTTTAGTTTTAGGTTTAGGAGCTTGGAGAAGTCTTGGTTGTTTATTCATTTTATTCTCATAAGTATGGGCTACCACTCTATAAGAGGAAAGCTTAGAAGGATCAGGGGAATCACCATCAAATGGAACACCATCAATAGAACAAACCCTTTTAGGAGAAGGACTAGCTAGAGTCACGTAAATGACCGGTCTCTTAGGCATTTGAGAGGAAACTGAGACATAAATTGCATTTACAAAATCATCATAGCTAGTAGAACAATTATTTGAATACATATTCTCAACGTCGACCCAAATAGGATCAAATGTGGAATAATTATTTCAAGAAACATTCTCAACATCGATCTAGGGAGAATCGGATGTGGAAGGAGGTTCATCATTCACTAATGCATCATCTCTGGGAGAGAGTGCATCAGAACAAATATAAGATTCATCATTCACAAGTGCAACATCTCTAGAAGAGAGTACATTGGAATGAAAGTTAGACTTATCATTCACAAATGCATCATCTCTAGAAGAGAGTGCATTGGAATGGAGAAGAGAATCATCATTCACTAATGCATCATCTCTAGAAGAGAGTGCATTGGAATGAATAGAAGGTAGAGTAACATTAAGAAAGGTATCAATGATTTCATCTTCTTGTGACAAAATATCCTATGAAGCAAGATGAATTTTATGAGAAGGATCAAAGACACCAAGTGACATGGGAAAAGCCAAGTCACCATCACATGCATGAAATGGAACATCATTAACATTTTGAACAAAATTAGATATTGAACTAATAAAAGAAGATATTAAATTCATTATGATTCCTTTGGTATTTCCTATGTTCTAGTAATTTGCATTTTCGGAGGTCTTTGAAGTGGGATTTGAGGTAAGAACTTGCATTGGTCCCTAAAATTTGACTGCCAAAGGCACTTGTATTTTAGGGACTGAACTAGTTCTCTAGAATACCTTTCCAATGGTGCAAACAGTTTTGAATTCCAAGCATCGAGTCAAAAGTGATGACCCCAACAAGTAGGGATAAATAAATTCCTAGTTTTTTCAAAGAACACTATTCTTCATGTCAAGTTCACCAAAATGTAGAAGAGGGGGATTCACTACTCATGAGTTCTCTTCATTCAAAGAGCCTGATGGGGTGAACTTCCCTAAACTACCTCAATGGAACAACATGGAAGTTATAGAATCAGAAAGAGCAGGTCACAAAGATTTTCTAGATAGACTGACAAGCTCTTGGCCAAAGAATGACAACAAAAAATATGAATGATAGCACGACACACTGGCGTCTTAGAGGTGTGTTGGCATCTCATACAAACCAAAGAATGAGAGTGTCTCAGAAAACAACAAAGTGAGTGCTTCTATCCTAATTACTGAGAACTTACAAAATAACAAAGTGTAGTAGAACTGAAGTAAAATAAAGAATAAATGATGAAGATAAGGAGTAGAAAGGAAGGGAATACTTACAACCATGTGAGTGATGAAGCCTCCACCAAATGAATGGATTTAAAACCTATGTTTGTAAGATATCTAGAGAAAATGTTGGGGCTATATAGGGGTTTTCCTCAGTCAAACCCCCATTTTGGTGTTCCCAACTCCATGGACAACCAGATAGAAAGAGAGAGAGAGAGAGATGAACCAAAATGGGAAAAGTGTGTTGTGAAAGCAAAACCTTCTCAAGATTAGAACCTACACCATGAAGGAGTGATAAAATCAATCCCCACTCAAGGAGGAGAACCCATATCACAAAAGAGGTGATAAAAGCAATCCCCGCTCAAGGAGGAGAACTCGTATCACAATGTATGATATGCAATAGCTGAGGGATGTGGAATCCCAAGAATGCTCACAAGCATGAGATAGGGAGATAGAGCTACAAGAGTGAAGCTAAGAGAGCTTGAAAGGATGTGAGAATGCTAGTGTAACAAGCTAGATGAAGTTGTGCAAGAAAGAGTGAGATGGTAGAATGAAGCTGGAAGCAGAAGAGTGGAGCGAGAAGAAGTTAGAAGATGCAAATGGAGTGAAAGGACTACTTTTAAGGAGATTAAAGAAGCTTCTTATACCGTTACAAGGTGTTTCCAACCATTACCACTGACAAAAGGGTGAGTACAAGTGGCAAGCATGCTCAGAGACAACTATTTGAGCATTTAAATGTCGCAGGATGATAGCGCAATGCACAGACGTCTGCACGACGCGCTAGTGTCCTGACATGTCATGATACAAAATGACAAGAATGGGAAAAGTCCAAAGTTTGATGTAAAGCTAATGCACAAAGGGTCACTACTGAAAAGGGATGCTAGAGCATCTTGAGAGGGAAAAGGCTAATGCAGGGGCTAAAATGAGCCTACTCAAGATGCTAAGGGAGTGGACACTAAAGCGAAAGCAAGAATATATGTGAAATTGCAAGGGGTGCAATTTTTTGATTATACAAAAGTAAAGCATTGTCACACATGAAAGGGAAATTTCAAGCAAAGAAGAGAGAAAGATAAAGAGAAAGCAAAAGAGAGAAGACAACATGAATAAAGGGCACATGGGGATCTGGTTTAGGGAGGTTAGATCTAGCCATGCTCATATAAATAATAGCTCACCGTGGTGCAAGGAGAAAGATCGTCAATCCCCAACCAGATAAGGAAGAACACATGAAAAAAAAGTAAAAAATAAAAAATTGGGTCAACATGGAAGAGAAGGCTAAATGCCCCCAATGCTTTGCATCACCCCCAATTTATCGAAAGTCAAGCACAAACATGGAAGAATGATGATACAAATAGAAGAAGGTTTATGAAACAAAAACCATGGCTATATCCAAGGACCGACAGGGGTGACAAGGGTCATCTAAGCACACATAGCACAATCACAGGGGAACACATCACAAAACACACACACACAAGATCAAGAAGAGGCCTCCTACTAACATTGATCGACCAAGAGGTCGTTCACTTCCCACACTAGATCATCGTATGTTGAAGGAGGATGAGCCTACAATGGTGGGATGTTAAGAGGAGGATCATTCAGCCCTCCCACAACAAGGGCCAAGGAAGAAGGCCCCTTAAGGTCTTCTTCACCGAGCTCTTGTGGAGCTAAGGTCAGTGATTTCGCAAAGATAGCTGACAAGGCCGAAACTTCATCCATAGAGTTAAACATGCATCCTATAGGAGCATCGTATCTAACTTCAGTGGATGGGGTAGGCTTTTCCTAAGATTCACCACTAGGCTCACCGAAGGACTCGGGAGAGGTGATGAGCTTAGGGGAAGTTGGGGCTAGTTTTATTACTAGGATATAACAAGTTAGCATGGGACCACCTTCTGAAGAAGGTGAGATCCTCTTACGTCCTTCACTGCTAGAAGGACCACACTCCACCTTTTGCTTCATCAGAGGAGATGAACTCCCCATAGATGAGGCTAGAGGTGTAGAGAAAGAGGAGGAAAGAACCGCAGTGGATACAACCAAGGTATTAATGATATCCATTGGCTTTGAGAAAGGCTAGATATCCAAAACAGACATTAGCAAAGGTGGCTCCACCGAAGGAGCGATGAACACCTATACCCCCTTGGGGTTAGGCGCATTCGTACTCGCAATGGAAGCTAGAAGTAGCATGAGACCAGACTAAAGTGAAGCGGAAAGAAGGGAAGATGATGACACTATAGGAGGTCCTAAAGCAGGGGTGGTCATCTCTTCCTCCTTCCTTTGTGAGGTGGCTTGCTCAACCAAGAGAGCCTTTTGCTGGTGCTTGCACTCGCGTGCAAGGTAGTTTCTATGACTCTTTGAGTTGGAGGCTAGAGACTATAAAGGAGCAGAAGGCTCTTGCTCAACCATGGGAACATCCACTATGATTGTCTTTGGCGAAGTAACAAATTCCTAAATGGGAGCAGGAGAAACAGGTTGAGGAGCAGCAGGGGGAGTTAGCTCAAGAGCCTCGATAGCGGGCCTTTTCTTGTTCATTGCTTTAGGAGCAGAAGCGGTAGGAGGCCTCAGATTGAACTCCCTTTGAGAACCTTTCTTTTTGTATAAGTAGTACCACGGTCCAGGGTGTTCATTAGGGAGATCTAAGATCTTGAGCTTGGGCCTATGCCAAGGAGGTTTCATCAGACTCAGCGGATAGCCGCCAGGCCGACTCATCCAATACTCTTCCCAAGAAAGGGGAGAGGATGAGGCAGTCCGGACAAAGAAAACCTTCTCTTTTCCTTTATGGGAAGGAGAGGGAGCCGGCGTGGACTTCTCTCTCTTCCAGGAAAGGGAAGCGACCGGTGTAGACTTCTCCTTCTCCTCTCGGGAAGAGGAGGCGACTGACTATTGTATCACAGGAAGGGTCAATTTTGGCTATCCCTTGCCCATAGTATTATACTTTACATAATTCTTGTAAATTAGGTCCGTTCTTAGAGGAAGTGGACCAACTAGGGTGGGCCAAAAGTGATCCAATGGATATCCACCACGGGATACCAAGGGTTGATATCTAGTGTCATGCACTACATGCACGACACCTTCGTGAGAAAATTTTGAACACTTGTGAACAACAAAGGCAATTCAATTCATGGAAGCTAGCCAAAGTATTCCTAGCTTCAACCTAAATAGATCTGACTCTAGAATAACATCGAAAATCATGTCAACAGCTCTAGGTCCAACTAGGACAAACAAGGTTATTGAGCCATAGGGTTTGAGACACATACCATCGTGCGTATGGATGGTAGATTTCATTTCTTCATATTCTTCCCTCTATAATGAATTTAATACCAACATTTCCTCTATGATGACATTCACATGACTCACGGGGTCTACCAAGACCCCTATCACAATGTTACCATTGAGGTGAACGGGAATGTAAAGGGGAGAGGGCTTGTTGTTTAAGGGAAAGTCTTATGATGTGAATGTTATGCCCGACAAACCTGGTGCAGTTAGAGCAATAGACGTCAGTGTGACCATGTTAACATAGGCCTCAGTTGAGTAACAAAATCAGTAGGATCGATAATCATGTTAGTAGAATGTAACGGAAATAGGTCTGTGTATATCTGCAATTCACTATTAGGTTTTGCCACTGATTTGTTAGCATTTTTTTACTCCCATAGAGACAGATAGTACCATCCTTGATGCGGTCTTGTATCTCGTGACATAACTGCATATAGTGTTCAGTATCATGTCCATTAACCCAATGGTATTTACAATAAGTGCTCCCATCATACCAATTAGGGTAAGGCTCCTTAAGAGGCTTAGGACTCGGAAAGGTTATGATCTTATCCTTCAACAACTTCTGCAAGATAGAAGAATAAGATTTTGATAACTTTGTGAACTTTCGGTTACATTTGAGACTGTTGTCATCAACAACAACTACCACATTTGTAATGACCTTTCCTTTCCTAGAGATTGATACGATGGATTTTCCCTCAGAACGAGAGCGCGAGGAGGATCCCTCGAATTGAACAACCATCTGTTGGTATTCTCATAAGGCTACACACAAATACACAAAGAAGGGTACTTCATAAGGGAAAACTTCTCTTTCCAAGGCATTTTTAAGTTCCCTATGAATCCCTTCTGCAAGTCAGAATTAGACAACTAATACGAGATTTGAGAAAGAAGCATTTAATAACACGCTATAAAACCATTGATTTTCTCATTATCTCCTTGTTTACATTGGACAAGATCCGAGAAGGTCATCTTTGGCCCGATATTAGCTTGAAACTATCTAAGGAATTGATTTACAAGTTGTTCAAACGAGAAAATATAATTGTTAGGCAAGGAACAATGCTACTCGAGTGTTGTATCCTTGACTGATCAGAGAAAAAAATTCCATTAATGCACCATGGTGAAAGAAATCGATGCACAAGGCATTAAAAGTAGACACATGTGTCTGCGGATCCCCTTTACCACCATATTTTTCAAATTTAGGGATCTCCATTCCTTGCGGGAAGGGAGTGTTCAAAATTACAACTGACAACAGGTTGTGCTAGAAGAAGGGCTGAAAGATAGGCTAGGAAAAGGCTTAGGAGAGACTCACCAATTGGCTCTACATCTTACCCATATTCGAAAGGAGGGTATTCAGAATAGGGTCATTAGAAGTGTATAGTCATAAAATTTCACCCCTTGCAATTTCACATACATTCTTAAATCTGCTTTAGTGTCCACCCCCTTAGCATTTTGAGTAGGGTCATTTTAGCCCTTGCATTAGCCTTTTTCCCCTCTCAGGATGTTCCAACGCCCCTTTTTTCAGTAGCCACCCTCGTGTGTCAGCTTTGCATCAAACTTTGTAACTTTCCCATTTTCGTCATTTTTGTAGCATGACGTGTCTGGACACTAGCGCGCCACACAGACGTTCGCGCGCCGCACTAGCGTCCTACGACATTTCAACGCTCAAACAACTGTCTTCGAGCATGCTTGCCACTTGTCTTCACCTTTTGTCAGCGGTAACGACTAGGAACACCTTGTAATGGCTAGAGAAGCTTCTTTTCTCTCCTAAAAATAATTCTTTTCACTCCATTTGCATCTTCTAACTTTCTCTAACTTCTTCTAGCTCCATTCTTCTGCTTCTAGCTTCTCTCTTGCTTTGGTTTCAGCCTTCTACTATCCAAATCTTTCTTGCACATAGCTTTCCATAGCATATTCAATCACTTTCATGCTCTCTTAGCTTCACTCTTACAACTTCATTTCCCTTATTGCATGCTTGTGATCATCTTGGGACTTAACATCTCCTTTTGCATCTACATTGTGATACAGGTTCTCCTCCTTGAGTGGAGATTGCTTTTATCACCTATTTTGTGATACGGGTTCTCCTCCTTGTGCGGAGTTTTCTTTTATCACTTACTTGGTGGTGTGGGTTCTACTCCTGAGCAAGTTTTTCTTTCACCACACGCTTTGTTCATCTCTTCCTCTATCTTCTTGGCTATCTGTGGAGGTGGGAACACCAAAACGAGGATTTGACTAAGGAAAACCCCTATATAGCCCCAAAAATTTCTCTAGATATCACACTTGTAGGTATTGAAGACATTCATGTGCGGGAGGCTTCATCACTTGCACGGTTGTAAGTATTTCCTTTCTTCTCCTTATCTTTGTCATTTCATTTCTATCACTTTCTGTTACTTTATCACATTCTGTCATTTTGCTACATTTTGTAATTTCTCAATAATCGGAGTAGAAGTAGTCATTTAGGCATTTTCTATGATAAACTCGTTCTCTAGTCGGTACAAGACTCCAACACACCTCTAGGACGCCAGTGCACCGTGTTGTCATCCATTTCTTGTGCTAACGTCCTTTGGCTGAGAGCTTGATAGTTTGTCCAGAAAACCTTTGTGACCTGCTCTTTCAGATTTTGCAACTCGTTGTTATTCGTTGAGGTAGTTTAGGGCAGCTCACCCTATGAGGCTCTCTAAATTAAGAGAACTCATGAGTAGCGAATCCCCCTCTTCTACATTTTGGTGAACCCGACGTGAAGCGGGTATCTTTTTGAAAAAAACTAGTTATTTATTTACCCCTACTTAGCGGGGTCATAACTTTTGACTCAGTGCTCAGAATTTAGAACCGTTTGCACCATTGGAAAGGTCTCCTAGAGAACTATTTCGGTCCCACTCCAAAGACCTCTGAAAACATGAATTACTAGAACACATAAAATACTAAAAAAATCTTAATGAATTTAATATCTTCTTTTATTAGTTCACTAAATAGTTTTATTCAAAATGTTAATGATATTCCATTTCATACATGTGATAGTGACTTTTCTTTTCCCATGTCGCTTGGTGTCTTTGATCCTTCTCACAAGAATCCTCTTACTTCAGGATATTTTATTGCAAGAAGATAAAATAATTAATACCTTTCTTAATGTTACGTTACCTTCTCTTCATTCCAATGCACTCTCCCCTAGAGATGATGCATTTGTGAATAATGAATATCCTATTCCTTCCAATGCACTCTCTTCTAGAGATGATGTGTTAGTGAATGATGAATCTTTTCATCACAATTCACTCTCTTCTAGAGATGTTGCATTGGTGAATGATGAATCTTGTATTTATTCCAATGCACTCTCTTCTAGAGATGGTGTATTAGCGAATGATGAACCTCCTTCCACATTTGATTTTCCCTTGATCGATATTGAGAATGTTTCTTCAAATAATTATTCCATATTTGATCTTGTTTGGATTGATGTTGAGAATATGTCTTCAAATATTTTTTCTACTAGTTGTGATGATTCTGTAAATGTAATCCATGTCTCTGCTTCCCCTCAAAGGCCTAAGAAACTAGTAATTTGTGTGACTCTAGCTAGTTCTTCTTCTAAAAGGATTTGTTCTATTGATGGTGTTCCATTTGATAGTGATTCTCCTAGTATTTCTAAGGATCCCTCTTATAGAGAGATAACCCATAATTATGAGAATGGTATGAATAAAAAACCAAGCCTTCCTCAAGTACCTAAACCTACAATTAAAGCACTCAGTGATTATGATCTTGTCGAGCAACCTCATGTTACTCCATAAAAGATCTCACTATGGGACTTGCTTCAATCTGCTCCGGTTTATCAAGGTATGCTTTAGGAAGCTTTGTAAAATATCCTCTTGCTTTCTTCTACTAGGTTGGTAGATGATGATGTGTTGATAGCTTATATTCATGCAGATTCACTGAATATTACATTCTATCCGCAAGAAGTCCCTCCTTCGGAAATACAAAAGAAAGTGGATCCTTTAATGATTATAGTTAACATTAATAAAATTGGCATTAGACGTACTCTCATTGATGTTGGTTCAACGCTTAATGTATGTAGCATTGATCTATTACCTAAGATTAATATTGATTCATCTTCTCTTAATGCTTCTTCTGTTGTTATTTGTGGGTTTGATAATGTTGGGCGACAAGCTCTAGGTACGATAGTATTGCCTTTGCAGCTTGGACCCATTACCGTACCCACCCTTGTATATGTTATGTCAAAAAAGTTACCTTATAACCTTCTTCTTGGTAGACCATGGATTCATGCTATGTGTGCAGTCCCATCTACCTTGCACAAATCTATTAAGTTCATTTGTAATAATTGATTAGTCATAGTCAAGGCTGACCCTGAGGCTATGCACTTATGTGAGATAGTTATTGTTAGTTAGGCTTCGGCTGTGCCTACTATTATTCCTTCAGTATCTTCGAATGTGTCGATGTTTACTCCAACAATACCTTCTATAGAGGATTCTCTCAAGATAGATGTCCTTGAAGATGATCCTTCTGAAGCAGAAAATACTAAGTCTGCTCCTTCCTCTTCTCAAAGGAATGCATGTCTTGGTGATGATTGGGGTTCCTTAGATTTTACAGAATCCTTCAATGGGGAGTATAAAGTTGACCCGATCTGCTTAGACCTTCCGATGACATCATCTGCACCTGCTATCAAAGATGATTATTCTTTTATATCGCGGGATAGTGTGAGCAATAATTGTAATGTTCTTAGTGTTGATCCTCCTTCTAATGAAGAGGATTATGCTTTTGCTAAAGAGGATAATGTGGACAATCCTATTAAAGAGGATGAAGGAGATCCCATAGAGGAGTGTGGTCCCCATTGTTGGGACAATGCTCTTTATGAGGATCCTCCTTCTTTTCAATACTTGTAGACACATTATGGCCCCGACTTTAAGCTTGTCTCTAAATATGGCTATGAACGTAAAGGTTGTGGGCATAAAGAACAAGGCATTCGGGTCCCTATAGAATTCACACTCCGTAAGAATACTTTGGGACTTGGTTGCTTGGAAGAATGAACTAAATAGAAGCCATGGTTGAGTGACATGAATTCTTCTCAACCTCATTCTATTGAAAAGATTCTTCCTCCATTATCTTCTATCTTCATGCCTTCTTCTTCTTCTTGTGAAAAGTCAAACATTTCTCTTCAAGAGAAAGGGTTGCTTCCTGGTCCTCATCCTTTATCTGAGCAAGAGTGTATTTTTTTGTGGCTTATAAATGCCCACTTAATCACTCTTCCTTCTCCTACGTGTAATAAACTTCACAAACATGATACCAAAAAAAATTCTTTTTGTTCATACCATCAAGTGCTTGGCCATTCCACAAGTGAATGTAAAGCCTTGAAGGATAAAATACAACAACTTCTTGATTCAGATGCCATCAAACTCCCATTTGATCGATGCACTTGCCTCTTCTTCAAATGACAAGTGATATTGAGGTTTACCTCTATCTTGTATGTTACAAATATCTTGCATGGTTCTCCTCCCCTATATGTTGGGGGCAGTGATAACTCATTTCAGAGATGTGTGTCCTTCTTAAGGACCCCTCTCTTCACTATGTCTTTCAACTAAAGCATCCCTTGAGTGGACCCCTTTTTCCTTTTGAAGGGTTCCTAAGGGAGCCCCTTTGAAAGTCTTTATCTCAAAGGGATTCTTTCGCGTCTAGCTTGGTGGCAGCCTAACTAGACCTATCTTTTCTGTGACTGTCCTGCAACACAGCTTGTAGCAGCCACAAGATTCTTTGATTTGTCTTTCTCTGCAGGACTAAGAACCTGTAGAGCTCCTTTACATCCTTATTTGGTGATACGGGTTTTCCTCCTCGAGTAGGGATTTCTTTTATCAGCTATATTTGGTGATACGAGTTCTCCTCCTTGAGCGGGGATTTCTTTTATCACCTCTTTGGTGATACGGGTTTTCCTCCTCAAGCGGGGATTTATTTTATCACCTATATTTGGTGATATAGGTTTTCCTCCTTGAGCGGGGATTTCTTTTATCACCTATATTTTGTGATATGGGTTTTCCTCCTCGAGATAGGATTGCTTTTATCACTCTTGCATTCATTTCATTTTTATCTCTCTCTTGTCAACTTGTATATACCAAATCGAAGATTTGCATCTTCTTCATCCTAAGTATATGCCCTTCCTCTTTTCATCTTAACATTCTTCTATTTGTGATTTCTCAATTTGGGGATGACGCATGGTACTGACACAACCTTCTACATCGAGGTCTCTTTACTTTGCTAACTCAAATCTTTTACCTTTTATGTTCTAACATTACTGTCTAGTGCAGTTTTTTCTTGTCTAATGTATTGGTTTTGCAATTCTTCAGCCTGGGGGCATGCTTCCACGGCTTGAAGAGTTATCATCCTCCTGTACAGTATCCTTTTGGCATATGATATTATTTATGTTTCATAGATTTCCTTTAGTGTGCATATTAGCATAGATTCATATGCCCGCTAAAGTGGGGGAAAAATGTATAGTCATAAAATTGCACCCCTTGCAATTTCACATACATTCTTGCATCTGCTTTAGTGTCCACTCCCTTAGCATTTTGAGTAGGGTCATTTTAGCCCTTGCATCAGCCTTTTTCCCCTCTTAGGATGCTCCAACACCCCTTTTCAGTAGCCACCCTCGCGTGTCAGCTTTGCATCAAACTTTGTCACTTTACCATTTTTTTCATTTTGTAGCATGATGTGTCCAAACACTAGCACACCGCGCAGACATCTACACACCGCTCTAGCATCCTGTGATGTTTCAATGCTCAAATAGTTATCTTCGAGCATGCTTGCCACTTGTTTTCACCTTTTGTCGATGGTAACACCTGGGAACACCTTGTAATGACTGGAGAAGCTTCTTTTCTCCCCTTAAAAGCATTCTTTTCACTCCATTTGTATCTTCTTACTTTCTCTAACTTCTTCTAGCTCCATTCTTCTGCTTCTAGCTTCTCTCTTGCTTTGGTTTTATCCTTCTACTATCCAAATCTTGCTTGCACATAGCTTTCCATAGTAGCTTCAAGCACTTTCAAGCTCTCTTAGCTTCACTCTCACAACTTCATTTCCCTTATTGCATGCTTGTGAGCATCTTGGGACTTCACATCTCCTACTTTTGCATCTACACTTTTTGATATGGGTTCTCCTCCTTGAGCGGGGATTGATTTTATCACCTCTTTTGTGATACAGGTTCTCCTCCTCGAGCAGGGTTTTCTTTTATCACTTACTTGGTGATGTGGGTTCTACTCCTAAGCAGGTTTTGCTTTCACCACAGGCTTTGTTCATCTATTTCTCTATCTTCTTGGTTGTCCATGGAGGTGGGAACACCAAAATGGGGGTTTAACTGAGGTAAACCCCTATACAACCCCAAAACTTTCTCAAGATATCACACTTACAGGTATTGAAGACATTCACGTGTGGGAGGCTTCATCACTTGTATAGTTTTAAGTATTTCATTTCTTCTCCTTATCTTTGTCATTTCTACTTCTTGTCATTTCATTTCTATCACTTTCTGTTACTTTATCGCATTTTGTCATTTTCCTACATTCTGTCAATTCTCAATAATTAGATTGCTAGCTGTTGCTTAGGCATTTGTTGTGACATTCTCACTTTCTGGTCCGTATGAGATGCTAACAAGCCGTGCTATCATCTATTTTCTACACTACCATCCTTTGGCCGAGAGCCTGATAGTTTGTCCAAAAAACCTTTGTGGCCTGCTCTTTCGGATTCTAAAACTCTTGTTGTTGTTCATTGAGGTAGTTTAGGGCAGTTTGCCCCATGAGGCTCTTTGAATGAAGAGAACTCATGAGTAGTGAATCCTCCTCTTCTATAAGAAGATAGAGGGCCA